>CM035172.1:72966687-73291687 GCA_020205615.1 Panax quinquefolius
GGAAGCATGGTAATAGAAAGAGAAAGCGTAAGCTTGAGGAATTGAATTGGACTAAATTTAGCATTTTTTTTTATTTTCCTTACTGGAGTAAGTTGAAGTTAAGGCATAATTTAGATGTAATGCATATTGAAAAGAATATTTGTGAGAGTATATTAGGAACCTTGATGAGTATAGATGGGA
Source organism: Panax quinquefolius (assembly GCA_020205615.1). Classification (NCBI taxonomy): domain Eukaryota; kingdom Viridiplantae; phylum Streptophyta; class Magnoliopsida; order Apiales; family Araliaceae; genus Panax; species Panax quinquefolius. The sequence goes on from CM035172.1 coordinate 72,966,868, forward strand.
AAACAAAAGATATATTCAAGTCAAGGCAAGATTTGGAGGACATGAACATTCGCAAGGAGTTGCACTTAATTAAGAGGAGTGATGGAAAATATGTGAAACCTGCTGCATGTTATGTCATGAAAAAGAAAGAAAGGCAGGATTTTTGTGAGTTTCTAAAATCTATTAAATTTCCTGATGGGTATGCTTCTAATATCTCTCATTGTGTTATTTCGAGTAATCAAAAGATATCTGGATTGAAAAGTCATGACTGCCCTATACTTTTACAACGGTTACTTCCTGTTGGTATTCGAGGATCGTTAAACAATGAAGTATATGATGTACTAGCAGAGTTGGGTATTTTTTTTCAATGGTTGTGTTGTAAGAAGTTGAAGAAATTAGAATTGGAGAAAATGAGAGAAGATATTTACTTGATTTTATGTAAAATTGAAAAAATATATCCTCTTGCTTTTTTGACATAATGGTTCATTTGCCTATTCATTTACCAAATGAGGCATTGATTGGTGGACCGGTTCAATTTAGATGTATGTATCCAATTGAAAGGTAAAAAAAACACATTCATTATATAATTTCTTTTCTCTAAATTGTTATTGATGTTTTTATTAATTATGTTTTTATAGATCATTATGTGAATTGAAGCAGAGTGTGAGTAATAAAGCTCATCCAGAAGGTTCAGTTGCAGAAGCTTACATTGAAAAAGAGTGTTTAACTTTTTGCTCAATGTACTTGCGGGGAATTGAGACTAGATTCAATCGAGATGAACAAAATAATGATATAGTAACTGACGATAGTTTATCAATTTTCTCTCAACAATGCCGCCATTTTGGAGAAACTAAATATGTTGAATTATTGGAAGAAGAGTTCAATGTGACACAATGGTTTGTCTTCCAAAATTGGGAAGAGGTTGAACCATATTTTGAGTGAGTATATAATTAGATTTTAAACTTACAAAAACAATATGTTAAGTATTTGAAATTTGCTGAAATACTTATTGATATTTTTTATTACAGGAGGCATAAAGAGCTTCGCTTAGCTGGTTGTGAAAATGTAGATCAAGATCATAGAGAGCAATTTCCTACATGGTTCAAAAATCATGTAAGATACTTGGGATTTTGAATATTGTTTGCAATTGTAAAAAATCTTATTATCATTTTGTTGATTTTTAAAATCTTACTTTTCTATAGATGACTCAAATATATCATGATGAACCATCAGAAGCAAACGAATCTCTATATTCTTTAGCATGTGCACCTCATAGATGTGTAAGAAAGTACACTAGATGCATCGTGAATGGAGTTAGGTTTTTAACTAAAGAACGTGATGGTCGTCGTAAAAGTCAAAATAGTGGGATTGTAGTAGAGGGGAACCATGGTGAAGATATCATAGATTTTATGGGTATTAACCGATATAATTCAATTGGATTATGTGAAAGATAGACATGTAACTATATTCAAATGTGAATGGTTTGATATTGGGAAAAAAAATCAGGGATACAAAAGAATGGAAATATAGTAAGTATTAAAGTTACAGGAATATGGTATGAGAATGATTCTTATATACTAGCTGATCAAGCACGACAAGTTTTCTATATTAATGATCCTAAATTAGGAGGTAATTGGCGAGTAGTGCAACCATTTCAACATAGGCATATATATGATGTTGATGAGATGCAAGAAGAAGCAATGGATTTTGATGACTTTTCCTTAGTGGAAGATGGAGTATATCAAGAGAATGATGTTGATGATGCATTTGAAGTTAGTCTTGGTGAAATACAATCGTTGAATAGAGAGGACATGGATCCTGAAGATGATGACGAGTTGGTAATTTCAAGACTACCTGAAGTTGTTGAGGAGAACTTAGATGATGTGGATGAAGAAGATGAGTTAGATGAAACTTTGGTTGATTATTGTAGTCTTGAGGATGATTCTCGACAACATAGTGATTCTGAAAGCGATCATCGATGATGACAATAGTTAACTCAACATAACATAAGTGCTCTAATAAACTCGTTCTATTCTTCAAACTTTTTAGTTGCTTTGATGTATTAATGCTTACTAAAACTCACATTATTCTTTGGATGTTTTTGTGTGTTGACATTTCGGTGTGAATATCGAGTCTTGCAGATGCATTTCATGGTGATTATGACTTTTTCTTGTAGATTTTTGATGTAGTTTGTGTAGTTCATCATTGCTTATCGTTATATGATGTACTGTCTAAATGTATGTGTATATGATATTTAATTTTAGATTAGGAGGTCTTTGGGTGATATTGTTCTTTGGTCTTTAGTCGGTTTTATGCAATTAGGCGCCATCGCTTCGCTTCGCTCTTCTTGCTATAATCTTCGCCATAGGGATCTCTTTTTGTTCTCTTTGGTTTTATATGTACTGCTATTCTTTGGTCTAATCATAATTCTCATTGTCTTGTTGCTGGTTGGCTATATATTTGGGTTCTTTATGTATTCTGCTGCGTGTTCTGATTCTGCATTTGTTAGGGTTTAATGCGAGCACCATTTTACATTGCGATCTACTCTTTCTTTGTCCGCGTAACTTGACCGATGGGGTACGTGGTCTGCTTACGCTAGCAGTGCGGCAGTTTTAACCATGGGCTCTCCCGGTTGATGAGGTGTGTTGGTGGGCGGGCATATGCCTTGTTTCTATTACTGACAACGCTTACCGCTTGTTTATTTTACCTTCTTCTGTCTGGCGGGTTGCTAAAAATATGGATGATGTCTATATCTTTCTTTGGGTTGACTTTGATCTTTGGTTTTGCACTTCTTGGGGTGCATTTCTTCTTTCTTTGAGTTGTCTGTTTCTTGATGGTTTTGAGTTCGGATGAAAGATAAGGGTTATGGCAATGCAAGTTTGAATTGGCTTCTCTAGGATCATACTCTTATTGGGCAGTATTTTTAATTTTTACACGATCACACACACTTACTATGTGTTCTTCGTTTATTAATCGATCTCTTTCTTTTCGTTTTCGATCTCTTTGTATGTGATTAACCGTGACGTGAACATGATTATATACATGTAATTTTTTTTCGATTAAGCTTGTGAAAGGATACGAGAAGAAGGGAGAATGGAGAGTTGGATGTTTCGATGCCGTTGTTAATCGTGTATATTTACTGATAAGTTTAATAAAGACATCGACTATTTAGGTTTGTATTTTGGGACAAGAAACCGATTTTGTATTATATCAACTCTGTTAAATTGGTGCCTTCTGCATTATCGGTTCGAATCTTTGTATTCTATTGAATATAAAGAATTTGTGGTTTTATACAATTATTTCATTACTGGAATGCAATTATGTCTAAAATTGGACATGGTATCGGGGTATAAGTGATACGATCATACACACACGATAAAGATGCATCAACACGACATTTCTTTGAGAGTAGAATATGGATACATACGTGAGACCCTTCAATGTTATATATTTCTTTTAAGGTATAAAATGCTATGCATATATTTTCACTTTGAAGTGGATTACTTTTTGGAATAATTGTTATAGTTTACATTTAGCTTGATTCATACAATGCAAACCTTGTTTTTTCGGTGATTTTTATATTTTGGAAAAAAAAATATTATGGGCGACCAAATGAGCTAGCCTATTTGGATGGCTGAGGGGTTATTATTATTTTTTGTCGATGGGGTAACCGTGATCTTTGTATTAGGGATCGGTTCTTAAATGGTGCGATAGGTGGATCTGCTTTTGCAGTTGGCTTTGATGGGCTATCGATCTATTTGTTGGGTTTTAGGCTTCTTTGGCGTCGTTTCTATTTCCTATTATGCATTTATCTCTTCTGTGTTCCAACTAAATTACATTATTGTCTTTGTTGTGCTACTTACGGCATGGGCGACACGTTCTTTATCTATGATTTGGAATGGAGATATAGCGGGTTTCCTCCGCCTCTTTACTTACAGAACTCTAATGTCTTTCTATTTGTTGATCCTCAGTGACATCATCTCTGCTATTCTTTGGGTTAAGTACATTGTCTTCTTTGGCTTGTTTGCTTTTGGTCTTGGGCAAAATTGTTCTTGGTTGGGATGGACTTTGTATAGTGTTGCAGTGTTTGGTACTTTCTGAGGCAATTTATCAAATATTTGAGTTGTTTATGTCGGGTGCTAGGGCCTTGTAATCTTTTATATTCGTGACATCGTAGGGCCTGTCCTATGATTTCTAGGGGTGAAAATGAGCCCGAGTCGATCCAAACCCCATAATGCTCAAGTTCGACTCGGATCAAAAAATTTGTGTTCAGGTTCAACTCAGATTCGAACTTATAATTTCTAAGGCTGCTCAAGTTCGACTCAGAAATTACTCGAATACTACTCGACTCGGAGTTACTCGACTCATTTTCACAACGAGTAATTCGCGAGCCATTCTTTTCGAGCTCGAGTCTGAGATGGATCACACCAAAATGAGACATAAAGTGAAAACTTAAAAATACTTCAATTTCATTTATATATAAAAATACATGTGTTACAAATATTAAATGATAAATTTACAATATTAATTATTCTATAATACAATTTCTACTTTTCAAGTAACATCATTACATTTATCCAATCTCTTACATACACATCACCCTCTCTTTATTTCCAATGATATTTACAAGAACTATTTATATTTTATTGGTGGAAGAACTAGTTCAATGAACACATAGTCCTGCATTGCTACCTCTGTAATTACATCACTAAAGTTCAGCTTTAATTTGCTCATTCACAATGTATTCAATCATTCTCAGTTCCTCTGGCTTTACAGGCTTGCCTGTAAATATCTTAATCATTTAGATAAAAGCAGTTGCAACAGGAGCTTAATAGTATGATTAAGCTTTACTATAAGAAACAAAACTAAAATTGTGATTAAGCATACCATGAGAAAAATCGAATCTCAATTTTTTAGGAAGAACAATATATCCTTTCTGGTCAACATGATTACCAAGTACTTCCTGCACAAATATTTAAATATTCAAGCCAAAAAATGAAAAAGAAAAATAAAAGAAATAGAAGAATGAAATGAAAGTGTACAAGTGCAGAATAATATCAATTGACATTACCCTGAGAGCAAAGTTTAGCATGTGTGTACAAGTATGGTTGGGAGCAATGAGCTTACGCTTTTGTTGTAGTCAACTGCTCTCAAGCCGTTAGACAACTACTTGAATGTTAGAACATCAAAGCAATTGTGTGTTTGTATAAAAGTATGGATCTGACTATAACCGATAATGAGCCGATTCTTGACCTGTATAAACTCACCTTAAAGACTGAAAGACTTTCCTTTTAAGTACCATTTGAAATGTACTCATAGATCAAGTATTTGTTCAACTTGCTCATACTTAAAACCCATGAGGTGACAACATTTTTATGATGAATCCTTGATAATAACTCAATCTTAGTTTTGAATTCATGATCACCTGTCTTTGAACCTTTGTGCTCTTTTGATGGCAACTAATGGTCCAGTGACAAGCTTTCCTCTATAAACCTATCAACATCAAGAAGCCAATATTGATAGATATTCCTAAACATAGGTTGAGAGAAAGATAGCCTAGAAAAGGTGCAGTTTATTCCTATGTAAAAGCGTTAAAATGCAATCAGCATTATTAGCTTGAACCTGGTGAAAGAAAAAAGCAAAGACAATCAAATTAAATGAAAAGATCAATATAAATAATACCTTCTTGTAGCCCCCAGATCCAATGATGCTTTCTTACGAAAAATTGTTAGTATATTTCCTAAGCTTGTCAAAAGCGAACCATCTTTACCTTAATGGCGAGGAATACCGCCACTTTGCTTTTATCTGGGTTCCGGGATCTTTGCATTAGCAAGATGTAGAAAAGAAAAATTAATGCTCAAATCTCCGAACTGTTTACTTGAGAATTCTTTGCTTTAAACCCTAGTTGTTTACCAAAAGGATTGCTCACAATACTTTTTCAGCTCTTTTCTTTTGACGAAAAGCATATAGACCAAAGATGATCAAGAATACCAAAAGTAATGCTGAACCACCAACCTGTAGCTCAACAATAATGCCAACATTTGATGACTTATTTTCTCCACAGTAACCCATTCAAATGAGAAAATAGATAGATACTAAGATAGATTTAAGAAATATGTGGGTATCAATGTGTGTATGACACACAACAAAGTTGTAAATTAAAAACAAAATGATATTCTAAAATATTTGTTTGCATGTTTAAAATTGCATATTATCATAGTTGACTTCAAATCAGAAAAAAGTCTTATATAAAGTGAAATTCATAGTTACCTGGAAAGTACTCATATATTTCATTAATAAAAGAGAAGGGTCCAAATGGTACTTTAAAGGAAAGTCTTTCAGGTATCCTCTCAACTATAATTTTTTTAGATGTGTCTGTTAACGTCAATGGTGAGCCATAACCAATAGACATGCCTGCACTGAACATCACAATCTGGACAACTCTAGTGTGTAAGTATAACATTATCTTCATTTGTAACCCATTCTAAAAGAATTTAAAAATGATGTTACCTTAGCTTCGACTCGAAAACATGAACCCCGATTGGTAAAATGCGCCAAATAGATGACAACGCTTGCAATTTTTGGAATCATCACAAGATCGATCTTTAAGACCTTTGGATTAGGATACAAGGTTTCTATGAGTTAGCATAACTCCCTATATTATTAACACACACCATGTTAGTCTAAACAATGACTTGAAATCGGTCTTGATAAAAATTGAGAAAGCGTTAAGGAAAGCAACCACATTTAAGCGGATAATAATGTTAAGGAAGGTTATGAGTTATAAATTAACCTCTATAAATTTGAATCACAAACCGAAACTTTCTCAAAAGAGATGGAGGTTAAAGTCAAATTAAACAAAATTGTTCTGGGTAAGCACATGGTAATATGGTATGCACCAAAACTGTTCTGGGTTAGCAACTGCAAACTCTTAAATCCTGCAAATATAGAAGATGGGTTAGAAATAAGTAAAAAACTAACTTGTAATAAATAACAGAAAATGTCAAAATAAAAAAGATAAGAAACTTATCTTTTTTTAGAATTTACACCAAACTAGTTTCCTTGATGGTTGTGCACTATCAACTTAAAGCTGCAAGCCAAATACTTAAACTCCAAATTCCAAACTCGGTTGAAAAAGCTTGTAGTTTGGAACCATTTCATAAACCAAATTCCAAAATGCTCGATTAAAAATCCAAATTTCCAAACAAAATAACCAAATTCCAACAGTCCAAGTTCAATAGTTCAATAGTAAACAAAGTAAATAGTTCAACAGTTCAATTTAAAAACTAAAATATAAACAGCAATGCATCATATCAATATTTTCTTTATTGCATCAGCACTTCAGTCTCCAAGCTCACCTCTTGCATTGAATCTTCATCAGCCTACATTTTCAAGCAATTAATATTAATCCATGATATTATTTGCATATGTATTTATTTATGTAAAAGAAACAAACTAATACTTACAATCAAGCTTTTCTTAACCCTATACTCAGCCCGCAACCAATCACCTGTGCAAATCAAAGCCTGAACCGTGTCAGGCTTTAAAGAGCTCCTGAACTGGTCCAGAACCCTTCCCCCAGCACTAAATGTTGATTTGGAGGCCACAGTAGTCACAGGTATGGACAATATATTTCTTGCCATCCTAGACAAAACCTTGAATTTTAAAGTGTTTACCTACCACCATTTTAAAACATCAAAATTATCATCAACATTACAAACCAATCTCCCTTCTTCCAAGTAAATTTCCAAATCAGACTTCAAACACGGGGATGCAATGTCCATGTTTTGAGCCCAATTGTCAAACTCTGCTCTACTCTTGGTCTTACTCTTAGATCCACCAACAGAAACCATTGCTTTAACACTATTTCTAGCACTTGAAGTTTCACATTGACTATTAACAACTTGTTCTGCATTGTAAACTGCCACATATTCATCAAACAGTTCTTGCAAAGCATTTTGAATAAGTGTTAAGTTCCTTTTTGCTTCAAACTCACTAACATACATCTTTGGAAAACAAAATATAACTAATTGCATCTTATATCTTGGATCTAAGATAGATCTGATAACCATCAATAAGTTGCATTGTCCCCAATATTTATCAAACTTCTCTTTCATCTTGTAAGCCATTTCTTTCATATATTCACAATCATCAACAATAGTTTCATTCAACAACTCCTTGATTTTCCAAATCTCAGGTAAAAAGCAGTTGGAAGTAGGATATTCACGACCCGGAAAACACATTTGTTGCTTCATTAAACACTTCTAAAAATTTAACAACACTCTCAGCCCTGTCCCAATCTTCCCTACTAGGCAAAGAGTTATAATGAAGGTCTCTCTCTTTGTACAATGGGAACACATCCTTGAATTGCAAAACAGACTCTAACATGGCATATGTGGAGTTCCACCTAGTGGGGACATCTAAGATCAATCTTTTTGAAGATGGTAATTGTAAATTTTTCACAATCTCACCAAATTTATGAAGACGAGATGGAGACATTTTTAAGTACTTGACAGTCTCACGAACGTTTTGAATAACATTTTGGATAATTCCCAAACCATCTTGCACCATCAAGTGAAGAATGTGGGCACAACATCTAACATGAAATATTTTACCACTAAAATAAAGGCCACCTTTCAGTGTAAAATTATCCCTAAGATGTCTTACATCTGAATCATTTGCAGATGCATTATCAAGAGTCACAGTTGATATTTTATTTTCAATTCCCCACTCAGTTATACAATGCAAAATAAAATCAGAAATCATAAGACCAGTGTGTGGAGGTGTCATGCTACAAAAATTCATAACCCTTTTATGCAAGTTCCAATCTGAATCCAAAAAATGAGCAGTGAGGCACATATAACCAATAGTTTGATTAGAAGTCCACAAATCAGATGTCAAACTTATTCTACTAATACCATCAAACAGAGCCTTAATTTTTTTCTTCTCTAAAGTATAAATCTTCATGCAGTCATTCCTTACTGTCATCTTAGAAATGGGATCAAATCTTGGATTCAAAGTTTTCAAAAATAGTATGAAAAATTCATGCTCAATCATACGAAAAGGGTATTCATGCACACATATCATCTTAGCAAAAATCTCCCTTACTTTTTCTTTATCATACTTGAAGAAATTCAAGTTACCAGATTTACCTTCAACTTCTAAAGTAGGATAAGATAATACCTGCTGCTTGGGATTTTCGGAACCAGAAATAGAAGCCAACCGAATAGAGCAGGAGTTCATGTGCCAATTCAAATGACTAGTAGACCCTGTATTCTGAAGAGCAAGCCTTGAGTGGCAATGCTTGCACTCAACCTTTTTGGTTCCATGTTTTAATGTCACAACAGTAAATTCGTCCCATGCTTTTGAGGTTTTTTTTTTCTTTTTTTTTCATGCTCAGCTTCAGCCTCAACCTCAGTAGCATTTTCAGGCTGAGAATCACCATTAAGTTGAGGCTGATTTTCAGTTTGTGTATTTGGCACTCGAGATGGTCCAGATGGGTCTTCAATCAAACTTATGATCTCATTGTTACCTCGAATAAACAAACAAAAAATTATCAAAAATTCAGAATTAGAGAACTTCAGACATCTCATATTCAAACTAATTAGTTAAGTATGAAGCAATAAGACCGCGTGATAGTATCATTTTCAAGCAATAACCTTCTAATGCATTTGGAGAGAATCTTCAAGGAGATTATAGAAATATATGGAAGTACAGGATGCATTATTTAAATGGAAACACAAACAAATATTTATAATACATAATGCAGGAAACATCATAGAATCGGTCATACTCACATATTTGATGCACTAAAAATGTAAGTTGAACAAAAAATCGACTCAAAACCTTTATTGATGAGACGATTACCTTTGTAAAGCACAGTAATACTCGTCCTCATATAAAGAGATCATATAAAATTATCGATATAAGTAGATATCGATCGCCACCAAAGGGCCTAAAGTGCACCCTACTTTATCGGATTAAAGATGTAATATATCAAAGGCTTACTTGCTAACAATAGTAAGAAAGATGTCTTTGTTCATTAACTTTTTACAGTTAAGGGAAAAGGATTAACAATCTAAATAACATATTCCACAGGCAACCAACATCAGATGCTTCATTCAGAATACAATCTAAATTCAACATGTTGCTCAATAAGGATGAGAAACTCCACTTTGCTGAGGTATGTTGACACAAAAAGATTGATGTATGATACCTAAATCAGACAAGAGATAACCAACAACTCTTTTTATAAACTCAGTTCCATTATCAGACCTTTAGGTTATAATTGAACATTGAAAATAAGTATGAACATATTGAAAGAAAGACTACAGAAAATTATACAATTGTGATTTTTAGTGCATCAAATAAGTCCAGGTCCATTTGGAAAAATCATCCACAAGAGTCAAAAGATAAGAACAATCTTTATGAGTTTAATGTCTATAGGGTCCCCAAACATCACAATGAATCAATTCAAAATTTTGAGTAGTACAGGTACTCAGGTAGTGCTAACAGAAAATGGTATTCTAAACTGTTGACACATCACAAGAAAGATGTGTTCATTCCTTATTACTTAGGAGACTAAGAATCTTAGACTCTTAGTAAAAATAGAAAAAGACGGATGACTAAGTCTGGAATGCCACAAATTGACACATCACAATATATCATGTTTTTTTTACTGTCATATATCATGTTACAGATGCAAGAATCCTATATATATATATATATATATATATATATATAAAGCAAAATCAGTAAATAGTTAACAATAAATCAGATGTGTAAATAGTTAACAAAGCACATGAACATAACATTACATAAATCGATAAAATCTTTCAAAACCGCATACCTATCAACAAAAAATTACAGATCTATACTGAACATACCTGAAGCATCAAAGTGTTCCATTGAATAAGATCGAATTGAAACTTGAAAGCTAAAAATTAGGGTTTAAATTTTTTGATTGGGAATTTTTGGAATAACAAAACTATAGAAGTAATCAGAAGAAGAATATATATTATATATATATAAGTAAGAACAGACTTACACGCATCACTTCGACCTTTATTGCTTCAGCTTCATCAATCGTGTTTTGGAAATAGGGCTTTATGATTCTGAGATTGAATCACTAAACGAAGAGGCGAAGAGGCCATTGAAGAGTCGGTAGTCTCGAGAGTCGAGAGGGAGAGGCGATTGAAGAGTCGGTACTCAGTAGTCTCGAGAGTCGAGAGGGAGAGCAAGTACCGAACGTCCGAACCCTTGAACGAGTCGAGCAATGATCGATTAAGGATCAGATGAAAGAGGATGGCTCGAACCCTAAAATGAGCGAGTAGTACTCTGCTTAGATTCGATATCAGTATTATATCCCAAAAACGACCCTTTGGCCCATATTCGACTCGAATGTTATCGAACCCGAGACCCAGATCATATTTTCGGGTCGAATTCGAATCGGGTATCGAGTTACTCGGATCGTTTTTCACCCCTGATGATTTCTATGTATATCACACTGTATTTTAAATAAATGCAATTGGCCTACTGTGGTGTTTAAAAATGTTTAATTGGGTCATTTAGTCAAATTTAGTGGATGTGTGTTTATTTATTTCTTACATGACATTTAAAAAAAAATCAAGGAGATGACGTGGAATCAAATAATCAGACACCCGTGGATATGGTATGCAAATTCAAAAAATGAGGTACAAAATATTTATAATATGTATAATATTAATAAAAATTAATATAATAATATTTATAAAATGTATGTTTAATTTTAAAAATAAAAATAAAAATACTTTTATGTTTAAAAATCTTATAAAATTTTTAAAATAAAAATACTTTTATTTTTATTTTCTTTCTTTTCTTTACATAAAAATAAAAATAAAAATACTTTTAAAAATAAAAAATTTAAAAATAAAAGTATTTTATTTTTTAATATGTATATTTAAAAATAAAATTATTTTTATTTTTAAAATTTTTATAAGTATTTTAAAACATAAAAGTATTTTTATTTTTATTTTAAAATAAAACATACATATTATAAATATTATAATATTAATTTTATTAATATTATACATATTATAAATATTTAGTTAAAGAAAAAAAGAAAAAAAACATAAAAGAATTTTTATTTTTAAAAGTTTTATAAGTATTTTAAAACATAAAAGTATTTTATTTTTATTTTAAAATAAAACATACATATTATAAATATTATAATATTAGTTTTATTAATATTATATATATTATAAATATTTAGTTAAAGAAAAGGAAAGAAAATAAAATATAAAAGAATTTTTATTTTTAAAAGTTTTATAATTATTTTAAAACATAAAAGTATTTTTATTTTTAAAATAAAATATACATATTATAAATATTATAATATTAATTTTTATTAATATTATAAATATTTAGTTAAAGAATTTTTATCATTTGCATACCATATCTTAACGTCCGTGAGTAAAATTTGACGGAGATTAAGCATTTTTTTAAATCACAGTGGGCCAATTGAATTTTTTTAAAAGTACAGTGACTGATTGCTTAAAACACAATGACCATAATCGGGTAAATGTGCTTTTTCCCTATAAAAATTCTTTAACATCTTTATGTACACAAAATATGCTTTCTATCTTTGTTATCGGTTAATTTTCTATCATCTATACAATCAAGTATGTTGTTCGAATCGTTCAAATTGCATTCAACTAAACGCCCAAGTTTTTTTAAATAAATCATTGTTAAAGCCATTAAACATCCACATAATATAGTGGCAATATAGTTATATATTATTGTTCAGAGGTTTTCTATGAAAGATAAAGTTGGTCGATGTTTTGTTTTAAATATTTTTTTAAAAATTAATTTAGGTGAATATAAATACCTTAAATAATTTACAATAATAAATATACTTTTAATAACACTTTTTAAGTAACTTACAATATCAACTATTTATTTTAATAAACTATAAAGTAAATAACTTTACTCTACGTTAAACTTTAAATTTCTCCATAAAAATTTATTTTAATGATCATAAATAAAGTTAAAGTTAATAAAAATATTATTTTTATTAGTACTATTATTATTATTACTATTACTATTAGTACTATTATAATAATAATAAATATTATTATTATTATTATTATTATTATTATTATTACTATTATTATTAGTGGTAGTATTATTGTTATTATAATTATAACTATTATAATAATTATAAATATTATTATTATTATTATTATTACTACTACTACCAAATGCCTGTTATTTATTTATGATCATAAATAAAGTTCAGGTTAAAAAAAATAAAAATAAAAAACCAAAAATAATAGGTTCAACTCAATTCTTAGCTAACATTGAAGGTTCAACCAGATAGAAGGTTTTGCTCAATTCTTATCCAGATAGAAGGTGCGCGAAAGGGAAGCAATAGAGATGATTTCGCTCAATTCTTAGCCAACATTGAATGTTCAACCAGATAGATGCTAGGTCTCTATCAATTTGGTTTCCCCTCTATTCCTTAGCCATAGTTTAGGCGGGAGAAATAAAAAAGTATTGCCAAATTTTGCCGCTATTAGCGAGATTGAGATTTGATTTGCGGATAATGTTTCCTACGGGTGAAGGGATTATCATTAATCCCAAAATTTTACCCCAAACTTCATCTTTGCATCTTCAAATTTGCTCCTTCTGTCCCAATTGCAGAAGCCCTAAATTCGAAGACCCAAAGACCCGTCAATTTGTTTGAAAGTATTTTTTCTAACAACTTTATTCATCCGTATTCCATTAGTTGCTATAATGATTCATATATACAGACATATGTATGTATATGTGTAGTTGTTTGTGTAAGAGACCAAGTTCTTATACTTTTTGCAATTGAGCTATAATTGAACTGGTATGAATTGAAATAGAATAAAGGAGATAGGTTGGTTGTGTGGTGATACAAGGAGGCTAAATTGGATTGATAACACAAATAAAGAGCTATGAGAATAGTGATTTAAAACAGTGCATACATGGTGTTTGTCAAAAGTCCTCTATGGACTGTTTTGGATATTGTGACTAATCGTGTGAGATAACTACACCTGTTATCATCAATTTGTCCAAAGTTTCTAGCAGTGGATCTTCCTCCAACTGTATAAACTTGTAAACACACGAAATACAAGATTAGGCCTGTTTTTTGTGTTTTTTCAAAATTTTAGAAATAAGTTGCTCCTGGAAACAAACTAGACCATTAGGCCGTTCTGAATTTTCTCCGACATTTTTAAGAAATCAGAAACTTTTAAAAATGTTGTAGAAAGCAGCAGCTTTTATTAGTCTTTAAATAGTATTTTTTTTAACGTAGTACTTATTGCTATGATATTTTTTCATCTTGATGCTCACTAGAATGTTATGTATAATTATACAAGCAACTTATCTTTATTATTAGTTAATACAATTCTAATAGATTTAATTTAACTTTTTTTTTTCTTACAGGTTTTATAAATGGCTCCTGGAAGTGGACACAAACTGAAAATGAAAAGCAATGCAAACAAGACTAGACAAATTCTCATTGATCGTAATTCTAAGCCAGCTGATTCGATAACTCATCGAGGTATCAAAGGACGTTTTAACAAAGAAAACGTGGCTTCTGATGGGGGGAAATCTAATACAGAAAAGGAACCATTTGTAATACTTAAAGCCCATAACAATTCATCCAAAGGTAGTGAACATGCTACTAAAAATCAGACATCTGAAATTAATCTCACGCCACAACTCTCTATAGTTCCAACAATTCAAAGGCTTGAAATTCCATTAACTCAGAGTCTAGAAATTCCAACAACTGAAAATCATGAAACTCCAACAACAGGAAGTCCTGAAATTCCATCAAATGAGCAAGCCCCATCAAATGAAACAAGTATTGAAACAGGTATGAATTCTCTCTTTTTTTCTTAAAAAAAATTATACCAAGTTCTGAAGTAACTAATAATCTTATTTATTATGTATGCAAAACAAATACTATAACAAATATGTAATGTTCATACAACTAGCTCTAAGAAAAGGAGTCATGGTCCAACAATGGGCAAGGGGATTATGAAGTCATTTGTTGCTTCAGGGAGAAAAATGAAGATCAATATGGATCCATTCATAGGAAGACCTATAAATGGAGATGAATCTGCAAAGCTTGCAAGTCAAATTGGCGTAGTAACTCGAGATGTCCTTCTAGTGCCCAAAAGGTGGAAAGACGTAGATATGGAAAAGAGTTTGGAACCAGGCTTTGATCATATAAACGTATATATTGAAACTAATAACTTTTTTATTATATCAATTTATTTTTCTCGTCATCTAAAATATGCTAATATGATATGTAGATCCACATGGATGTTAATGTTGATGCTCCAGGAGTGAAACAATGTTTGATTGATAGGCTGAAATCTAGTAGCCGACAAAAGCGTTACAAGTTAAATATGCACTACAAGAAGTTTGCAACTTTGGTAGAGGCTAAGAATAACAAGCCTTCTTTTTGTCCTTGTAAAAAAATTTGGGAAGCATTGTGCGACTATTTTGCAACACCTAAATTTAAGGTAATAATACAAAAACTTAACATGTTTAAATATTAAGGTTTCATTGTTTAGGTTATAGCTATAGGTTTGTAACATTGCTTACAATGTCATTGTTCTTGTTTTTATAGCACACTAGTTTTGTGAATATTGGGAATAGAAAACAGGTGAGAGCTCCACATATTTCAGGCAGAAAGCCATTTACTTTTCGTCGACATGAGATTGTAAGTGTTCTAAACTTGTACTTTTGTACTACTTTCATTCTAATAACATTTAATTGAATATATCTTATTTTGGGATATGGAATTGGGGTCTTATGGGAGTTTTTTGGATCTTGTTTTGCTGGAAGGGTTTTTGTTGACCTAATTTAGATCTGTTTGGGATTTGTTTGGTAAACTTTGTGTTAATATTATCCTACTTTTCTACCGCTATGGGTCTGCTATGGCTATACAGAGTGTACCTGATAGTAACAACTAAGAAGTAAGAGTTGTTGCCTTTACAAGGTCGAAAAATTTTAAAGCCTATAATATTTGAGGAATCCAAAAAGGTTACACCACACCTTGGGCATATCAACAAAGTAATTAACATTATGGAAAGTCATTGTTAATGGTTGAAATGGGAGAATCATTCCTTTCTTTTTAGCACCAACCTCAATAATGACTGGATCTTTTGCAGATTCCTGGCTGCTTGCTTCCAAATCAGTAATAGTGTATGTAAGATAAAGTTCTAAACAAATATACTCTGTATCCAAATAAAACTTAGTAGAGGAATCTTTTCAGTGAAAGATCTTTTACTTTGACATAGAGACGAGATGTAAGTGATAAAGTGTGAAATACAGGAGTTAGATGTGATATATAGTTCAAGAATGACCAACCAACAGATTTAGCTGAATTCTATTCTACAACATGCAGAGGAATAATTCTAAACAAAAACCACATTATAGAACCCAAATAAACAAAAAATTGTCGAAACTTACGGTTGAGGTAGGTCAATGCCCAAGTCACTATAATATTGAAAAAAATAGCATAAAGAATTAGCGCACAAGCTCCAAGCCAATACCAATAATTATCATATGGTAGACCATGTGAATGGAGAACACTTTCGGTCCAATGTGTAGTGTTTCCAACCAAGAGAGTCTCTGCAAGTCCCAAGTTTGATTCATGAGTCATCCAAAGTACAAGTAGTAAAGACGTATAATGCTTGTTTGTATTAGGGAAAGCAATATAATGCGACTACTAATTACTATTATAAAGAATGGACCTCCATCCATCTTGTGGCGATAAATTCATTAATGAAATTGCATGTTGCCGTAGGATAAAGGTGACACCCAAATGCCCGAGATCCACCATGGCTTGATCATATCCGAAAGAATAGAGCTCACTTTATTAAAGGCCGATTACATTTACAAAGTAAATAAAACCAACAAAATTAACTTAATTTCAGAGGTGTTTTTCGAAATCTTTGTTGCCAAAATTCAACAATTTTAGTTTTGGAGATCTTTTTGCAAATTCGAACCACAATGTAAGGTGTTATGATATAACTAACATCTATTTGGCGGTTATGTTAAAATTTATCTCATTATATATTGATCAACGTTGTTCATCAAATGAACCATTACCGCTTTGATCTAACTATAGTTGACTAATCCTCTATAAGAAACTGATGTAATGAGTTTTCTAAGAAGAAAACTAAAGGAGTCATTCAATGAGTTTGCTAACAGAAAATATGAATACTTTAATAGTTTTGGTGACATATAAATTGAAAGGCTGCCTTAATAGAATTGAAGAGTCCGTAGCAGCAGTTGTAGCAAATCCACACTAACAGCATGCACTAACACAACTGTTAAAACATGTAACCAAAAAATATAACTGTTGTACTAGTTGAAAATTTTAGCAATGATTATATCTCGTGAAATAGAAGCAATTGATTGGAAGAGACCTAGTGCCATTTGGTGCACTGTGAAGAGTAAAAACATGTAACCGAAAAATCTGAAAAACATTTACGAGTAGATGCGTATGACAAATTAAATACGAAGCCTTGTCATGTTGGGAAAATTTAATACAAAGCACAACATCTTCTTGTTGTACTAGCTAGCAGGTTGAAAAAGAAAAAGGAATGAAAAAGGGATTACTATTTTTTAGATCGCAGATGACCTCATTTCCAAAGACTGCAGCAAAGCCATTCTAGTCCTTCCAAAATACCAACTTTTCGCATAAGGAGCCTCTAATAAGTACTCACTTTCACAATCAATGAACCAAATCTCATTATATTAAAGCTATAATCTTGTTATTGATTATGTACATAACAGTTTTGGAAATATCCTAGTAAATCCTATATTGTAACTTGAAGATATAATCATGAAGTTTGATTTGTAACTTCCTAAATAAAAACATGCATATAACGAATCAAGCAAAATATGGTAACTTGTATGCTAGGGACTGGTATGAGGTCATTGGGGTAATCAAGCCAAATATGGTTGTAATATTTTTTCTTCCTTTTAATATAGTTTAAATTTAGCAAAAAAAAATAACCTTTAATTGATGCATAATTCTAATGTATTTGGCACATTTTTTCTTCTCCTAGTCTCAAAAGGAGCTAAATGGAGATCCTTGTGATATGATTGATTTGTATAAACATACGCATTATTCAGAGGAAAAGGGTTGGTCATCCAAAGTGGCAGAAGAGAATTGGGTAACTTTCGTATCTATTTGTTTAAAATTTAGCCTTTTCTATGTTAATGATTGTAAATAACTGTATATACCTTCTTACATCCATGTGTTTTAATAGGATTTGATAAAAAAAGCGAGATCAATATAGAGAAGAAGGATCTGAGAAGAACACAGATGAAATAGTCTTGGAGGTTCTTGGCCATGGATTTGGTTACATTAAAGGCCTTGGGTATGGTCCAAAACCTCCAAGCAGACGCATCACATCATCTAATTTAGCTACCCAACAAGTCCAAAAGGAACTTCAAGATACACAACAAAAGCTACAAATGTCTAACTCTCAAGTAAATGATCTTAAGACACAAGTGGCTGAATTTAAGACTAAAGTGTTTGATTTGAAAATTCAATTGGTTGATCAAGGTGCAAATATCAACAAACTTATGGCATTTATGGCTGCTAAGGGGATGAACATATACTAGAGAAAAATATCATGTAAGTAATAAATACTTTTAAACTTCAATTAAGCTTTCAAATGTTGCTTTCCATGGTTGAATTTTTGTTAATGCAGATTTTTGATATTAAAACAACTTTATAAATGAGTGAATAATGAACTCTGAAGTAATGATAGTATATTCAATATTGTAATGGAGATATGTTGTGATATTTTTATATAAAGAAAAATCTGGGCAGGAGATGGGTTTCCCTTGATTAGCAAACATCTTAATGTTGGGATTTCACTTCTTTTTACCCACTTTCGTGTTGGTAGCTATTTACTTTAGTACTTTACAGTATATTGCTGCAATGTCTTGCTGCATCACAAATACTCTATAGTTGTGAAAAAGGAAAAGGGGGGGGGGGGTACTTGTAAAAAGTATTCTCTTTCAACACTTCCAAAGAAGACAGATTCTACTTTCAGCCAATCTATTTAAAATTTAAATTTGTACTTCTATGTGTAAGATACGACAATTTGATACACAACCACTTGGTGTGATTACATTGTTATATTTCTAGTTTGCCACATGAAAGTGTCAATATGATGATAAAGGTTTCTGCTGTGTCGAACCTGGCTAAGATGTCAAAGTTTTGAAAGATTGGGTATGTAGGCTGCAAGTGTCTTTGTTACGCAATATAGAAGATATGGCTTATTTGAAAACTTCGAGGTGGCTTTGGGGTAGTATTTGACTTAGCAATGTTTGAGCTGAGGCATGAGGTTTGGTTTTATTTATTCACTAGATATTAGTCAATCATCAGTTTGGTTTTCTTTATTCACCTATTGCTGGTTGTTATGTGCTTTGATGATGATACTCCATTTGTGTTCCTATGTCACTATCAGAACTTTAGTGCTGCTGATGATGGACTAATAGCTGTTCAATATTTTTCGTAAATGGTGTTCATTACTTCACACTGATATTTTAGTGCTGACCTAATTACTTCTTCACTTGTGCAGGAGCTCTTGGGTTGCTTTCTCTTCCTCAAGCTTCTCGGTTAGTTTAAAACATGCTCTAATAGTTCACATATTTTGGGATTTATAAATATATCTCTCTGCACATGGGATGACTTTCTTGTAGTCTATTTTCATATTACAACTTTAACCAGAATCCGATTCTGCGGATCCTCTAAATTCTATGGATATTGATTTTGGTTGCTATAATGCTAGTATAGCTATAGTTCTGGAAAATTAACAATTTATTATTTAAACATTTCTTTCTTTATATACTTTTTTTTAATTTCATAACTATTTGATTGATTTATGTCTATATGTTTTTTTGATTTGCAGATAGAGTTTTTTTTGGAAGGTCAATAACCACAAGGGTGAAGGTTTTAATTAAGCATTTTCTTAGGATATGGATTTTAGAATTTCAGCTTTTTGGATTATATAATTTGGTTTTGTGGTACTTAGATTATTTAAGCAATTGTTTATTGCCTAGCTAGTTGGGTATTTTGTGAATCAGTGAATCTACTATTTTTTATAAGATAATTACTTTTTATTTTAAATTTTTATTGCCTTTTGTCTCTTATATTATATACATGTGTAAAGTTGATTTAAAAAGCTCACTAAATGTATTATATTTTTTTTATTGAAAATTGTTAATGTAACAATACATTTTGAAATTAAAATTTGGTCAATGAAAATTAAAATTTAATGACGAATAATATTAACTATTTAGAATTAATAGTATTGTCATTATATATATTCATTTAGTTGTGACAACTGATATTGTCACTAATATTAACTATTTGGTGACAAGTTATGCCGTCACTATTATATATCATTTAGTGATGCCTTTTAATTTTGTAACTATTAATAGCTCTTTATGTGACGAGTTCTATCGTCATCATAATTATTCAATTAGTGACATAGAAAAATGTGTCATACAAATTAACTCTTTGGTGACAAACTATATCGTCACTGTTATATATTCATTTAGTCACAACAACTTATTTTGTCACTATTAGTAACTCTTTTTGTGACGAGATGTATCGTCACCATAATTATTCAATTAGTGACATAAAAAAATGTGTCCCAAAAAATAGCTCTTTGGTGAAAAATTATTTTGTAATATTATTTAAAATATGAAATGACAACGACATAATTGTCATGTTAAATATATTATTAGGTGACGAATTGTTCTGTCGTCATTTAGTTTTTTATTTTTGGTGACGATAAACACAATACCATGACAAAAGAATAATCATAAATATGACAATATTGTCGTCATTAAAATTAGATGATTTAAATAGAGTAACATATTTTCGTCACTAAAACAATATCTTTTAATGACGAAAACCGATTTTTGTCATTTAATGCACCAAGTTTTGATGACGAAACATAATATAGAGTGATGAAAGTTTCATTCAAATAGTGACACTATTAACGTCACTAAAAGTAATTAATTATAGTGACAATGATGTAGATCGTCACCATAAGTTAAAACTTTTAGTGACGACATCAAATAGTGTCAAATATACCTAATACCACGCTCATACGGTGACGGTCTCTGTGACGATTAACAATCGTCACCAAATGTTTTGATGTTTTACTAAATATTGTCATTATAAAACGTTTTGAAGGAAAAGAAATGCTATTAAAAGTTATTGATAGTGTGACAATCCGAGAATTTGAATATTTATAAAATTTTAAAATATTGAATTAAGGTTCAATATTAGAACCTAGACATAAAATAAGTGTACGCATTTGATATTTTTGAGAAGGAATTTGGAGGATTTCAAAATTCTGTGAAGGATTTTGGTGAATTATTCAAGATTAAGGGTATAAGAATATATGTTATGTGTATATGGTTATATATGTGTACAATATGTGGTTAAGGGTCAAGGGTTGACCAGATAAACCCTAATATTATATTAAGAACGTCAACGTTCAGTTAGAAAATTCGTACCACTGATAAGAAACCCTAAAACCGATTCTGGAAACCCTAATTTCAGTTCTGGGAATCCGAAACCCTAATTCAGAAATTTAAAACCCTAAATTGGTAATGCAAAGGCTAGTATAAGGTTTAAGCGTTATTAATAATAACCTAATTAGGGATAACCCTAATTGATTTAGAAAACCTTAATTTCTGGATTAGAAACCCTAATTTATAATTAGGGAAAACTAATTGTTAGTTTAATAATTTTAATGTTAATTAGGAAACATTAATCCTAATTTGGACCATTGTCTAGATTGCCATTAAATATAAAATCCAAATGTCCAAAATGCCCTTTTTGGATTTATAAATATGTAACTTGCAAATCTTTGTATATTTGTGGTAGGTGACCAACTATGTGGACTTTGTGACTTCAAATCTCCAGCAAATCAGTCTAGATTATCAGCCATTACATTATATCACATAATATAAGAAATCTAAGAGAGAGAAAGTGCATGTATTTGTCTTATTTTCTGGCTAAGCTCTCAACAACTCTCTTTGTCTCACTAAACCTCCGAAATGGCTAAGTAATTCAGTCTCTAAAACACCTCCTAGAACACCAAGAACAAATTTGGAGAGCTAAGATCAAGGATTGGTCAAGAGAGGTATAAACCCTAAACTCACTTTAGATCTTGCATGCTAAGGTAAAGTTTGTGTTTATGTGTTTAGATTTGTGCTAGAAGATGTTTCATGATGATCTATCATAGATCCATAGCATCAAAGGCCTTAAAAAGTGAAGTTTTCAAAAACTGTCCAAGAACCCTAAAGTCGTCTGACAAGCATATGTCAGTCGCTCTAGATCTTTCTTTGATTATGATTTTTGTTGTTTTAAAGTTGTAATATGTAGCTTGCCGTGTGGTCTTTGATCCGGAAGTGGAATCACAACCATTACAGGTCTAGATCGGGAGTTATTAACGGTCAAAACCCGTTGACCGAGATTGACCGGGTGGATTCTAGGTAACCCGAAAAGCCATTAACAGGGTATGACAAGTTTTTGTTATCCCCAGATCTGTCAGTTGTGAAGTGATTTGATGATATATTTGTATCCAGTTTCTAGCCTGTCATTTGTACTTTAAATTTGTGGCTTAAGATCATGCAAACAAGTAACAGATTATAAGTAATAGGTGGTCAAAGTAGGCGACTCGCACTGTTTTAACGTTTCTGGAAAACCTAGAAAACTTGATGAACTAGCTTTTTCACATCCTTTGACCGTGCTGAATATGGAACATTTGATGTAGTTGGACTGATCTGTTGTTATAATTTTGTTCTATGACATGTGGACTATAAATGTGAACCATAATAAACCTTATTTGATGACCAGAACCTAGATTAAAGTAAGCTAAAATGTGCCTACTTGGACTGCCTGGGTTTCTGGGATTACCCAGAAAACCCAAAATATTTCTGACAAGGATTTTGAAGAGCTGGATTTGCTTGGTATGTTAGTGTATGACCTATATTGTGGTTGATAGTTATAGTGGTGTATACTGACTACATGATCAACGTTTAAATTAGCCCCGAAACAGAATGACCAAAGATCTATCATTAGTCAAAGTGAATACCTTGGGTTCGACAGAACGTTTCTCTAAAGCGACTCAGAGACAAAGTTAAGAACACCTATAGCGACAGTTACTGTCCATTATAGGCCATATTTTTTTTGAAATTATTAATTTTTAAAAATTAATATTTTAATTAAATAAATCGAATGAAATGTTTTTTAATTATTAAAAATACAAAATAAATTCCTAAAAATTATTTTAAAGTCTAAATTATTTTGAGTATATTTCATGAATATTTAATATTTATGGAATATAAATGGTATTGAATTTAGTTAATTAATATTAAAAAATTATTTAAAAATGATTTTTAATACATGAAAAATAATATTATGGTATAAAAAATATTTTAAGTTATTTTTAATGACTTTTAATATTTTGTGAGGAATTTCATTAATTAATCAATATTAATGATAATTAATTTATTTAATAACTATATTAAATAAATTGTGGAAAAATAAATTAATGATTTAAAATCATATAAAAATGATTTAAGTGTTATAAAAATATTTTAAGTTATAAAATATAACTTTTGATATTATGTCATAAAATATTAATATTTTACTATTAATAGCAAAAATCTGGATAATGAATTTAATTGTTTAAAATCATATAAAGGTGATTTTAAGGTATTAAAATACTTTGATATATTATAAATATGTTATAATATTATGACATGTATTTCATTAATGTTTGATGATAAATAAATATTTGATAAAAAAATTAAGTGATATTTAATTCTTATAAATACAATATTAATGATTGAAAATTCACGATAAATAATATTAATTATTTAAAAATTATTATGAGACTTGGAAAATTATTTTGACTGATATTAAAATTAAATGAGATAATTGTTAAGTGTTAGGCATAGTTTAATTGAACTTAAACTCGACGATTATCCGACTAGACCGTCGGGATGTCAGAATTATACCGAACTCAACTCGGACTGTAAAGGTTTGACTTGAGGTTAGGTTTTATGTGATGTATAGACTAATAGGGTTTTGTGATAATGTGTTTAGGTTATTTTATATTGTGATGATATTATTCTAATATTGGAGATCTATATTATTAATATTAGTTCTTCAGATAAAGCATTATAAATTGTGTAGCAGTAATCAACCGCACATGCAAGTTTTACTTAACTCTACTTAGAGTTGTTTCATTCAGATATGCATATGGATAATCATTGCTGATTTCCATTGTAGAATTATACTATGTACATATTGCATATATAAGTCAGGTATGAAAGGCTGATCACCTTAATAATCATTCGGTCCAGATATATTTGTTCATGTAATACTTGATCAGTCAAAAGTTTGTTCGTGCTAATTCACAACTATATTGTTGAATTATAGCCAGCTTATTATTCAGATTCTTTCAATCATGATATATCCTTAAATAAATTTAAACTTGCTGGGCAACCTTCATGCTCCCTTGCTATATCATGATAAACATTGCAGATTAAAACGAATGCGTCGGATACAAGGAAAGGTTAAAGACAGTTCTAGCTTAAAGTTAATATGTGCAATTAGATTTGTAATAGTATTGTATGATAATAATGTTATGTGTTAGACACGTTATGAATTATGTATAAGTTAAGGTTACTCGACCTTGGGGAAAAGTGCGTAAGGTTTATTGTATAAACAATTTATGTTTATATCTTCCGCAAATAGTAATAGTTGTAGAATGATTATACCAGATCCGTGGTGATTTAGGACCCGGATTTGTGGCCCTCACAGGTGGTATCAAAGTTGTAGGTTATGAACCTTAGGTAGGAATACTTGAGACTAATAACCGCAGTTATTAGGATAAGTACTAACTCAAATAGAGTTCATTGGTCGGTAAGATTCAAAGACGAATCTCGGCGAGTTATAAGATACAGAGTTCCCTAACTCTGATAATAAAGTTGAACAGTAGTGGTGAATAGATAGAATCTAAAAGACTAAAAGTTCATAGATAAAAGATCGAAAAGTAAAACGATCATAGTATAGAGATGAATCGTAATATATACAATGAGATCACCCCGTGATCGGATAAGGTTATAGTATGGAGAAGGATCAAGCGGATGATTGAAAAGTTTACAGTAAGATTGCTGGGTGTCAGTTGTACTATCAATAGGTACAGATTCAGGAAAGGATTATGTATGCAAATTAAATGAAATTCGTATGGAGAAAGGAGTTAAGATTAAGTGGGGATTTTAATTTAGGACTCATGTCAGCAGCTGAGTTGTATGATTCTTCGTATGGGAACTGAATTGTACTTGGTGTAAAAACCACTTAGTTTCTGGCAATGATAATCATTGAAATGTTTGTGTCGCGCTTTTTGCTATATGCATGTTAAGAGGGTGATTCCTTTCTCATGTGTATAACAGATAGATATATAGGTTATAGGTAGAGAATATAAGGTTAAGTACGAGTTCTTTAAACTCATACTTATGTGACATTCTTGATTCATAGATATATGAAATGTTTATGAACCCCTCAGCGAATGGACGCCAAAGGTCTGTCTAGGGTAAGTTCTGAAACTCATATGATTGTGTCAAGTTTATGAACTCATAAGTATGGTTTGACGAACTGGGTATAGTTGTGTATGAATGGATAATTGAGGATTATAGGAACAGATAGATTGTTAAGCAAATGATTATTAGTGAAGACATAAGTTTTTCAAATCTCCTAGTTGTGTAAGATTTCAAAATTTTTGACATCAAGCTAAATATACACTGTGCTTTTGAAAAAAAATAAAAAAATATAGACTCGTAATTATTTTTAGAACGGTTTAAAGTATAGTATATGCTACTTATTTCGGCTAGACGCAAATGATTTGACATATCAAAATATATTTTATTTATCACTCATGTACAATGTAACCTAGTGCAGAGATGATAAAAGTTGATAGAGTTATAAATGCAGGAATGCTTAGTGTGAAATTGATCTAAAAATCATTGTTCCACTATTGTATGATTTGTTATGACAAAGTCATGCAATGACGACATCCTCAAACGGATTTGTTAATATAGTACGACATTATGACGTCATTCTCAAAAATATTTTTCAAAAAAAAAGTTTTAATTTTCCAACGGGGTTTGGCTACACCTAAATAATTCGATTGAATTGAATTATTGATATGAGTCTACGCTATTCGATTTAGCTAGACTAATGTTATGAAAACTCTAAGTGTTCATTGAAAAAATTTCCCGAACCAAATTATTTTGGTGCAGAATCCAATAAGATTGAGGTAAAAAAATTTTGTGCTTATGGTAGTGACAAGAAATAGATTCAACCATCAGTACTTAATAAGTACAGGGCATACCAGGCTAATTACCTACTATGTCCGTAAGTTATGACGGTTTACGGATGAATTTCCATATAACCTTTGCGAAAATGACAGACAATAGTCAGTATAACCCCTCAACACAATTTCAAAATTTTAATTCTTGTGAGAAATGTATTGTGTGACGCCCCCAAAATTAGTTATACGTCACCCATCTTGGGTCACCACTTACATGGTACATAAATTCAAATACAAACTTAATTATACATCTGTCGTGTAACATACGACAATACATAAACTGAGAGTTCTAATAGGAATATTGTCATTTAGACAATATCCATACTCAAGGAGTCCTCATTACATTTATTGTCACACTATTTAACAGAATAGTGAGGACTACTAATGCTATCTTCGGGACCATCACTCTTTTCCCAGACTCGTCCCAGCTATATTCTCATTTCCTGAAGAGAACAGTGAAAGAAAGGGTGAGCTCAACTAGCCCAGTAAGAAATATTATAACTAAGATAATGCAGAATAAATTATCAATAGTCTTCAACAATGTTAAACTGATAAAATACAATAGACAACCAGTTTTACTGCAGCGGACTATGCAATCCATTAAAAGAGTCAAGTAGAAAATAAAGTCTACTATCTTTGAGGTTTTAAAAGGTTTTCATCAATTTTTATCACTAAGACTCAGTTTAATGAATAAACCACAATATCTAATCATTCACATGCACTCACGGTCAAGGATTTTCATCAAATTATCAATGGTCATGACTATACCGAATCACCCCTGGTCATAATCATACCAAAAACTATCCATCACTGCATTACAGGCCACTGAGGACTTTTGTCACATCATTTATATCAAGCCATGATTATACCGAATGATCCCTGGTCATAATCATACTAAGTTCATCTATGCACGTAAGCGAAAGATAACATAATATAACATGAGGATGATGACAATGACATATTAATTCAATAAAACAAGTTCACGAATTAATTTATTCAGAACTAATAACGTCCAAATTGTCAACATGATATCGCTTTGTAGATTAAAATTCAAGAATGCTCGTAAAAATATTTTCATTAAAAATCTTTGGATGAAGCGCAAAATATCAAGGATATTCCACTAAATTCATGGAGTATAAAGTCAAAATTTAAACCAACCGAGTATAATAGCGAATGAAATAACAAAAGAAATCACCATGCATGCGGATTGCCCGCATAAAGTTATTCAATGTAATAATAAATACGTAATAATAAAAAGCGGAACCAGTCCTGTAAAACACATGTATACATGATATTCCAATAGAATAATAAAGACGTAATAATAAAAGGCGGAACCAGTCCGGTAAAACACACGATGAGATATTCCAATAGAATAATAAAGACAAAATAACAAAGACGGATCCGAATTAAGTGTAAAAGCACAAAAAAGGATGTTCCAACGAATAATAAAATAATAGAAGAATGTCACCAAGTATAGGGGATTCTCATATATACAAGTTATTCCAATGTAATAAATAAGAATGGAATAATATAAGGATTTCACCAAGTATACTACGATTCGTAAATATCTGGTCATGTATAGGGTATGCCACTTTTACAAAGTTATTCCAATGAATAATAAAGAATGGAATAACGAAGTTCTCTTCATGAAAAAAATAACACCCTTTACGAGTACAACAAATAATATTCCCTACCTTAGAAGAAATTTGAATATTGGAAAAGTGAAGTACCAAAATACTTTTCTTCTTTCTCTCTCGCTTTCTCTCTGTAGTTTCAAAGAATTCGTAAGAAATAATGAAGGAATGAGCTTTCTATTTATAGAAAAACCGAGGGTGGCTCTTGGTCTTAATGAAGGGTCAAAATGACTCTTGGTAATATCAAGAGACAACTACTATTTCATGAAGGGGTAATTAACCCTTGGAACATCGAAGAGGCGCTTAACTCTTGGTAATATTGAAGGACAACTACTATTTGCGAAGGGTAATTACTATTGACGAAGGTAATTACTATTGACGAAGGTAATTACTATTGAAGAAGGTAATTACTATCGACGAAGGTAAATACTATTGGACGAAGGTAATTACTATTCACAAAGGTAATTACTATTAACAAAGGTAATTACTATTGACGAAGAAGGTAAATACTATTGACGAAGGTAATTACTATTCACAAAGGTAATTACTATTCACAAAGGTAATTACTATTGTCGAAGGGACTCTTAGATGATGACATATGGGCTCCCCCATAAAATAATCAAACTTACCACAAACGTCTCATAACATACTCTTTATATACATCAAGGATTGAATAAATATTACCACAAATCATTTTATTTTTAATCAACACATATTTAATCTTTCAACAATTATTAATCATTTATAACTTGTCGTCTCAATTAATAATTTAATACTATAACATATTATACGAGATGATCTTGTGACAATAATTGAATCAATAATATAAGAGATATGATCAAAGAATTCTTGAAAGCAATAATTGAGCATAGTTGAGTGACTTCTCACGTAAGCATCAATAATCAATATCGTGTGCTACTATACAACTACGCCAGATTCTCGTACTTTTACTACCGGTAGTTCAACAGGTTTTGACGAGTAACACCTCTGCCGTTATTTTTATAGAAAAATAATTTTGTCGCTTTCTAACTACGACAATACTTCCGTTAGGGGTCCACTAATGATTAAGCCGTCGTATTTAATATTCCCCGACAAAAAAGAATATTCCCACCAAACGAATATTTTATAACAACTTGCTTACTTAGCAAAATTTATAAATATTACCCACAACTATAACATTATATCAAATTTATTCCATAATATTCAAAAATAATATTTATAAAAAAATTCATCTTTATTTATAAAAGCTGGGGTTTTACATATTGGGTAGCATGTGACGATGAGAATGAATGGTGTATGGTGAATGGTTCAAGGTGTAAGGTATAAGGTGTAAGGTAAATTTCGGGGACGAAATTTTTAGAAGAAGCGTTGAATGTGATAACCCGAGAATTTGAATATTTATAAAATTTTAATATATTTAATTAAGGTTCAATATTAGAACATAGACAGAAAATAAGTGCATGCGTTTGATATTTTTTAGAAGGAATTTTAAGGATTTCAAAATTCTGTGAAGGATTTTGGTGAATTATTCAGGATTAAAGGTATACGAGTATATGTTATGTGTATATGGTTATATATGTGTACAATATGCGGTTAAGGGTTAAGGGTTGACCAGATAAACCGTAATATTATATTAAGAACGTCAACGTTCAGTTAGAAAATTCGTACGACTAATAAGAAACCCTAAAACCGGTTCTGGAAACCCTAATTTCAGTTTCGGGAATCCGAAACCCTAATTCTAAAATTTAAAACCCTAAATTGATAATGCAAAGGCTAGTATAAGGTTTAAACGTTATTAATAATAACCTAATTGGGGATAACCCTAATTAATTTAGAAAACCCTAATTTCTGGATTAGAAACCCTAATTTATAATTAGGGAAAACCTAATTGTTAGTTTAATAATTTTAATGTTAATTATGAAACATTAATCCTAATCTTCAAATTATAAGTAATTAGAAAACCCTAATTTAATTAGGAAATCTAATTTCTAAATTAGAAAAATTATTTTTCTATTTAAAACCCTAATTTTTGGGTTATAAACCCTAATGTACCATTTTTACCCTAATTGCTAACTTAGCAATTTTAAATAGGAAATATTAATCCTAATTAGCAAGATTTAATTTATGATTAGGAAATCTTAATATAATTAGCGAATCCTAATTATAATTTAGAAATTTTAATTTTCTATTTTGAAAAATGAAATTAGGAAATCTTAGAAATTAAATTGCAAAGTTTAAACTCTAAACCCTAAGGGTCAAACCCTAAACCCTAAGGCTTAAAACCTAAACCTTAAGGGTTTAGACCATTGTCTAGATTGCCATTAAATATAAAATCCAAATGTCCAAAATGCCCTTTTTGGATTTATAAATATGTAACTTGCAAATCTTTGTATATTTGTGGTAGGTGACCAACTATGTGGACTTTGTGACTTCAAATCTCCAGCAAATCAGTCTAGATTATCAGCCATTACATTATATCACATTATATAAGAGATCTAAGAGAGAGAAAGTGCATGTATTTGTCTTATTTTCTAACTAAGCTCTCAACAACTCTCTCTCTCTCTCTCTCTCTCTCTCTCACTAAACCTCCGAAATGGCTAAGCAATTCAGTCTCTAAAACACCTCCTAGAACACCAAGAACAAATTTGGAGAGCTAAGATCAAGGATTGGTCAAGAGAGGAATAAACCATAAACTCACTTTTGATCTTGTATGCTAAGGTAAAGTTTGTGTTTATGTGTTTAGATTTGTGCTAGAAGATGTTTCATGATGATCTATCATCGATCCATAGCATCAAAGGCCTTAAAAAGTGAAGTTTTGAAAAACTGTCCAAGAACCCTAAAGTCGTCTGACAAGCATATGTCAGTCACTCTAGCTAGATCTTTCTTTGATTATGATTTTTGTTGTTTTAAAGTTGTAATATGTAGCTTGCCATGTGGTCTTTGATCTGGAAGTGGAATCACAACCATTACTGGTCTAGATCGGGAGTTATTAACGGTCAAAACCCGTTGACCGAGATTGACCGGGTGGATTCTAGGTAACCCGGAAAGCCATTAACAGGGTTTGACAAGTTTTTGTTATCCCCAGATCTGTCAGTTGTTTAGTGATTTGATGATGTATTTGTATCCAGTTTCTAGCCTATCATTTGTACTTTAAATTTGTGGCTTAAGATCATGTAAACAAGCAACAGATTATAAGTAATAGGTGTTATAATTTTGTTCTATTGCATGTGGACTATAAATGTGAACCATAATAAACCTTATTTGATGACCAGAACCTAGATTAAAGTAAGCTAGAATGTGCCTACTTGGACTGCCTGGGTTTCTGGGATTACCTAGAAAACCCAGAATGTTTCTGATAGGGATTTTGAAGAGCTGAATTTGCTTGGTATGTTAGTGTATGACCAATATTGTGGTTGATAGTTGTAGTGGTGTATACTGACTACATGATCAACGTTTAAATTAGCCTCGAAACAGAATGACCAAAGATCTATCATTGGTCAAAGTGAATACCCTGGGGTCTGACAGGAACGATCTGGGCAGCTCAAGAACAAGCCAAGAACACCTATAGCAACTGTTCTGTCGTTATAAGGCCATTTTTTTGAAATTATTAATTTTCAAAAATTAATATTTTAATTAAATAAATCGAATTAAATGGTTTTTAATTATTAAAAATACAAAATAAATTCCTAAAAATTATTTTAAAGTCTAAATTATTTTGAGTATATTTCATAAATATTTAATATTTTTGAAATATAAATGGTATTTAATTTAGTTAATTATAATATTAAATAAATTATTAAAAATGATTTTTAATACATGAAAATTATGAAAATAATAATAGTATGGTATAAGAAAATATTTTAAGTTATTTTTAATGACTTTTAATATTTTGTGAGGAATTTCATTAATTAATCAATATTAATGATAATTAATTTATTTAATTACTATATTAAATAAATTGTGGAAAAATAGAATTAATGATTTAAAAATCATATAAAATGATTTAAGTGTTATAAAAATATTTTAAGTTATAAAATATAACTTTTGATATTATGTCATGAAAATATTAATATTTTACTATTAATAGCAAATATCGATAATGAATTTAAGTGTTTAAAAATCATATAAAGGTGATTTTAAGGTATTAAAAATACTTTGATATATTATAAATATGTTATAATATTATGACATGTATTTCATTAATGTTTGATATTAAATAAATATTAATGATAAAGAAATTCAAAGGTATTTAATTCTTTCAAATAAGATATTAATGATTGAAAATTCACGATAAATAATAATAATTATTTGAAAATTATTTTGAGACTTGAAAAATTATTTTGACTGATATTAAAATTATCTGAGATAATTTTTAAGTGTTAGGTAGAGTTTAATTGAACTTAAACTCGATGATTATCCGACTAGACCGTCGGGATGTCGTAATTATCTTCTAACTTCGACTCGAATTTAAAAAAGTTTTACTTGAGGTTAGGTTTTATGTGCTGTATAGACTGATAGGGTTATGTGATAATGTGTTTAGGTTATTTTATATTGTGATGATATTATTCTAATATTGGAGATCTATATTACTAATATTAGGTCTTCGGATAAAGCGTTATAAATTGCGTAGCAGTAATCATCGAACATACAAGTTTTACTTAACTCTACTTAGAGTTGTTTCATTCAGATATTCTTATGGATAATCATTATTGATTGCCATTTTAGAATTGTACTCTGTACATATTGCATGTATAAGTCAGGTATGAAAGGCTGATCACCTTCATTACCATCCGGTCCAGATATATTTGTTCATGTTTAATACTTGTTCAGTCAAAAGTTTCTTCGTGCTAATTCACAACTATATTGTTGAATTATAGCAAGCTTATTAGTCAGATTCTTTCAATCATGATATATCCTTAAATAAATTTAAACTTGTTGGGCAACCTTCATGCTCACCCTTGCTATATCATGATAAACATTGCAGATTAAGACGAATCGCTTGATCTGAGGAAAGTTTAAAGACAGGTTCCACTTAAAGTTAATGTGTACGATTAGATTTGTAATAGTATTGTATGATAATAATGTTATGTGTTAGACAACTTATGAATTGTGTATTAGTTAAGGTTACTCGACCTTGGGGAAAAGTGTGTAAGGTTTATTGTATAAACAATTTATGTTTATATCTTCCGTAAATAGTAATAGTTGTAGAATGATTGTACCAGATCCGTAGTGATTTAGGACCCGAATTTGGGGCCCTCACAGATAGTACTTTGTAACTATTATCTAGTTATTGAAGATATACGATTCTTATGTTTAAAGCATGTTGTTTAAAAGAAATTGTTGTACTTGCCGAGCTTGTTATGCTCACTCTTGTTTGAACCATATGAATGCAACTAAAGACGAGCGAACCGAGATTTCCAGTAGAGATAAAGGCTAGGAGAAGATGATTGATTAGTTTATCTTGTAATAGACTAGTAAATATATGTATTATATTATGATGAACAAGGAATGTAATGGTTTAAGAATCTGGTAACATGATTTATTAATATTAATATAATAAGAATGTCGTTGGAACACACTTTTTAATGTCGTTTCAGTAGAATAAATGTACAATTATGAGTACCGTGTAGCAACATTTGTCGGGTTTGAAGAGACCCGAATTTGGGGGCGTCACATTCACGTTCTTACAATCTAAGATTAAGCAACCAACTTTCATTACTGTTTTACGGCGTTACGACATACATAGATGTCTTACTCTTCATTGTCTTACGGTCAAACCATACACGGAGTGTAGGTTCTACCTATTCAATATTCACGTACACTCAACCCTCACGTCGTCTAAAGTTTTTAACGCTTACATTTCATTATAACATTTTCTATCCGACTTACCCTCAGACTTTTATTATTCTTATTACCGTTCGCTACGGCTTTCTTGATAATTAATATCTTACTTACTATTTTCGTCAACGTCCAAGTCATACAACCAACGTATACTTATAACGTTCGCCCGACGTGAATACGATTCACGAGGATCATTTACGTATTCAACGTTCACATTGCTCGTCCATTAATCTCTCATTCAACCTTTACCCAAGGTTTTAATTGCTTTCAATCGTTATCCATCCCATGAACCCCATGTTCATTATTCTTTCTAAATGTCGAAGCCATACGGTTTGTTGTATGCTAAGACCCATCGTTCATCGCAACTACGTTGCGTTTACTGCGTCTATACGCTTTACACTTATCTCTCCTTACTATAACATTACATTGAAATATTATTCATCACCCTCGTCACTCAACGTCTAAGAATCACCATCATAGCAATCCCTCACGTTCGTTTTATCGCAACTACGGTCCCCGAATATCGGTTTCGTAAATTGGCATTTATAATCTTTATCTTTTAATCTCATTCACTCTTTCCGTTCAGCCATCATTTAAGGTTTAAATCATTTAGTTAAGTGTTACATTAGTTAAACATTATGTTCTTTATCTTCCCTTACATTTCCACCAAGAGTTGAGCAGATAAAAGCTCTTATCTGGGATTTTCCCATACCCCCGCCCCAGCGAGGGTTTGTATGCTAGAAATTCCCTCCTCGGCGGGCCTCACTCCTGCTAACAAACTAAATACCCCTTTTCCTACGGGTTTAGCTTTTATCAATGCACACTTGGTGAGGGTCCCTTCTAATCTTGCTTTTCTTCTAAGTCTTTTAAATGCTTGAGACGCTTACTTTGAAATCCCATAACTTCTTCATTATAACTCGAAACGAGGACATTCGAAAGCCATTCTCTTCCTTATCTTACGTACTTTGATTACCCTTGGATAGAAATTCGTTTTAAATACGTTAACATGCCATTCGATTGGCTTAAATTTCATTATTCGTTCGTTTTACGTTATTAACATTTTTTATTTGTTTATCCGTAATTCGGTCATCCGAACTCAGAACTCATTCGTTCTTCAGTCCATAACTCACATTTTCTATGTTCTCTTACATTTTTATGAAACCCTACTCATTCGATTTCATTTACACACTTTCTATTTCTCGTTCGTCTTTTACAAAATTTTGTCATAACTTCGTTATAGCTAAGTTCGATCTGTTCTTCATGAATGTTTCTAACATTCCTAACGTTCTTAACCAAGAAATATGCAACTAACTTATACACGATGGTTTTAAACTTATTCATCAACAACAATTATACTACGATGGTTTTAAATTTGTCCATCAACAACGTTCTTCGTGTTCTTCGTTCGTTCTTTGTTTTTTTATCGATGTTTTGATTACGATTTTACTTTCTCTAGGAATTTGATGTTATAAAACATCATTCCTTACTAATTTCATCGAATCATTCATATGATTCATTCGGATCTTTCAAATTCATTACGAATCTTATACTTCCTTAAGAAATTGATAAACTAAACTTTTAATTCTTATTTCTTCGTTTTCTCATGATTTCAACCATATGAAATCATTCTTAACATCTTGTACTTCTTATTCTCGTTAAGCTATGTTTTTAACATATAAAACTTAAAGAAAATTTACTTAGGCTTATGTTTCAGATTACCTTTCTTCTTTAATCTTCCTCCGTTGGACAAAGCGTGCACATGGGCTAGCTTTTCCTCTTCCTTTTCATCTTCATCCGAACTCTCTCTATTTCCCAAGTGTTGGAAAATTATTCATTAACCAACAAATGACCTTAAGCTCTCTTTTTATAGATTTCCAAGGTTAGGGGCAAATTAGTCATTTCGCCCCCAAACCTACTTACTATTCATGGCTTAGCCACCAAGTAACCACTTTACTTGGTGGCCAAGTGGCCGACCGACATGCTCCATGGGTCTTCCACATGGGTCGCTTGAGGGTTTCACCCATCCGTTGACCCACCGGTTCGATCCGCGGTTTATTTTTTTGGTTTGGGACTTAACATTAGTTCATATTGGGCCTATCTTTGGCTTGATTTCACAAAACGTTGGGCTTGACATAATCCAAGTCTAATTGGATTCTACAAAGTCCACGAACTCAAAGTCTAATAAGACTAATCGTATTCTACGCATCCCATTCTCGTATTCTCTTCGTATATAGTTTGTACGATATTCGTATTATAAGTCGTAATAATCTTCAAACTATACTCGTATAATAACTAGTATCATACTCGTATTCCTCATGCATAATAACCCTAATTATTATAGGAAATCATTAAATTCTCGGAACTCACTTTTCCTAACCTTTAGGTTTTAAATCCGCAGGCGAAAACTTCGTTTGCCATAACTGAAATATATTATTGAATATTCTACCACGCCTTAAAATTCTATCATTACGCGCTTCTCGGAAATTCAAACTCAATCTCCGAAAGCGTAAACGATGAATAGTGCACATTTCGTCTTTTTCCTCAAAAATATTTTAGTTCCCGAAATTTTTTTATTTTCGTCTTGAAAATTCTTATTCGTCCAGTCTAGCTCGTAGCCAGAATCCTCCCGTATTATAATCATCCTAGGTTCTAGAACGATTAATAAACACATAATAGTATTAATAAAAATTCATTTTATTAATAACTAATTCTTTAACTTAAATTCTAGACAATCTGGTTTTACTCTGGTTGTCACACTTCCCTCCTTATAAAAATTCCGTCATCAGAATTTCTTAAAACCACACCCATACCCAGGTCCTCACATTCTCCCCTTCTTCACAGAATTTCGTCCTCGAAATTTAGATTACTCTTCTCCCCAACTTCTATTCAAAGAAGTTCATATCCTTCAGACATTCCCTAACCTCCATAACCTATCTGAATCATGAAGTAGAATGAATAACGAGGAATATAAGGATTCCTTTTAAAACATTTCATATTTTTGCTGAGGGGTCAAATCGACCATGAACTCTTATTAGGTTTAATAGTATTTCACTGTAAATCCTTCTACCACGGTCAGTTTACAATCACCAAGAAGGTAAACTACCTCTTCCATACGTAGGTGATCAACCCATCGTATAACCCCATTTCGGGGTAGGTTCACCTCAGACTTAATCATTAGACTCCGCACCAAAACAATTTGGCTTGGCATAACTTCTCAAAGAAAGCTCGATTTTCTTATAACATGACATACAATTTGTCTTAGCCAAATCAATTAGCTTTGACCATACCAATAAATTGGACATCAACTTGAAACATTAAATCTAGTCAAATCAATTGACATCGACTACTTCATTAAATTCTATTACAATACATCAAAACATTTCATGACGCCATGATATCGCACTTTTCACAAGATGCGTTGAGGACTTCGTCAGTTTATGACTTCATCATTATACATCATACTATAATGAGTTGTTGATCCTAAGATCACATCCAACATCAGGTTCAATTGCATTAATAACTCCATCCTTTTACCATCTTTGCATCAAATTCATTAATAATATAAAAATTCATTTTTATATTTCAAATCAACTTCTGTCTAGCTGAAATCCCACTCCATGTTTCCTTGACGTGTGTGAAGAGTCACAACCTCCCAATCCTTCTGCTCGATGGTAATCTGCTGAATAATCGCCCACTCACTCAGATCCTGGACAGTGTCACATAACTCTATGTTACGGTCATATAGCTCGTCGTACATCTCAACATCAATAGAGTTCAGTGGGAACTCATCTTCTTCCTATTCCTCATCTGGATCAGTCTCAGGCTCATACTCCTGACCAACAAAAGTGATTAATGGAGATGGCTCTCTCTGTGCAAACTACTCACTGACAACATGTGTGACAACCCCAAAATTGGTCTGTTCCATCCCACCCATTCTGAGTCGCCAAATACATGGTACAGAAAACAATTACAACTTTATTAATACAATTGTCGTGCAAGATACGACAACACTTAAACTATGAGTTTAAATATAAATATATACCAACTGTGACTCATGTCCCAACCGTGGACAGCACCTCATAATGACACCTTACATAAAGGTATAGTCGAAAACTGTTTTAGAAATTAAAATCTTTGGGAAGTGCTCAAGGAAACCTTCGTACATGGGAGGCCATGCGTATAGGTTATGATAGATATCATATGGCCACAGAATTATCCTTGGTTGACCTAATAGACCCCAAAGAAAAACGAGAAGATTACTATCATATTCTTCCCAATGGTGAGTCTTCTCTTGACATATCATTATCTCCACTGTCTCTAATTGGGTATTATACTCCAAACAAACACCAAGATTATATAGGTAGTGCTTGTAAATATACTCAAAGAAGTGGATGAGTACAACCACATCTTATGATGACACGAGGTTGTATGTCATTAGACATCTTGTATGATAGTGTCAAAACACCCTTCCAAGTTAAATTCACCTCACCCTCAACATCTATAGACCACCGTTCTATTCCCCTCGTTATTCCCGCTTGTCCAAATACACTTTTATTACACGAAAGAATTTGTGAAGCAAAAGGGTGAGCATAACTAGCTCAATAAAGAATATCATGACTAAAGATAAATAAATTATCAATAGCCTTCAACAAAGAATAAATCGTAGATTTAGAACATATGGTAGATGATAAAACTTTTCAACCATAGTTGCGGTGAAACGAAGCAATCCATTAGAAGAGTCAAATAGACCATAAAATCTATTATCTTCTCAATGTTAAAGTCCATCAACAATGTTTTATCCTCAGTAACATTAATCAACAATTCACATCCCACAATCACGTGTATAACTCATAATCGTAATTGTAGTTCTAAATTCCTTTCCCCATCCAGACAAAGTTAATTTTCATCACCAAACATCAAAGATCATGGTTATACCAAATCGCAGTTCCTGTTCATAATCATATTGATAAATTCATCTTTGCACTATAGGCCAACGATATTCATCAACAGTTCATCTTTGCACTACTGGCCAAAGATATTCAACAATATGTCATCTTTGCACTACAGGCCAAATATATTCATCAGTTGGTCATGTTCATCTAAACACATGTTCATCTTCGCACTACTGGCCAAAGATGTTCATCAGAAATCATTCATCTTTGCACTACAGGCCAAAGATATTCAATTATATCATCATTTAGGACTGAGGATGATGAAAAATATTTTAAAGAAAACGAATCCAGTGAAACAAAATAATAAATATTAAGGATTCGTACTTCAGCTATTCCATGTTCAAAAAAATATCTCATAAATAATCATAGTGGAGTAAAATTCAAGAATGATCAAAACATAGATACAATCAAAGCTAGTATCCATAATAGATATTTTGGACGAAAAACAAAAATTTAATTTTTCTGTGAATAGTGCCGTATACGTGAATAGTAACTCTGACACCAAAAGATAGAAATTTCACAAAAAACATCATAATGCTTCATGAATAGTACTCGTGAATAGTAACTCATGAATAGTAACTCATGAATAATAACTCATAAATAGTAACTCGTGAATAGTAACTCATGAATAGTAACCCCGACATGAAAAAGTTCCAAATTTGATAAAAATTCAAACCAATATTTCGGCATAATGATATTGAAGAAATAATATCATTTATGAAGAAAATAACCTTCCTTACCTCAGAAAGAATAGTACTTCTGACTGGAATACTGGATATAGTGCTAAAAAAACTTGCAATCATAGCAGCAATACTCAAGTACTAAAATACTCACAAAAATACGCTCGATATATAGAGAGAAAGAGATAAATCTTTAGTTTCGTGTGATTTTCAATTCTAACCCAAGCACCCTAGTTATAGGAAATTGCTTAGAACACCAAAGCAGAAAATTTAATATAATAATATTATTATTATTCCAAAACTTCCTACGCACACTCATTGAATCCAACATCAGCCATCTACTCAAATAAAAACAACAAAAAAGTTTTTGTTAATTAAAACAATTAAAACTTCCAAAATCAATTATTTCGGAACTTCAGAACTTCAATAATTCATAATAAATAGCCCTTTTATCGTAAAAATTCAATCTCACGACTATTTATAGAAAATTCAATTCTTTACAACTTTACGTAAGAAAGTTTTTCCAAATTCCAAATGAAATTGACCAAAAATCCACACACTAAAGCGATTTTACTATTGTATAATCAAATTTCAGTCAAGAAATGGGTCCACCAACATGTTTAACATGTTTTAAACAACTTTTGCAACAAAAATACTCTTCGTCCTCATATACTTATATATCCCACATTCATTATAAAAACATCACCATTATTATAT
The DNA here is from genome assembly GCA_020205615.1 of Panax quinquefolius. Lineage (NCBI taxonomy): Eukaryota > Viridiplantae > Streptophyta > Magnoliopsida > Apiales > Araliaceae > Panax > Panax quinquefolius. Next base: position 73,007,118 of record CM035172.1, read on the forward strand.
TATAATAATATAATAAAATATTATTTTATCAGAAAAGATAAAATATCGATTTTCAACAATTGTCACTTTAAAAAATTTTCTCCATCTATATCCACATAAAATGAATATTTTCCTCATCATATATATCAATAATTAATTATTCACAAATAGTATTACAGAATCACAATAATGACAACCAGGCAGTTCCCAAGAAAGAGGGGCTTTCCAATAAGAATTTCTCCTCGCTGGCGCACAATTAGGTGACCAAACCTCTCCTTAGACAGAACTTTCTAGACATTACCAATAATGTTATCTAATAATATTATTCAGATAATATGAATTATTTCTTCGATAATGGAAAATATTGTGTAGTGACAATTATTAAAACAATAGTAATATAAAATATCAACGCAACAATTATTGAATCAATAAAATACTGAACAGTAATTACTGTAACAATTATTGAGTAGTGCCTTCTTACGTAAGAATCAATAATTAGTGCAATACTGGTGTCGCGTGTGCAACGCGATTATTGTATTTTAACCCATCGGGTATTCCAACAAAGGTTAATTACTGTGATAACTACGCCGTTATTTATAAAACTCCCTTTGTCATTTTCTTCATCTGACAATTATTCTTTTATGGGGCCCACAAATGGTTGCGCCGTCATACGAATATTCTCGACAGAAAGAATATTCCACGACCAAACGAATATTCCCCGATAGAAATGAGTATTTTATAACCACTTGCATATTTTGAAAAAAAAATTCATATATCATCCTTAACTTTAACTTTTATCAATTTAACCATTTACTGAATAGTAATTATAAGAAAAATTGAATACTTTTATTTCATAAAATTCGGGGTCTTACAATCTCCCCTCCTTATGAAATTTCATCCCCGAAATTTACGTACTTGGTATTTCAAAAAGTTGAGAATACCTTGTTTCAATTTTAGATTCTATCTCCCTGGTCATCATGATTTCTCCATTCCTCATCTCCCGTGATAACTTCATTTGGGTTCCTCACTTGTTGGGAAGTCATGACAACCGCTATTCCTTGAACTACTCGACTTTGACTTGTCTGGGGCAGCATTTGGCGTCATCACTACCGTTGGAATATAATTTTCTATAGGGCATATTCCTCCCTCAACTGCCTCGTCGTACTCCTGATTCATGATCTAAATCATCAATCTTCGATCCATATCAAATTCAGGTTGACCGCTCTGTACAGGGTAATTTAAAACTCAATGTTGGGTTCTCCCAATTGTTGTCCAAAAAGAGAAATACATATCATCTATTTTAGCCTTCTTAGATCGGACATCTCTTTCCACAATATCAACGCGTCGTGTGGCTTTTACCCATGCATCACTCATTCTTACTCGTTCAGTTTTTTCTTCTTTCAAATTGATTCCATCTTTATCATCTTATACTCTGCCAAAGAATGCTTCTGTTCAAGCATCACATATCGGGTAACACAAGCTTGAATTGTTGCATCCTTTTGTTCCACGACCGCCTGTCGTTCTTCAGCCTACTCTTCTAACTCATGAATACAATTTTGAAATTCTACATTTTGTTCATATAATACCTCTAATAAACTCTCCTCATGTACATCTTCCTCCTCTTCTTTATCACTCTCAGCTGTTACCTCTGCGACTATCTCGGGTGCAACTATCAATTCTTCACTCAACACATGGTTATCTCTAATTCCTTCTTCGTCTGACATCACATTATCATGGTTAGTGATTAGAGGTATCCCCACAGTCTCATTCACTACATTGTTAGCATTCTTAGCTGCCATTCTCAAATACTGCCATAAAACAAGGGTTAATTAAGCAAATTAACGTATCACATAATATCCGTATATTATGGCCGACCAACAATTAAGCTTAGGTAGGACACACTAGCGAAGGATTTACTCATCTCTCCTCCTAGTTATATTCCCCGATCTCCGCCGGGAGACCATATCCTAAGCTCGATACCAAATGTGACAACCCCAAAATTGGTCCATTCCATCCAACCCATTCTGAGTCGCCAAATACATGGTATGAAAAACAATTACAACTTAATTAATACAATTGTCGTGGCAAGATACGACAACACTTAAACTGTGAGTTTAAATACAAATATATACCAATCGTGACTCATGTCCCAACCGTGACAAGACTCCTCATAATGACACCTTACATAAAGGTATAGTCGAAAAACTGCTTTTAGAAATTAAAATCTTTGGGAAGTGCTCAAGGAAACCTTCGTACATGGGAGGCCATGCGTATAGGTTATGATAGATATCATATGGCCACAGAATTATCCTTGGTTGACCTAATAGACCCCAAAGAAAAACGAGAAGATTACTATCATATTTTTCCCAATGGCGAGTCTTCTCTTGACATATCATTATCTCCACTGTCTCTAATTGGGTATTATACTCTAAACAAACACCAAGATTATATAGGTAGTGCTTGTAAATATACTCAGCAAGTGGATGAGTACAACCCTGTCTTATGATGACACGTGTGAGACCCCAGATTTTATCAATAAAGATTTAAATTTTGTCGAAATAATTTTTAATATTATGGTGTGAATTTGAGATAATATTATAGTTGTGGGTAGTATTTATAAATTTTGCAAAGTATGCAAGTGGTTATATTATATTCGATTGGTTTGTGGGAATATTCGGTTTAGCGAGGAATATTCGTATAACTACTCAATCATCAGTGGACCCCAGCAATGTAATTATTGTCTTGATTGAGAAAACGACAAAAATATTTTATTGAAATAACGGCTATGAAGTTTTACCGTGGTTACTTGTTGAACTACTTTGGTAGTAAAAGTACAAGAATACGTGTGGTTGCATAGTAGAATACACGGTATTGATTATTGATGCTTATGTGAGAAGTCACTCGGTTTGATTCCATTATTATTTATTAATAATATGAATTATTATAATGATAATAACGTTTTGTTTTATTCAGATTATTAACGTAATAAAATGTAAACATCTTTTTATATAAAATAGAATACTTTATTAAAGTTATTCTATAAATAGAATATATTATATTTTATTATGCATAGTGTTTATAGTGTTTTTGCATAGTGTTTTGCATAGTATTGCATAATGTTTGCATAGTAAAATGTTTTTATATAAATAGAATATATTATATTTTATTTAAAAGATTTTTCTTTAAATATGGACCGCCGATTAAAGTAAATCAATCTGACCGCTCATGGATTAGTTACTATGCATTCCATTTTCCTATAAATAAGCTCATTCCTTCATTATTTTCTTACGAATTCATTGAAACTCTAGAGAGAGAAATTATAGAGAGAAGCTATAGAGAAAAAATTATAGAAAGAAGAAGAGTATTCTCGCTACTTCACTACTTCTATATTCAGGTTCTTTTTACTAGTAGTGGGGTGTTATTCTTTCTTCTTGAAGAGAACTTACATTATTCCATTCACTATTATTCTGTTGGAATAACTTTTGTAAAAAGTGGCATACCCTATACATAACCTCAGATACGCTGCAGACATACCCTATACTTGGTGAAATCCTTATGTTATTCCATTGCTTATTATTCTTTTGAATAACTCAGATACGCTGTGATTTACCCTATACTTGGTGACATTCTTCTATTATTCTCATTGGAACATCCTGCATGCATGTGTTTTTACAATCGACCGGGTTCTGCTTTTTATTATTCATTGGAACATCCATGCATGTGTTTTACACCGACTGGTTCCGCCTTTTATCATTCTGTTGAATATCCTATCTCGTGTGTTTTACACCGGATCCGTTCCATCTTTATTATTCTGTTGGAACATCCCGCTTGGGTGTGAATTTCACCGACTTGGTTCCGTTATTATTATTCTCGTTGAATAACTCCGTCTATGCTAAGTCACCGCATACATGGTGATTTCTTTTGTTATTCCATTCTTTATTATACCCAAATGGTTAAAACTTTGACTTCTATACTCCATGAAATTAGTAGAATATCCTTGATATTTGCGTTTCATCCAAAGATATCTTTTCATGGAAATATTCTTCCGATCATTCTTGAATTTTACTATACTAAATAAAGATTATGTTGACAATTTGGACGTTAATAATTCATGGATTAAATAATTCTTGAACTTGTTTTATTGAATTACTATGTCATTGTCATCATCCTCATGTTATATTATGTTATCTTTGGCTTACGTGCATAGATGAACTTAGTATGATTATGACCAGGATCATTCTTAAGATAATCACGACTTGATATAAATGATGTGACAAAAGTCCTCGGTGGGCCTCAGAATGCGTTGATGGATAGTTTTTGGTATGATTATGACCGTGGGTGATTCTAAGATAGTCATGACCATTGATAATTTGATGAAAATCCTCGACCGTGGTATGAGGATGATTAGATGTGGTGGTTTATTATTAAAAAATAGTCTCAAATGATAAAAATTGATGAAAACCTTTTAAAACCTAAAAGATAGTAGACTTTATTCTCTACTTGACTCTTTTAATGGATTGCTTATTTCACCGCAGCTTAAACCGGTTGTCTATTGTATTTTATCGCTTTAACATCACAAGGCTAATGATAATTTATTCTCGCATTATCTTAGTCATAATATTTCTTCTTGGGCTAGTTGAGCTCACCCTTTCTTTCACCGTTTTTCTTCTTGTGAAATGAGAACATAGTTGAGACGAGCCTGGGAACGAAGTAATGGTCCGTAGGATAGCATTAGTAGTCCTCACTATTCTCGTGAAATAGTGTGATAATAGTTGTAATGAGGACTCCTTTTGAGTTTGTATAATATCTAGTAGACAAAATTTGTATTCAAACTCACATAGCTTTATGTCGTATTGTACACGACATGCTTATATTAGTAAGTTGTATTTGAATTTATGTACCATGTAAGTGGCGACCCAAGATGGGTGACGATACCTAATTTTGGGGGCGTTACGATTTGGTATCGAGCTTAGGGATATGATCCTGGTGAGGTGTGAGATAAGAACAAAGGGGAGAGACGGGAATTCCTTCGCTAGTATGACCTACCTAAATTTATTTGGTATTTAATTGGTGCACGAGTATAGGATAATATGTGATATGTTAATTAACCCTTGTTTTGTGACAAAGGTTTTTGAGAATGATATCCGAAAATGCTGAGATAAGCAATGAAGCACATGAGAGTGTTGATTCAGCTCAAACAAAAGGTAACGACCAACAATACGATAATAATCATACTGGTGGCAACGGCTATCAGAACAATGATAACCATCGTGGGGGAAATTATCATGCTAAGAATGGTAACCACTTCGGTGGTAATCTTGGCAAAGATAATAGAAGTGGAAATTGCAAGAAGAGAAGGTAATTTAGCTCAATTTTGTTGTGCACCAAAGTCAAGTCTAGTCTGACTATGGCACCAAAGGTGGATATGGACAAAACAAAGTCGTTGGTTTTAGGAAGTGCATTTTCATGACTTCTCAAAAAGCGTAAACCGAACGGTTAGCACGGGTTAGTTAATTATAAATTGCGAAAGTCTATACCTTATAAGATACCTGGGTTCTACCCATTATTTTATCTCTCTTGCTTATGCGTTCAACGCTTAAATTTGACTCCTGGAGAAGTTAGACTTTGACTTATTGGTTGAAACTTCGTTTGTAGGAGCCTTCGTTATCGCTTACTATTTTTAAATCTTGTTTGATTCAAATAAACACTTTCACGCTACTTCGTCGATCTTATCTTTTTGAAAATACTTGCCTTTGATGTGATTTTAGGAATCAATTGGTTAACTACTCATCATGCTTTTCGTAAGGTTGTTAGCTTTTATATTCATAACCAACCTGTTATACGAATTCAAAGTAACCAAACCCTAAAGTTAATCACTGTTATATCAAGCCATAAGTAAAGAGCCCCGATCCTTTCATTGTTGATTTTCTTGTGTGGAATGCACCAAGCCGTGCTTCTCAGAGGCGACATCGTGAATGAAGATGGCAAGGTTATAGGTATCATTGTGAGGTACTATCTAGGTTAAGGGATAGAAGTCACAGTTGGTATCAATGTGACGTACTATCCAAGTCTTGGATAAGAGTCACAGTATTGAATGATATTTCTATTATTAATAAATTTCCTGGCGTATTCTTGAAGACTTCTTAGCCTACTTAGAGCGTGAAATCGAATTTTGTATTGACCCCAGTACAAAACCCATTTCTTAAACCCTCAAATATTTCTTCAACTAAAATGAACAGGTTTACGGGTCATAATAAAAGCATTGGAATAATGAAAATCATGGGTATTCGTGGTATTAGTAAGTTTTATGATGAGTTATGTTGGTTAGTATGTAAAAACATGAAAGTTTCTTAGAAATCACAAAGAGTTGAAAATCAGATTTTGGTGAAAAACATAACATAAAATTCAATTGACCATATCTCTTATTATATTTTGAATTTTTGAATGTGGTCAAGTCCTAGAGTTAGATCTACGAGTTACCTAACTAATCCAAGTGGAATTACTGGAAAAGGTTTTGTGGATTTTTGTGTGGACTAATTTTAGCAAAGGAGGCCAAAGCTGTAAATTTCGAAAATGCTACTGCCCAGAAACTTTAAGGGACTGTTTCGGCCACTTAAATTATGAGAAAAATTCTGGGTTTTGGGACATGAAGTTATATGGTATAAAGTACCTCCTGTCCAAAAATGAGCTCATTCTCGACTTAAAATGAGCAAGTTATGACTATTTCAATATTTAGGTTTTTCCGATTTAAAATGCTATAACCTGAGTTCTATAACTCAGATGACCATGAAATTTAAACTAGAAGCTCACGTTAACATGTGTAAGGTCCTGCCAAAATTTGGGAATTTTTGAGTTAAACTTGAGGTAGCTAATTTCTTAAGGAATTAATTAGAAATTGATTTTTGAAAAATAGTAAATGAATTTTAAAAATTCCGAGAAAAATATATTTTCATTATGGGACTATATTATGCTAAATCCCAGAAAAGAAATATTTTTGGGACTAATTTGGTATTTTTCATGAAAATAGTTTAGTTACGAACATATGAGTTAAATATGTTATGTGAAGTAACAAAGTTGAAAATAGGATTTTATGGCTAGAGAATCCTATATAGAATATATGCATATTTTTGATGAGGGATTTGATAATTGGTGATGATATTTTATGAGTATGGCATTTTTGAATGATGAAATGCATTATATGGTAAAGCGTAAACAATTGAGATAAATTATTTATAAATTTAAGAAGTGATTAAAATATTATTATAATATTAATGTTATTAGATTATGAGATTATTAAGTGATTGATAACATGGGGATATTCTTGAATCTGGATAAATTATATTATAAATGTTTAATATTTATCCTTTATCTAATTTGATTTGATTGATTCTTTATATCATTATCCTCATGTTTATATTATGTTGAAAGTCATCCGCGGCTCGTAGTGCATGCATATGGACTTGGTATGATTATGACCACGGATTATTCTAATAATCATAACCAGTAATTGAATACACAATTATCTTTGGCCGTAGTGCATGGATAATTTGTGGTCGTGATACTAATGAATACACAATTATCTTTGGTAGTAGTAGTGCATTGATAATTTGTGGTCGTGATACTAATGATTACACAATTATCTTTGGGTAGTAGTATGATAATTTGTGGTCGTGATACTAATGAATATCCTTGGCCTCGTAGTTCGTGGATGATTCGATGATATGAATTAATTATTGAAATTGTCTCAAAGAATGAAATATTAATTCATGGATGTGGTAAAAGTCATCTTTGGTCAGTAGTGCATTGATAGACTTGGTATGATTATGACCAAGGATTATTCTAAGATAATCATGATCAGATTGAAAAACACGAATATCCTTGGCCGCAAAATGCATGGATAATTCGTGGTCGTGATACTATTAAGTCGCGTCTCAAAGATTATTGGTTTTATAGCTTGTATATCTTTAGCTTTTGTAGTGCAAAGATGAATTGTTAATGAATAGCTTTGGTAGATTTCAAAGATGAATTTAATATTTTTAAACGATAAAGGTATTCAAGGTATCCTCATCTCTTTATCATACCAGTATCGCACCCTAATTTCGAGGGGGCTTAAATTCCATAAGGAGAGGAGATTGTGAGACCCTTATTTTATCAATAAAGATTTAAATTTTGTCGAAATAATTTTTAATATTATGGTGTGAATTTGAGATAATATTATAGTTGTGGGTAGTATTTATAAATTTTGCAAAGTATGCAAGTGGTTATATTATATTCGATTGGTGGGAATATTCTTGTTTAGCAGGAATATTCGTATAACTACTCAATCATTGGTGGACCCCATAATGTAATTATTGTCGGATTGAGAAAACGACAAAAATATTTTATTGAAATAACGGCGGAAGTTTTACCGTGTAGTTACCGTTGAACTACTCAGTAGTAAAAGTACGATGAATACGTGTGGTTGCATAGTAGCAATACCGGTATTGATTATTGATGCTTATGTGAGAAGTCACTCGGTTTGATTCCATTATCATCGATTAATAATATGAATTATTATAATGATAATGACGCTTTTGTTTTATTCAGTATTATTAACGTAATAAAATGTAAACATCTTTTATATAAAATAGAATACTTTATTAAAGTTATTCTATAAATAGAATATATTATATTTTATTATGCATAGTGTTGCATAGTGTTTTTTGCATAGTGTTTTGCATAGTATTGCATAATATTTGCATAGTAAAATGTTTTTATATAAATAGAATATATTATATTTTATTTAAAAGATTTTTCTTTAAATATGGACCGTCGATTAAAGTAAATCAATCTGGACCGCTCATGGATTAGTTACTATGCATTCCATTTTCCTATAAATAAAGCTCATTCCTTCATTATTTTCTTACGAATTCATTGAAACTCTAGAGAGAGAAATTATAGAGAGAAGCTATAGAGAGAAAATTATAGAAAGAAGAAGAGTATTCGCTACTTCACTACTTCTATATTCAGGTTCTTTTACTAGTAGGGTGTTATTCTTTCTTCTTGAAGAGAACTTCATTATTCCATTCACTATTATTACATTGGAATAACTTTTGTAAAAGTGGCATACCCTATACATAACTTCGTATACGCTGGCGATACCCTATACTTGGTGAAATCCTTATGTTATTCCATTGCTTATTATTCTGCTGAATAACTTTGTATACGCTCATGATTTACCCTATTCTTGGTGACATTCTTCTATTATTCATTGGAACATCCGCATGCATGTGTTTTACACCGACTGGTTCTGCTTTTATTATTATTCGGAACATCCTCATGCATGTGTTTTACACCGGACTGGTTCCGCTCTTTATCATTCTCGTTGGAATATCCTATCATGTGTTTTACACCGGATCCGGTTCCATCTTTATTATTCTGTGGAACATCCCGCTTGGTGTGAATTTCACCGACCGTTCCGTTATTATTATTCTCGTTGAATAACTCGTCATGCGAAGTACCGCATACATGGTGATTTCTTTTGTTATTCCATTCTTTATTATACCCAAATTGGTTAAAACTTTGACTTCTATACTCCATGAAATTAGTAGAATATCCTTGATATTTGCGTTTCATCCAAAGATCTTTCATGGAAATATTCTTCCGATCATTCTTGAATTTTACTATACTGAAAACAAAGATCATGTTGACAATTTGACGTTAATAATTCATGGATTAAATAATTCTTGAACTTGTTTTATTGAATTACTATGTCATTGTCATCATCCTCATGTTATATTATGTTATCTTTGGCTTACGTGCATAGATGAACTTAGTATGATTATGACCAGGATCATTCTAAGATAATCATGACTTGATATAAATGATGTGACAAAAGTCCTCGATGGCACTGTAATGCGTTGATGGATAGTTTTTGGTATGATTATGACCGGGGGTGATTCGGTATAGTCATGACCATTGATAATTTGATGAAAATCCTTGACCGTGGTATGCAGGGATGATTAGATGTGGTGGTTTATTATTGTCGAGTCTCAAATGATAAAAATTGATGAAAACCTTTTAAAACCTAAAAGATAGTAGACTTTATTCTCTACTTGACTCTTTTAATGGATTGCTTATTTCGCTGCAGTTAAACTGGTTGTCTATTGTATTTTATCAGTTTAACACTGTTGAAGGCTAATGATAATTTATTCTGCATTATCTTAGTCATTAATATTTCTTCTTGGGCTAGTTGAGCTCACCTTTTCTTTCACGGTTCTCTTCAGAAATGAGAACATAGCTGGGACGAGTCGGGGAACGAAGTAATGGTCCAGAGGATAGCATTAGTAGTCCTCACTATTCTGTGAAATAGTGTGATAATAGTTGTAATGAGGACTCCTTTTGAGTTTGTATAATATCTAGTAGACAAAATTTGTATTCAAACTCACGCTTTATATTCGTATTGTACACGGCGCTTATATTAGTAAGTTGTATTTGAATTTATGTACCATGTAAGTGGCGACCCAAGATGGGTGACGTATACCTAATTTTGGGGGCGTTACAGTTGGTATCAGAGCTTAGGGATATGATCCCTGGCTGAGGTGTGAGATAAGAACAAAGGGGGAGAGACGGGGAATTCCTTCGCTAGTATGACCTACCTAAATTTATTTGGTATTTAATTGGTCTGTCAGAGTATAGGGATAATATGTGATATGTTAATTAACCCTTGTTTTGTGACAAGTGTTTGAGAATGATATCCAAAATCTTTGAGATAAGCAATGAAGCACATGAGAGTGTTGATTCAGCTCAAACAAAAGGTAACGACCAACAATACGATAATAATCATACTGGTGGCAACGGCTATCAGAACAATGATAACCATCGTGGGGGAAATTATCATGCTAAGAATGGTAACCACTTCGGTGGTAATCTTGGCAAAGATAATAGAAGTGGAAATTGCAAGAAGAGAAGGTAATTTAGCTCAATTTTGTTTGTGCACCAAAGTCAAGTCTAGTCTATGACGGTGGCACCAAAGGTGGATATGGACAAAACAAAGTCGTTGGTTTTAGGAAGTGCATTTTTCATGACTTCTCAAAAAGCGAGTAAACCGAACGAAGTTAGCACGGGTTAGTTAATTATAAATTCATGAAGTCTATACCTTATAAGATACCGGTTCTACCCATTATTTTATCTCTCTTGCTTTGCGTTCAACGCTTAAATTTGACTCGGAGAAGTTAGACTTTGACTTATTGGTTGAAACTTCGTTTGTAGGAGCCTTCATTATCGCTTACTATTTTAAATCTTGTTTGATTCAAATAAACACTTTCACGTTACTTCGTCGATCTTATCTTTTGAAAATACTTGCCTTTGATGTGATTTTAGGAATCAATTGGTTAACTACTCATCATGCTTTTAGTAAGGTTGTTAGCTTTTATATTCATAACCAACCCATTATACTTAATTCAAAGTAACCAAACCCTAAAGTTAATCACTGTTATATCAAGCCATAAGTAAAGAGCCCCGATCCTTTCATTGTTGATTTTCTTGTGTGGAATGCACCGAAGCCAGGCTTTCTGTAGGCGACATCGTGAATGAAGATGGCAAGGTTATAGGTATCATTGTGAGGTACTATCTAGGTTAAGGGATAGAAGTCACAGTTGGTATCAATGTGACGTACTATCCAAGTCTTGGATAAGAGTCACGATGATTGAATGATATTTCTATTATTAATAAATTTCTGGCGATTCTTGAAGACTTCTTAGCCTACTTAGAGCGTGAAATCGAATTTTGTATTGACCCCAAAGATAAAAACCCATTTCTTAAACCCTCAAATATTTCTTCAACTAAAATGAACAGTTTACGTGGTCATAATAAAAGCATTGGAATAATGAAAATCATGGGTATTCGTGGTATTAGTAAGTTTTATGATGAGTTATGTTGGTTAGTATGTAAAAACATGAAAGTTTCTTAGAAATCACAAAGAGTTGAAAATCAGATTTTGGTGAAAAACATAACATAAAATTCAATTGACCATATCTCTTATTATATTTTGAATTTTTGAATGTGGTCAAGTCCTAGAGTTAGATCTACGAGTTACCTAACTAATCCAAGTGGAATTACTGGAAAAGGTTTTGTGGATTTTTGTGTGGACTAATTTTAGCAAAGGAGGCCAAAGCTGTAAATTTCGAAAATGCTACTGCCCAGAAACTTTAAGGGACTGTTTCGGCCACTTAAATTATGAGAAAAATTCTGGGTTTTTGGGACATGAAGTTATATGGTATAAAGTACCTCCTGTCCAAAAATGAGCTCATTCTGACTTAAAATGAGCAAGTTATGACTATTTCAATATTTAGGTTTTTCCGACGAAAAATGCTATAACCGGAGTTCTATAACTCCGGATGACCATGAAATTTAAACTAGAGCTCCAGTTAACCTTTGGAAGGTCCTGCCAAAATTTGGGAATTTTTGGAGTTAAACTTGAGGTAGCTAATTTCTTAAGGAATTAATTAGAAATTGATTTTTGAAAAATAGTAAATGAATTTTAAAATTCGAGAAAAATATATTTTCATTATGGGACTATATTATGCTAAATCCCGAGAAAAAATATTTTTGGGACTAATTTGGTATTTTTCATGAAAATAGTTTAGTTACTGAACATATGAGTTAAATATGTTATGTGAAGTAACAAAAGTTGAAAATAGGATTTTATGGCTAGAGAATCCTATATAGAATATATGCATATTTTTGATGAGGATTTGATAATTGGTGATGATATTTTATGAGTATGGCATTTTGAATGATGAAATGCATTATATGGTAAAAGCGTAAACAATTGAGATAAATTATTTATAAATTTAAGAAGTGATTAAAATATTATTATAATATTAATGTTATTAGATTATGAGATTATTAAGTGATTGATAACATGGGGATATTCTTGAATCTCGGATAAATTATATTATAAATGTTTAATATTTATCCTTTATCTCATTTGATTGATTCTTTATATCATTATCCTCATGTTTATATTATGTTGAAAGTCATCTGTAACATCAGAGTGCATAGATGGACTTGGTATGATTATGACCACGGATTATTCTGAATAATCATAACCGTAATTGAATACACAATTATCTTTGGCCGTAGTGCATGGATAATTTGTGGTCGTGATACTAATGAATACACAATTATCTTTGGCCGTAGTGCATTGATAATTTGTGGTCGTGATACTAATGATTACACAATTATCTTTGGCCGTAGTGCATGGATAATTTGTGGTCGTGATACTAATGAATATCCTTGGCCTGTAGTTCAGGGATGATTCGATGATATGAATTAATTATTGAGTTTGAGTCTCAAAGAATGAAATATTAATTCATGGATGTGGTAAAAGTCATCTTTAGTGTAGTGCATTGATAGACTTGGTATGATTATGACCAAGGATTATTCGGTATAATCATGACCAGTATTGAAAACACGAATATCCTTGGCCGATTGGTGCATGGATAATTCGTGGTCGTGATACTATTAAGTCGCTGCGTCAAAGATTATTGGTTTTACAGTTGTATATCTTTAGCCTGTAGTGCAAAGATGAATTGTTAATGAATAGCTTTGGTAGATTTCAAAGATGAATTTAATATTTTTAAATGATAAAGGTATTCAAGGTATCCTCATCTCTTTATCATACCAGGTACGTACCCTAATTTCGAGGGCGAAATTCCATAAGGAGGGGAGATTGTGAGACCCCAGATTTTATCAATAAAGATTTAAATTTTGTCGAAATAATTTTTAATATTATGGTGTGAATTTGAGATAATATTATAGTTGTGGGTAGTATTTATAAATTTTGCAAAGTATGCAAGTGGTTATATTATATTCGATTGGTTCGGGAATATTCTTTTTAGCGGGGAATATTCGTGATAACTACTCAATCATTGGTGGACCCTATACATGTAATTATTGTCGGATTGAGAAAACGACAAAATATTTTATTGAAATAACTACGGAAGTTTTACCGTGGTTACTTGTTGAACTACTTTCGGTAGTAAAAGTAATGCGATGTCGTGTGGTTGCATAAGTACTACACCAGTATTGATTATTGATGCTTATGTGAGAAGTCACTCGGTTTGATTCCATTATTGTCGATTAATAATATGAATTATTATAATGATAATGACGTTTTGTTTTATTCGTATTATTAACGTAATAAAATGTAAACATCTTTTATATAAAATAGAATACTTTATTAAAGTTATTCTATAAATAGAATATATTATATTTTATTATGCATAGTGTTGCATAGTGTTTTGCATAGTGTTTTGCATAGTATTGCATAGTGTTTGCATAGTAAAATGTTTTTATATAAATAGAATATATTATATTTTATTTAAAAGATTTTTCTTTAAATATGGACCGTCAGATTAAAGTAAATCAATCTGGACCGTTCATGGATTAGTTACTATGCATTCCATTTTCCTATAAATAGAAGCTCATTCCTTCATTATTTTCTTACGAATTCATTGAAACTCTAGAGAGAGAAATTATAGAGAGAAGCTATAGAGAGAAAATTATAGAAAGAAGAAGAGTATTCTGCTACTTCACTACTTCTATATTCAGGTTCTTTTTTACGGTGAGGGTGTTATTCTTTCTTCTTGAAGAGAACTTACATTATTCCATTCACTATTATTACATTGGAATAACTTTTGTAAAAGTGGCATACCCTATACATAACCTCAGATACGCCAGCATACCCTATACTTGGTGAAATCTTTATGTTATTCCATTGCTTATTATTACTGTTGGAATAACTCAGTATACGCCATTACCCTATACTTGGTGACATTCTTCTATTATTCTCATTGGAACATCCCGTCTGCATGTGTTTTACACCGACACGGTTCTGCTTTTATTATTACATTGGAACATCCTCGTGCATGTGTTTTACACCGGACTGGTTCCGCCTTTATCATTCTGTTGGAATATCCTATCTCGTGTGTTTTACACCGATCTCGTTCCATCTTTATTATTCTGTTGGAACATCCTCGCTTGTGTGAATTTCACCGACTTCGTTCCGTTATTATTATTACATTGAATAACTTTGTCTATCATGAAGTACCGCATACATGGTGATTTCTTTTGTTATTCCATTCTTTATTATACCCAATTGGTTAAAACTTTGACTTCTATACTCCATGAAATTAGTAGAATATCCTTGATATTTGTGTTTCATCCAGTATCTTTTCATGGAAATATTCTTCTGATCATTCTTGAATTTTACTCTACGAAACAGTATCATGTTGACAATTTGGATGTTAATAATTCATGGATTAAATAATTCTTGAACTTGTTTTATTGAATTACTATGTCATTGTCATCATCCTCATGTTATATTATGTTATCTTTGGCTTACGTGCATAGATGAACTTAGTATGATTATGACCAGGGATCATTCGGTATAATCATGACTTGATATAAATGATGTGACAAAAGTCCTCGGTGGCACATGAATGCGATGATGGATAGTTTTTGGTATGATTATGACCAGGGGTGATTCGGTATAGTCATGACCATTGATAATTTGATGAAAATCCTTGACCGTGGTACGTGGATGATTAGATGTGGTGGTTTATTATTAAAATTTGAGTCTCAAATGATAAAAATTGATGAAAACCTTTTAAAACCTAAAAGATAGTAGACTTTATTCTCTACTTGACTCTTTTAATGGATTGCTTATTCACCGCAGCTTAAACTGGTTGTCTATTGTATTTTATCGGTTTTAACATCATTGAAGAGCTAATGATAATTTATTCGCATTATCTTAGTCATAATATTTCTTCTTCGGGCTAGTTGAGCTCACCCTTTCTTTCACTTGTTCTCTTCGTGAAATGAGAACATAGGCGGGACGAGTCGGGAACGCAGTAATGGTCCGGAGGATAGCATTAGTAGTCCTCACTATTCGTGAAATAGTGTGATAATAGTTGTAATGAGGACTCCTTTTGAGTTTGTATAATATCTAGTAGACAAAATTTGTATTCAAACTCACAGTTATGTCGTATTGTACACGACAGTTATATTAGTAAGTTGTATTTGAATTTATGTACCATGTAAGTGGCGACCCAAGATGGGTGACGTATACCTAATTTTGGGGGCGTTACAACACGAGGTTGTATGTCATTAGACATCTTGTATGATAGTGGCAAAACACCCTTCCAAGTTAAATTCACCTCACCCTCAACATCTATAGACCACCGTTCTATTCCCCTGTTATTCCCCGTTTGTCCCAGCTACACTTTTATTACCTGAAAGGAATTGTGAAGCAAAAAGATGAGCACAACTAGCTCAGTAAAGAATATCATGACTAAAGATAAATAAATTATCAATAGCCTTCAACAGTAATAAATCAGAGATTTAGAACATATGGTAGATAATAAAACTTTTCAACCATAGTTACAGCGGAATGGGCAATCCATTAGAAGAGTCAAATAGACCATAAAATCTATTATCTTCTCCATGTTAAAAGTCCATCAACAATATTTTATCCCTGTAACATTAATCAGCAATTCCTATCCACAATCACGTGTATAACTCATAATCGTAATTGTAGTTCTAAAATCCTTTCCTCATCCAGGACAAAGTTAATTTTCATCAACTGAAACATCAAAGATCATGGTTATACCAAATCACAGTTCATGTTCATAATCATACTGATAAATTAATCTTTTACTACACGGGCCAAAAATTCTCCCTTTTGTCGCTTTTCTTCATCCGACGCTTATTACTGTATGGGGCCCACAATGGTCATACATGCCGCAAATACGAATATTCCTTACGAAAAGAATATTCCACGACCAAACAAATATTCCCAGATAGAAATGAGTATTTTATAACCACTTGTATATTTTGAATTTTTTTTATATATCACCCTTAACTTTAACTTTTATCAATTTAACCATTTCTTGAAATAGTAATTATAAGAAAAATTGAATATTTTTATTTCATAAAATTGATTGTCTTACATAAATAAAGTTCAAAATCTAGCATAAATAGATGACTTGGAATATCCTATTCTCCATCTCGCCTTTCATTGTGTTTTACAACGACAATACTTAATCTTTTCTAGCACCTTCAATACTAAGCCTACTAAAAACAACTCATTTTTAGTCTAAACATTCCTATACCTTAATACAGTCCATCAACTTACCACACATTATGAGTTCAGGAACTTTCCACAATAATATGAGTTTATGAACTGTCTAGACAGACCATAGGCGTCCATTCACTGAGACGTTCGAAAACATATCATATTATTATGAGTCACGAACTTACCATAAGTGTGAGTTTCAAGAACTCGCACCTACCTTATCGTTCTCTACATATCAAGTATATACATGAGAAAAGATTCATCTTCTTGTCATATACATCTTGATAGCGCGACCAATCCCAATGATTATCACTGTAATAAGCTAAGCAGTTGTTACACCAAGCACAAACCTCTTCCCATAACAAAGGTTCATACAACTCAGCAATCACATGAGTCCTCAATTGAAATTTTTACAACTTCTAAATCTCTCTTTCACTTAATACGAATTTTCTTTAATTCATATACTATCCTTCACAACTCAATCTAAGTTCTTCTTCCCGTACTACTTCATAGTACCCTTCATTCATAGTGTTAGCTATAAATCATTCATCGTTTAACAACCCATCTATTACTACGAGTCACTATGATCACGTGGTGATCTTCTTATCCTTCTCCCTATGATTATAGTCTTAGGTTGTGACGCCCCCAAAATTAGGTATACATCACCCATCTTGGGTCGCCAGATACATGGTACAGAATTCAAATACAACTTACTAATACAACTGTTGTGTACAATACGACAAAACATAAACTTTGAGTTTGAATACAATTATTGTCTACTAGAGATTATACAAACTCAAAAGGAGTCCTCATTACAATTATTATCACACTATTTCACAAAATAGTGAGGACTACTAATGCTATCTTCTGGACCATCACTCCGTTCCCCGACTCATCCCAGCTATATTCTCATTTCCTGAAGAGAACAGTGAAAGAATGGGTGAGCTCAACTAGCCCAGTAAGAAATATTATGACTAAGATAATGCAGAATAAATTATCATTAGCCTCCAACAATGTTAAACTGATAAAATACAATTGACATCAAGTTTAACTGCAGCGGAACAAGCAATCCATTAAAAGAGTCAAGTAGAGAATATAATTTAATATCTTTTATGATTTAAAAAGTTTTTCATCACTTTTATCGCTGAGACTCAGCTCAATAAATAATCCACATCATTAAATCATCCCTGCATTACAGGCCAAGGATAATCTTTAGTATCACGACCACGAATTATCCATGCACTACGGGCCAAAGATAATCGTGTTTTCATCAACGGTCTTGATCATGCCATAAAACAATTCATCTTTTCTCCCTTGGCCGAAGAGAATCCATAGCCATAATCATACCAAAAACTATCCATCAATGCACTACGGGCCAATGAGGACTTTTAATTTTCACATCATTTGTAACATGACGGTCATGATTATACCGAATAATCCCTGGTCATAATCATACCAAGTCCATCTATGCACTACAAGCCACGATGACTTTCAATAAATATAAACATGAGGATGATGACAATGATATAAGAATTCGCTTTAAACAAGTTCAAGATTTAATTTGTCCAGAACCAATAACGTCCAAATTGTCAACATGATATCGCTTTGTAGAGTAAAATTCAAGAATGCTCGTAAGAATATTTCCATGAAAAGATCTTTGGATGAAGCGCAAATATCAAGGATATTCCACTAATTTCATGGAGTATAGAAGTCAAAATTTTAATCAACTCGTATAATACCGAATGGAATAACAAAAGAAATCACCATGCATGTGGTACTTCGTGAGCATGTTATTTCAATGAATAATAATAACGGAACCAATGTCGTGTGAAATTCACAATCCGAGGATGTTCCAAATGAGAATAATAAATGTAGAATAATAAATGATGGAACCAGTCCAAATAGATATAAGCACATACTGAGATATTCCAACAAAATAATAAAGACGAAATAATAAAAATGGAACCAGTCCCACAGATATAACATGCATGTGATATTCAAGCCGAATAATAATAAGGAATAATAATAAAATGGAACCAGTCCTACAGATATAAGATGCATGTGATATTCAAAGAATAATAAAGATAGAATAATAGAAGAATGTCACCAAGTATAGGGTAGCCCGCGTATACAGGTTATTCCAACAGAACAATAAAGAAATGGAATAATAGAAATTATCTTCTTGAATATAAAATAATAATATCCCTTACCGTAAAATAATACTTGATATAAGAGTAGTGAAGTAGCAGAAAACTTTTCTTCTATCTCTCTATAGTCTCTCTCTATAGTTTCTCTCTCTAGAGTTCAGTGAATTCGTAAGAAAATAATGAAGGAATGAGCTTCTATTTATAGGAAAATGGAATGCATAGTAACTAATCCATGAACGATCCAGATTGATTTACTATAATATGACGGTCCATATTTAAAGAAAAATCTTTTAAATAAAATATAATATATTCTATTTATATAAAAAGATTTTTATTATGCAAACACCATGCGGGCACTATGAAAACACTATGCATAATAAAATAAAATATATTCTATTTATAGAATAACTCTAATAAAGTATTCTGTTTTATATAAAAAAAATTTACTATGCAAAACACTATGAATAATATAATATAATATATTCTATTTATAGAATAACTTTAATAAAGTATTCATTTTATATAAAAAAATGTTTCTATTTTATTACGTGAATAAAACAAAACTTCTAAATCAACAATAATTGAATCAAATAATGTGAGATACTATCAAAGAACTATTGTAGCAATAATTGAACAAAACCGAGTGACTTCTCACATAAATATCAATAATCAATACCGGTATTACTACTATGCAACAACGATATTATCGCATTTTTTTACTACCGAGTAGTTCAACAATGTCAACGGTAAAACTTCCGCCGTTATTTTCAATACAATATTTTTTATCGTTTTCTCAATCCGACAATAATTCCGGTTATTAGGGTCCACTTAATGATTGTGTCGTCGCATTTAATATTTCTTGTTTAAAACGAATATTCCCCAATTAATCGAATATAATATGACAACTTGCATACTTTGCAAAATTTATAAATATTACCCACAACTATAACATTATCTCAAATTCACACCATAATATAAAAAAAATTATTTCGAGAAAATTAATTCTTTATTCAAAAAATCTGGGGTTTCACATAGGTACTCCTACCTAAGGTTTATAACCTATCAGCTCTGATACTAACTTGTAACTCCACGAAAATCGGGTCTATCTTCACACCTTGGATTCCGTGCGTCACGAGTACATCATTCATCCAACATACATCATTATATACCAAAATATAACAACATACACTCTCAAATCCCAGGTTCTGAAAACCTTATAACCTCTTTTATTACAATTAATGATAAATACATTATTCATTTCATCTTACAAGAGTGACTTTTATCCGCCACCAAGGATACATAACAGTTCATTAAACTAATCTATAATTCAATTTCATCTTTTCACATTACAAGTCTTCACTTGATCTTCTCGCTCCTTCACATTCTGAATGACAATTCGTCTGGATACCGTCAGCTTGATCTTTACGAGATCTTTAAGTTCTGCTAACCTTGTTCGCTGAAAATTATTTTTCATTTAAAGCAAGTGTGAGCATTCAATTTCCTAGCAAGTCATAACAATTGAACAAACAACTTCAGAATTAAAACATTTCTTTAGAACTTCTATAACCGAACAAAGGTTATGAAGGAGCTTGAATAATAGGAATAGTTTCGATTCCTATCATCTTAAAACATCAGTCATTTTTACTTTAAAATACTTTCATTCTTCTACCTTTTTCATACACATCCTATCTGGCTAGAATCATTAGCACAGACTTAACAATAACGGTTCATGTATAAACAGAACATACTTTTATTGAACGGCTCAATCACAGAACAATGCATATCATAGAAACATTGAAGTGTTCAAATTATGGCTTAAGGCCTCATACGTTCTACCACATTGTACAAATATTACATATTCACACATAGACATAATTTTTCAAGTACAACATCTGAGAAGATTAAGAAACTAACATTCATGTAATATGAATGAAGTTAGGAAACTTGCCTTATGCCCAGCTATAGCTTACGCTGAACTGCTCATTCCAATTCCTATATAACACATAAGGAGAAAACATAAACACCAATTATTCATATATTGAACTTATGCATTGGTTTACTTAACTTTACTTCTTAGGGTTCGCGTTCTTGCAATATAAGTTTACGCGACTAACTTCCTTTACCAGTTTACGGCTTTGTGACATACAAAGATGTCTTACTCATATGTTCATCATCTTAGATGATTTATATTCTTATCTTCTTCTTATAACCTCTCTAGGGGACTCAACGACACCTCGCTTTTCGCTAGTAGTCCATATTGTACTCTGAGTGGTTTCCCACAAACAACCAACAAACAAGTTCCCGTCTCATCTACACTACCATCACAATGAGTTAGATCGGTTGCCAGTTTCGTATATACCTTCGCTCTTTGAAGGAATTGTTTAGCCCAACTCCCATATATCAACCATCAAAGTTACGATTGTACCACAACCTAACTTCTCTTAACTTATACGAACTATTAAACTATAATGTTCGATTAAGTCAATTTCATATTCCTTACGGCTTTCTTGATAATTCATCTCTTATTTACTTCGTTATCCATTACATGAACCCCATGTTCATTACCCTCGTAGCTCAACGTCTAAGGAATCACAACCATAGCAATCCCTCACGTTCGTTCATCGCGACTACGGTCCCCGGATATCGGTTACGTAACCCGCGTTTATATTCTTTATCTTTTAATCTTGTTTAATCTTTACGTTCAACCTTTAATAAAGGTTTAAGTCATTTGCTTAAGCATTATTTTAGGTGAACTATATGTTCATATTTCTTTCTTGCATCCCCGTAAATCGAGCATTTAAAATCTCATTATTGGACCTTGCTACGGACCGGTGGCCGCGGCGCCATTGTTCCTTCCTCTCACTACTTATGCGACGCGACCTATGTCTCCCTCTTCCCTTGGTCCGCGCTTGACACCAAACCTTTTTTATTATTACTCACTTGCCACCTCTCCGTTTTATGGTCGAGCTCACATGCTGTGGCGCCACTTCCCAAAGCTCTGCTTTCGGACTACTTGCCGTAGAGCCTAAACCCTAGAAAAATTCTCTAAGTGTTAAATCTAATTTGAGACGTTTACTTCCCGATCTCATAACTCCTTCGTTATAACTTGGAACGAGGTCGTTCCAAAGCCATTCACTTCCTTATCTAACGTACTTTAATACCCATCAAGCAGAAATTCATTATAAATCCATTAACATGCCATTTGATTGGCTTGATCTTCACCTTTTGTTCATTTTATGTTTTTAACGCTCTTCGTTCATTCGTCCGTAATTCAGTCATCCAAACTCGGAACTCATTCGTTCTTGAGTCCACGACTCACATTTTTTATGTTCTCTTACTTTCTTATGAAACCCTACACGTTCGGGTTCATTTACTAACTTTCTAATTCTCGTTTGACTTTTACAAAATTTTCACCATAACTTCGTTATAGCTAATTTTGAATCCATTCTTCATGAACGTTTCTACCTTTCCTAACCAAGCAATACACATCTAACTTATACGCGATGGTTTTAAACTTGTCCATCAACAACAATTATCCTACTATGGTTTTAAATTTGTCCACCAACAACGTTCTTCGTGTTCTTCGCGTGTTCTTCGTGTTCTTCGTTCGTTCTTCATTTTATTCGATATTTTGGATTAAGATTTCACTTTTTATTGGAATTTGATGTTATCGAACATCATTCCTTACTTATTTCACCTACTTATTCATAAAATCCACTCGGATCGCTCTAATTCATTACGAATCTTATACTTCCTTAAGAAATTTATTTACTAAACATCTAATTCTTATTTCTTCATTTTCTTATGATTTCAACCATATGAAATCATCTCAATCTTATTTTACTTCTTAATCCTATTAATTTATGCTTTTAAACATAGTAACTTAAAGAAATTTAAAAAGAAACTAAGTTCCGGATTACCGTGCTTCTTTAATCTTCTCCCGTCGGACAAAGTTTACAACCGAGCAAGCTTTTCCTCCTCCTTCTCCTTCCCATCCGAACCCTCTCTCTCTCTCTCTCTCAAGTGTGTGATGATTTTCAAAATCCTCAAAATATAGAAATGAGCTTCCTATTTATAGAAAATCAAAGTTAAGGGCATTTTAGTCATTTTACCCCCACCTCCTTACTATTCCCACCTCCTCCAACAACTTAGCCACCAAGTTTACTTGGCCACCACCCTTACTTGGTGGCCAAGTGGCCGGTCCACATACCCATGGGTTATCCCATGGGTTACCCCAATGGTTTTACCCATCCGATTACCCATCGGTTCGATCCGCAGTTTCTTTTCTTGGTTTGGGCCTTAACCCTAATTCTTATTGGGCCTATCTTGGGTTTGATTTCACAAAGCGTTGGGCTTGACATAATCCAAGTCCAATTAAATTCTACAAAGTCTATGAACTCAAAGTCCATTAAGACTAATCGTATTCTACGCACCTTATTCTCGTATTCTCGTACTTTCTTCGTATATAGTTTGTACGATATTCGTATTATACGTCGTACTAATCTTCTTACTATACTCATATAATAACTAGTATTATCCTCGTATTTCTCACTCATAATAAGCCTAATGATTATATGTGATCATAAAATTCTCGGAACTCACTTTTCCCAACCCTTAGGTTTCGAGTCCGCAGGCGAAAACTTCATTTTTACCATAACTAAAATATTATTAAATATTCCATCACGTCTCAAAATTATACACAATCATTAACTTCTCGGAATTTCAAAATAAATCTCCGAGCAGAAATGGATGAATAGTGCCTATTTCGTCTTTTTCCCCAAAAAATATTTTGTTCTCGGAAAAATCTTATTTTCGTCTTGAAAATTCTTATTCGTTCAATCTAGCTCGTAGCGAATTACTCCTCTACTTTATAATCATCCTAGGTTCTAGAACGATTAATAAACATATAACACAGAATAATATTAATAAAAATTAGTTTTATTAATAACAAATTCTTTAAACCTAAATTCTGGACGATCCGAATTTTCGGGTCGTCACAGTTGTATTCATTTTTATGATACTATTCATAAATTACTATTCATGGGGTACTATTCACAAAGTTCTATTCACGGGGTACTATTCCTGAAATACTTTTCATGGGGTACTATTCACTCGGGTACTATTAACCCAGGGAATTATTCCTGACAAAAATTGATTTCTTTATTGTCCAAATCATGTTTGATACAATATTATTGTTGAAATTTATTCCACAAAACAGTATCATGTTGATAATTTCGAAGTTATTGATTTCTGGATAAATTAAATTATAAATCTTTAAAAATTTATCCTTGAACTTGTTTTATTGAATTCTTATATCATTGTCATCATCATAATGATTATATTATGTTGAAAGTCATCTGTGGCCTGTAGAGCATAGATGGACTTGGTATGATTATGACCAGGGATTATTCGGTATAATCATGACCGTAATGTTACAAATGATGTGGTAAAAGTCCTCATTGGCCCGTAGTGCATTGATGGACAGTTGTTGGTATGATCATGACCATTAATGAAAACACGAATATCCTTGGCCCATTGTGCATGGATAATTTTTTGGTCGTGATACTAATGAATATCCTTGGCCGTAGTACGGGGATGATGTGGAATATTTATGAAACTAAGTCTCAGTGATAAAAGCGATGAAAAATCCCTTTAAATCATAGAAGATAGTTGATTTTATTCTCTACTAGACTCTTCTAATGGATTTCTTGTTCAGCT
Source organism: Panax quinquefolius (assembly GCA_020205615.1). Taxonomy (NCBI): domain Eukaryota; kingdom Viridiplantae; phylum Streptophyta; class Magnoliopsida; order Apiales; family Araliaceae; genus Panax; species Panax quinquefolius. Next base: position 73,032,081 of record CM035172.1, read on the forward strand.
GCAGTTAAACTTGATGTTTGTTATATTTTATAAGTTTAACACTGTTGAAGGCTAACGATAAATTATTTTGCATTATCTTAGTCATAATATTTCTTATTGGGCTAGTTGAGCTCACCCTTTTGCTTTCATTGTTCTCTTCAGAAAATGAGAACGTAGCAGGGACTAGTCGTGGAATGGAGTGACGGTCCAGATGATAACATTAGTAGGCCTCACTGTTCTATGAAATAGTGTGATAACAAATGTATTGAGAACTCCATTTGAGTTGAATATCGCCTCTAAGACAAAATTCATATTAAAACTATCGGTTTATGTTTTGTCGTATTTTACCACGACAGTTGTATTATTAAGTTGTATTTGAATTTTGTACCATGTATTTGGCGACTTAAGATGGGCGATGTATACCTATTTTTGGGGCATCATAGTTGGTATCAAAGCTTGGGGATATGATCCCTGGTTGAGATGTGAGACTAGAACTTGGAGGGGAGAGACGGGAAATCCCTTCGCTGGTATGACCTACCTAAGTTTATTTGGTATTTATTTGGTCGGTCAGAGTATAGGGATAATATGTGACATGTCAATTAACCCTTGTTTTGTGTCAGTATTTTAAAATGGCTTCCGAAAATGTTTAGATAAGCAATGAAGCACATGAGACCGTTGAGTCACCAACAATCAAAACTCAGGATAATGTGCATCAGGATGGCAATAATCCTAAGGAAAAACAACAACGCTGACCAAATGATGAATGATGGGATGTTCAGAGGCTTTATACAATTCATGCAACATCAAAGTGAGAGCGCTCTCGCTCAAAATGCGGTGGAAACACTGGCAACTCTCGAGGCGATCGCTAAAAAGCAGTTTAAGGAGCTGGGACCACCTGAGTTTATTGGAGAGCCAAAATCACTTAAGGCGGAGACGTGGATAAAGCAGATTACCAAGATATTTGATGTCTTGGGATGCTCCGAGGAGCAAAAGGTTCCCTTTGCTACCTTTATGTTGCGAGGAGAGGCATATTACTGGTGGGAATCGGTAAAGCGTACTCAACCTGCTGCACTGAAGATGTCTTGGGAGAAGTTCCAAGAACTATTCAACGACAAGTACTTTCCCAAAAGTATTCGTCACATGAAGGAGGTAGAGTTCATTAAGCTGGAGAAAAACAATATGATCGTGTCACAGTACGAAGCTAAGTTTGCCGAGTTGTCCCGGTTTGCGTCTCACTTGGTTGATAATGAGGAGAGAATGACGCGAATGTTTGTAAGAGATTTGAAACCCGAGATACGTCAGTATCTAATTTCTCATAAACTGTGTTTGTATTAAGATGTTGTAAATAGGGCTCAGTTATTGGAGCATGATAACGAGTCAACCCAACCAAGAGAAAGCAGCCGACAAAATGATAATACCAGTGGTAGCAGTCATCGAAGCGGTGACAACAAACGTGGAGGGAATCAACATGCCAAAAATGGTAACCACTTCGGTGGTAATCATGGCCAAGACAATAAGAATGGACATTTAAAGAAGAGGAGATTCAACAATGATGGAAAGACGTTAGCATTAGCACCCGTTGTTAAGGAAGGAGAACGACCACCTATCATATGCTTCAAATGCGGAGGGGAGGGACATATCAGTCCAAACTATGCGTAGCAGTCCAAAACGTGTTACAATTGTGCAAAAGAAGGTCACCTAGCTCGATTTTGTCTTTCAAGGAAGGCAAGTCCAGCTGGGATGGAGGCACCAAAGGTCGTCCCAGAAAAGTCAAAACTAGTAGTTCAAGGGAGAGCGTTTGTTGTGATCTCCCAGAAAATAAGGAACCCGAACGAGGTCATCACGGGTAAGCTTATCATAAACTCTAGCGAAGTCTATACCTTATTTGATACCGGTTCTACCCATTCTTCTATTTCTCCTACTTGCGCTCAACCTTATCTGTGGAAACTCCATTGGGAGAAACCTTCATTACATCCACTGTTTATAAGTCTTATTTGGTTCAAATCGATACCCTCAAATTACCTATCGATCTTATTTCATTGAAAATACTTGCATTTTTCATAATTCTAGGGATTGATTGGTTAACTACTCATCATGCAAAAATTGATTGTTTTCGTAAGGTTGTTAGCTTTCATATTCCTAACCAACCTATTATGCGAATTCAAGCAACCAAACCATTAACATCAATCACTATCATCTCAATCCATAAAGCTATTCGTTTATTGAAAAACGGATGTCAAGCTTTATTAGCTCATGTCACAGATTTAAACAAAAATACGTTAATTTTGAATGATATTTCTATTGTTAATAAATTTCCTGACGTGTTCCCTGAAGAACTTCCTGGCCTATCCCCAGAGCGTGAAATTGAATTTTATATCGACCTTGAACCCGGTACAAAACCCATTTCCAAAGCCCCATATAGAATGGCTCCTATTGAACTTCAAGAGTTAAAGACCCAATTGGAGGAATGGTTAGACGTTTGTTTGAGTCGTCCTAGTACGCCTCCTTTAGGAACTCCTGTTCTATTCGTGAAGAAGAAAGATGGGAGTATGCGACTTTGTATTGACTACCGGGAATTAAACCCTGTCACCATCAAGAATAGGTATCCGTTACCTTGCATTGATGACCTGTTTGACCAGTTGCAAGGAGCACAATTCTTTTCAAAGATCGATCTTCGTTCTGGATATTATCAGCTGAAGGTTAAAACCGAGGATATTCCAAAGACATCCTTTAGAACTCAGTACGGGCATTATGAATTCTTAGTTATGTCTTTTGGATTGACTAATGCTCCTGCTGCTTTCATGGACGTGATGAACTGAGTATTCAAGGAATATTTGGATCATTTTGTGGTCGTCTTTATTGATGACATTCTCATATACTCCAAAAGTCGTGAAGATTATGAACAACACTTGAGGCTGATACTCCAAAAGCTTCGTTAGAACAAGATTTATGCCAAGTTGAAGAAATACGAGTTCTGGCTTGAGGAAGTTGCATTCCTTGGGCACGTGATATCAAATCATGGAATATCTGTTGACCCGGCGAAGATTAAAGCAATTCAAAGCTGGGAGCAACCTAAGTCAGTGACCGAAATACATAGCTTTCTCGACTTAGCTGATTATTATCGGAGATTCGTGGAAGGTTTTTCTCGAATCGCTACTCCATTAACTTAGCTGACTCGGAAAGATACAAAATTCGGTTGGAGCGAGGAATGTGAGAAGAGTTTTCAAGAACTCAAGAGGAGACTCATTTCAGGACCTGTTCTGATAATATCATCTGGCTCGGAGGGATTTGTCATCTACAGTGATGCTTGGGCAAAGGGTTAGGATGTGTTCTTATGCAACATGGAAAAGTCATATCCTATGCCTCACAACAACTCAAAGAATATGAGAGGAATTATCCTACTCAAGATCTAGAGTTGGCAACTGTCGTTTTTGCGCTTAAGATTTGGAGGCATTACCTGTATGGAGAGAAGGTGGAGATTTATACGGATCATAAAAGCCTCAAATATTTATTCACTCAAAAGTAACTCAATATGCGGCAACAACGATAGCTTGAGCTATTGAAAGATTACGATCATACCATTCAATACCATCTTGGAAAAATGAACGTAGTAGCTAACGCATTGAGTAGAAGATCATATCTTGGTACGAAATCTGCGGTATTGTCAACGCAAAGCCAATTTTAATCCTCGATCGAGTAGAAACTTTGGCCTATAGACTTGCCTTACCGCCAAATATGTCTCGTGTTCATAACATTTTTGACATATCTATGTTACGTAAATATGTGAAAGACCCAAACCACATTATTGAATTAGAACCGGACTAGATAGAGGAAGATTTAACATATGAAGAGGTAACTGTTAAAATCTTGGATAAGAAGGATCATATTCTATGCTCCAAGGTTATACCTCAAGTAAAAGTTTTGTGGAGAAACCACGATGTTGAGGAAATGACTTGGGAGTTAGAATCTGAAAAATGAAGTCAAGGTATCCTCACCTCTTCGACATACCAGGTACGCACCCTAATTTCTAGGACAAAATTTCAAAATAAGGGGAGGTTGTAAGACCCCAACTTTTATGAATAAAGATTAATTTTTCTCAAAATACATTTTTGAATATTATGGTGTGGATTTGATATAAAGTTATAGTTGTGGGTATTATTTACAAATTTTGCAAAGTAAGTAAGTGGTTATATAATATTCGACTAGTTGGAGAATATTCGTTTTAACATGGAATATTCGTACGACAGCACAATCATTGGTGGAACCCACAACGGAAGTATTGTCGTAGTTAGAAAACGACATAATTATCTTTTTATAAAAATAACGGCGAAAGTTTTACCGTTAAACTGTTGAACTACCCGGTGGTAAAAGTACAGTAATACGCGTGATTGCATAGTAGCACACTGTAATTATTATTGATGCTTACGTGAGAAGTCACTCAGTTATACTTAATTATTGCTATAGTAGTTGCTGCATAATATCTCTCATATTATTGATTCAATTATTGTCATAGTATCATCTGCATAATATCTTATATTATTAAATCAATAATTGAGACGACAAAGTTATTCATATTATTATTTGCAATATTGACAATGTCTAGAAAGTTCGGTCAATGGGAGATTTGGTCACCTAATTGCGCCCCAATAGGGAGAAATCCTTATCGGAAACCCCCTCTTTCCCGGGAATGATCTGTTTGTTAAATATTGTGAGTTATAATATTAATGATGAATAAGTTCGTGTTGATTAAAGATGAAATTGATATTTCTATTGTGTTGGGATTACTAGTGTTAGTGGATATCGACATCTATTTCGATAATAATTGATGTCTGGAGGTTATATTGACCAATCAGGTAATTAATCGGATAAATGAGCAATTAATTGCTATTAATTCACATGCTTATAACTATTTGTTCACATATGTGCACTATTGATTCACATGCATGTACTATTAGGGGAGGTGGTGCAAGATTGATAATACTTGCATGACTAAATTAAAAATAGAGGTATAGATGAAGGTATTATACTGTAATTAATTTTTTCACATGATTATACTATTTATTCACATGATTGTACTATTGATTCACATGATGTACTATTAGGGGAGGTGGTGCAAGTTTGATAATACTTACAGGACTAAATTTAAAATGATAGAAAAGATGAAGGTATTATACTGTAATATTTCGATCCCCAAAACATACAATTATCAAAACTGTGTTTTCCTATAAATAGAAGCTCATTCTTCTTTCATTCTCACCAATTCACTAAGACTCACAAGAGCAATTATAGAAATAGAAACTATAGAGAAAGAAGCTTTAGAGAAAAGTAGAAGAGAAGTCTAACGCCTCACTATTCCAATATCCATCTTCTTCTGAGGTAAGGGATATTATTTTTTTCAGTATTCATTGGAATAATATTGTCTTCCATACTCTGTAGTATGTGAGTAATATTATTTTGTCTCGTATTCCTGATTATACCCTCATTCGGTTAAAGTATTGCTTCTATACTCCGTGAAATTAGTAGAATATTCTTGAAATTTAATAGCTTCATCTAAAGATCATTTTACAAGGATATTTTCTACACATTCTTGTTAAATTTTAAGCTTTTTATGCCGGAGTACTGTCCATGAGTAGTATTCATTTTTAAGGTACTATACACAAAGTACTATTCATGGGGTACTATTCACTCGGGTATTATTCACCCGAGGAATTATTCATGACAAAAATTGATTTATTTGTTGTCAAAATCATTTTTGATACAATATTATTATTAAAATTTATTCCACAAAACAGTATCATGTTGACAATTTGGACGTTATTGATTTTTGGATAAATTAAATTATAAAACTTAAAAAAATTTATCCTTGAACTTGTTTTATTGAATTCTTATATCATTGTCATCATCCTTATGATTATATTATGTTGAAAGTCATCTGTGGCCTGTAGAGCATAGATGGACTTGGTATGATTATGACCAGGGATTATTCGGTATAATCATGACCGTAATGTTACAAATGATGTGGTAAAAGTCCTCATTGACCCGTAGTGCATTGATGAACAGTTTTTGGCATGATCATAACCATTGATGAAAACACAAATATCTTTGGCCCATTGTGCATGTATAATTTGTGGTCGTGATACTAATGAATATAATTGGCCGTAGTGCAGGGATGATGTAGATTATTTATTAAGCTGACTCTCAGCGATAAAAGTGATGAAAAAACCTTTTAAATCATAAAAGATAGTAGATTTTATTCTCTACTTGACTCTTCTAATGGATTGCTTGTTCCACTGCAGTTAAACTTGCTGTTTGTTATATTTTATCAATTTAACATTGTTGAAGGCTAACGATAAATTATTCTGTATTATCCTAGTCATAATATTTCTTACTGGGCTAGTTGAGCTCACCCTTTTGCTTTCATTGTTCTCTTCAGGAAATGAGAACGCGTGACTAGGGACTAGTCGTGAGCGGAGTGATTGGTCCAGATGATAGCATTAGTAGTCCTCACTATTCTACAAAATAGTGTGATAATAAATGTATTGAGGACTCCATTTGAGTTGAATACTGTCTAGAAGACAATATTCGTATTAAAACTCTCAGTTTATGTTTTGTCGTATTTTACACGACAATTGTATTATTAAGTTGTATTTGAATTTTGTACCATGTATTTGGTGACTCAAGATGGTTGATGTATACCTATTTCGGGTGCGTCACATGCAAGGTCTGTCCAGTTTAAGCATCGTCAACCGTGCATACTCCTCTAGAGTGGGAGTCAACTTTTGGGTCCCAAATCGGAAAACCTGCCTCTCCGATACCTAGAGCTCTAGCATGCCATCCACGAATCCTATTGGAACCTGAAATATCAGTAGGGTCATAGTATACTGCAACAAATGATCTACGGTAACCTGTCTGATGGTGACATGCTATCATACCACGATCGCATACTAGATGCCACCAATAATGGTGGGGTATGATCAATACGACTAACTGTCGAGGAAGACATCTGTACGGGCCGTGTCATAAGACCATCCAAGGGTCAATGCTGAATATCTCTGGACATACATACATATGCATAACATGATACATGCATTATAGATAATATATGGCAATATGATATAGGGAATGAAAGACTGTGCATACATTCCTAAGTATATCATCATCTAATACATCATCTCTATCTGACTAAAAATACTGAGGAATGGGGGCATGGGCCGCCTACTACTACTAACAGAGGCATATCAAAAGATATAGCGAGAATGGGGCACAACCACCCAATATCTAACAGAGACCTATCAAAAGAGATAACAAGAATACACATCAGAAGAAGACAATGGTGTCAATGTCTACATCATCAATCCTATCCACCTGATGTAACTCCTCCTGAGTTACTGGATCTCTATCAATAGAGATGTCAGGCCTGTATACAGGAGGATCTGCGCTGGCAAAACCAAATGGGTCATTTGAGGGGCCAGCGCCTGAGCTGGAAGGATCAAACGAATCTACCTCTGCTGGATCTCTGCCCAAGTGCCAGATAAAGAAATGTGCCCGGTCGATCATTTGGGTCAAGTCATCAATCATGTCATATGTAGTCGGATCTCTGACATAGGCTAGCCAATCCGTCATCATCACGGATCCTAGAACAATATCCCCCATGAACTGAATGGCGCGGCGAGTGCAGGCTCCAATAGTCTGAGGAACCACCAACGCTGGAAAATCTCCTGAGTGCAGGGACCTTTTGACAGTGCAAAATCGTCAACCCAAAAAAATGGGATATCAATTATGGGTGACTGTGATACATGCCAATGACACTGGCGGGGAGGCAAGATCGGCATCTGGATCTCTCTGTGGGTGCTCCTAATAGCATGCTTTCCTAAATAGAGCTCCCATCCTCCATCTCAGAAAGAGAGAACTCTCCGGTGGAAATCACATACTCGACACCGGTCGGGTACCCATCCTTAAATCCGATGGCCAAGTGCTCGCCAGGATAGAGAGTCGATATAATAATATCCGTTGTCAACAACTCCAATCAGACAGCGGCCTTTGGTGAAACCCTCATTTCTGAGGACATCTGTGACGCCCCCAAATTTGGGTATCTTCCAACCCGACAGATGATGCTCCCCGATACTACAATTCATGTAGTCATTCCATTGCATTTATCTCTCTTAGAACTCTCAGTTGGTTCGGCTTTAGCTGCAATCATATGGTTCAAGTAAGACTGAGCATACTAGCTCAGCAAGTCTAACAAAGATCATATGAATATCACATTGAGAATTATATGTTTAACTTCCATAACTTAACAATTAACTACTAAGCACTATGAAACATTTGACTAGTACTTCTCATTTCATAACAATGATTCTAAAGTATATATAATGTAACGCTTGAGAATTTCAGATTTTGAATGAATTAAATTTTTATTTGATTATGTGAATTAAATGAATTTTATTGAGTTATTATGTGAGTAAGATGTTCGAAGGTCGTTTTATGACCTAGAATATACGGATGTGGTTAGTATTCTGGCTTTGTACAAAGATTAATTGTTGTAAATTATCAAGATGAAAACGAAGGTTTTTCGAGAAGTTTTCCGTAAAAACACTATTCATCCAATTTCGTTCGGAGCTAGGGTTTGAAATTTTTAGAAACGCGTAATGATAAAATATAAAGATATTATGGAATATCCAATAATATTTCTGTTGTGGCAAACAAAGTTTTCGCTTGCGGACATAAAACCTAAGGGTTTGTGAAAAAGGTTTCCGAAAGGGAAATGAAATGTGTATAGTCGTTTCGGATATTATACGTATGAAATATGAGTATTATATTATTATGAATACAAGTATGGTGTGAAGAATAGTATGACATATAATACGATTATTATATGAGTATTAGATGAAGAGATTACGTGAGTTATACGCGTAAAATACGAGACGTAGTAATGGAGTATGAGTTAAGGGTTTGGTATAATTTAATTGGGCTTAAACCAATAACAAGCCCAATGAATTAAGTGTTCAAGCCCAAGTTAAGGCCCAACATTAAGTTATGTAAAGCTTAATTTAAAAAGTAAACCGCGGGTCGAACCGGTAGGTCATGGGTTGGGTAAAACCCATGGGGCAACCCATGGGATGATCCAAGGGGGGAGTGGGCCAGCCACTTGGTGGCTAAGCAAGGTAGGCAACTTGCTTACCAAGTACTTTACTTGGTGACAAAGTTGATAAAGGAGGTGGAATAGTAAGGAGGTGGGGGAATTGAACTATTTTGCCCTCATGTTGTTTACTTATAAATACAAAGCTTGGGTTGAGCTTTTGTTGTTTTGAAAATCTTGTTCAACCAATATTGAGAGAGAGAAAAGCTAAAAATGCTCAATCATTCTACTTTCAAGCAAACCAATAGACGTTTATCAAGAACGTTAATTACTTCAAAGGTAAATTCTCACAAGCCGAAATTTTCATCTTTTTCGATTTCTTTCTCGTAGAAGAATCATAGATTGGTGGAGCATGTTTATTGAGGAGATATAAGGATGCATATGAATGACTACATCATTGATAGGTCATGACCAAATAGAAATCGTAAGTGTTTACGTATGTTAAAAACCGTAGAAAGTCTTGAACGTGAACTTAGTTTTGAACGAACGATTTGAGAACCGTTATAACTAAGGAATGTGCCTATTGTTTGGTTAGGATGACTATGATGAATCAATGGAGTTTTCCATTTGATTTGTCTTATAGAACACGAGTAACAAAGTTATGGCGAATTTTGCGAAAATAGACGTTAAACGTCGAAAACGTAAAATGCTCGGATTAAAGGTCAAAAGTTGTTGTGTGACTTTAAAACGATGGTTTCCAATGTCAACACATGAGCTAAGGTAATTAAGAGTCGTTGGCGAAAGAATCGTCGCATTCCTACTTATAACGAAGAAAACGAGTATTGAACGGTCGAAAACGTTAAACGAACGCTTAAAAATGAACTCAAAGGTGAATTCAGAGTTAACGGATTCGAAAATGTGAAATTTTTATATGAACACGTAAAGGATGTAATTTGTGAGTTGTAGGCTTTTGAATAGGTCAATTCAGATGTAAAACAAACAAATTAGGAAGCCGGGAGTTTCGTTAGAAAAGTGGACTGTTTTGGCCAACCCTGCACGACGGTGCCACAAATACCAAAACCAATACAAAAGTTGTCAAATGTGCAAATTGAGACTCGGTAAGTACCACTGCTAATTCATACTGGCAAAGACCACTAGAGTACTAAGGATGTCAGTCAAGCATGCAATAAGGCGATGAAAAATATTGACCAAGTTAGGTTTTGTTCCATTTGAATGTAGACTTAAGGTAAGACATTGAAGGTACTTGATGTTCATAATCAAGCTAACCTTAAATCATTTATAAGGTGATAATGTTAGATGATTTAGTAAGGTTTAATAGAAATTAAACAAAGAACGCAAAGACGTAATAAGTAAACTGTGAGACCCCGGATTTTATGAATAAATATTTGATTTTCTCGAAATAATTTTTTGAATATTATGGTGTGGATTTGATATAATGTTATAGTTGTGAGTAATATTTATAAATTTTGCAAAGTACGCAAGTTGTTATATAATATTCGATTGGTCGGAGAATATTCTTTTTTATCGGGAATATCCGTATGATGATACAATCATTGGTGGACCCATAATGAAATTATTATTTGATTGAGAAAATGATAAAATTACTTTATGAAAATAACAGCGAAAGTTTTACCGTTAACTGTTGAAACACTCGGTGTTAAAAGTACAGTAATACGCGTGGTTGAATAGTAGCACACAGTATTGATTATTGATGCTTACGTGATAAGTCACTCAGTTTTGTTTTATTGGTATTATTAATGTAATAAAATAGAATACTTTTATAAAGTTAATCTATAAATAGAATATATTATATTTTATTATGCATAGTGTTGCATAGTTGCTGCGTAGTGCTGCGTAATAAAATCTTTTTATATAAAATAGAATACTTTTATAAAGTTATCATTTTTATTAGACAATAATTAGAATATATTATATTTTATTATGCATAGTGTTTGCATAGTGCATGCATAGTGTTTGCATAGTAAAATTTTTATAAAGTTATTCATTTTATTAGATTATAAATAGAATATATTATATTTTATTTAAAAGATTTTGCTTTAAATATGGACCGTCAGATTAAAGTAAATCAATCTGGACCGTTTTCATGAGTTAGTTACTATGCAGTCCATTTTTCTATAAATAGAAGCTCATTCATTCATTATTTCTTACGAATTCACTGAAACTCTAGAGAGAGAAACTATAGAGAGAAAGAAGAAAAGTGTTCTACTATTTCACTACTTCTATATCCAGTACTCTTCTTTCTAAGGTAAGGGATATTATTTGTTGTACTCGTAAGGGGTATTCTTTCTTTCTTATTCATAAAGAGAACTTATGTTAATCCATTCTTTATTATTCTATTAGAATAACCTGTATACGCGGGATACCCTATACTTGGTGAAATTCTTCTGTTATTCCATTCTTTATTATTATGTTGGAATAACCTATCTATGCAAAGTACTGCATACATGGTAAAATTCTTCTAATATTACATTCTTTATTATTACGTAGAATATATCACATGCGTAATGGTTATCTTGACCGGTTCTATTATTTATTATTCATTTGGGAATAACACGTCGTGCGGTCTATCGCACGCATGGTGAATCCTTCAGTTATTCCATTCTTTATTATTATGTTGGAATAACCCGTACATGTGGATTACCATATGCATGGTGAATGATCCTTCAGATTCATTCCTTATTAAATTGTGGAAATGATGCATCTCACGTGGATTATTTGCATAGCGGTAAAAATCTATTTGCGCTTTCATATATTCTATTATACTCAACAAGTTAAAGTTTTGACTTCTATACTCCATGAAATTAGTGGAATATCCTTGATATTTGCGCTTTATCCAGTATCTTTTCATGGAAATATTCTTCTGAGCATTCTTGAATTTTACTCTACAAAGAAGTATCATGTTAACAATTTGGACGTTATTGGTTCCTAGATAAATTAATTTTTGTACTTGTTTTATTAAATTATTATGTCATTGTCATCATCCTAATGTTTATATGATGTTGAAAGTCATCTGTGGCCTGTAGTGCATAGATGAACTTGGTATGATTATGACCAGGGATTATTTGGTATAATCATGACTGTAATGTTACAAATGATGTGGAAAAAAGTCCTCATTGGCCCGTAGTGCATTGATGGACAGCTTTTGGTATGTTTATGGCTATAGATTCTCTTTGGCCAAGGGTGCAAAGACGAATTGTTTTATGGCATGATCAGTGTCGTTGATGAAAACACGATTATCTTTGGCCCGTAGTGCATGGATAATTCGTGGTCATGATACTAAAGAATATCATTGGCCTGTAGTGCAGGGATGATTTGATGATGTGGATTATTTATTGAGCTTAGTCTCAGCGATAAAAGTGATGAAAAATCTTTTAAATCATAGAAGATAATAGATTTTATTCTCTACTTAACTCTTCTAATGGATTGCTTGTTCCGCTGCAGTTAAACTTGATGTTTGTTATATTGTATCAGTTTAACACTATTGAAGACTAAGGATAATTTATTCTGCTTTATCTTATTCATAATATTTCTTACTGGGCTAGTTGAGCTCACCCTTTCTTTCATTGTTTTCTTCAGGAAATGAGAACGTAGCTGAGACTAGTCGAGGAACAGAGTGATGGTCCTAGATGGTGCATTAGTAGTCCTCACTATTCTGTGAAATAGTGTAATAATAAATGTACTAAAGACTCCATTGAGTTTATATATTGTCTAGATGACAATATTTGTATTAAAACTCACAGCATATGTTTAGTCATATTTTACACAACTGTTGTATAATTAAGTTTGTATTTGAATTATGTACCATGTATTTGGCGACTCAAGATGGGTGATGTATACCGATTTTGGGGGCGTCACAGTTGGTATCAAAGCTTAGGGATATGATCCCTGGCTGAGATGTGAGACAAGAACTAGGAGGGGAGAGACGAGGAATTCCTTCGCTAGTATGACCTACCTAAGTTTATTTGGTATTTAATTGGTCGGTCATAGTATAGGGATAATATGTGACATGTTAATTAACCTTTGTTTTGTGACAGTGTTTGAAAATGGCATATAAAAATGCTGAGATAAGCAATGAAGCACATGAGACTGTTGAGTTAGATCAATCAAAAGGTAACGACCAACAACACGATAATAATCATACCAGTGGCAAAGGCCATCGGAACAATGATAACCATCGTGGGAGAAATTGTCATGCCAAGAATGGTAACCACTTCGGTGGTAATCATGTCCAAGATAATAAAAGTGGAAATTTCAAGAAGAGAAGGTCACCTAGCTGGATTTTGTCGTGAAGTGAAGTCAAGTCCAGCTGGGATAGTGATGCCAAAAGTTGTCTTAGACAAGTCAAAGCCAGTAGTTTAAGTGAGAGCATTTATCAAGGAACCCGAATGAGGTTATTACGGGTAAGTTAATCATAAGCTCTTGCGAAGTCTATATCTTATTAGATACTGGTTCTACCCATTCTTTTATCTCTCTTGCTTGCGCTCAACGTTTAAATTTGACTTCTGAGAAATTAGACTTTGACTTATCGGTTGAAACTTCGATAGTAGAAACCTTCGTTACCTCCACTAATTATAGATCTTGTTGTTCAAATCAACACTTTCACGTTACCTGTAGATCTTATCTCTTTGAAAATACTTACCTGTAGTCTAGATTATCAGCCATTACATTATATCAAATTATATAAGAGATCTAAGAGAGAGAAAGTGCATGTATTTGTCTTATTTTATAGCTAAGCTCTCAACAACTCTCTCTCTCTCTCTCTCACTAAACCTCCGAAATGGCTAAGCAATTCAGTCTCTAAAACACCTCCTAGAACACCAAGAACAAATTTGGAGAGCTAAGATCAAGGATTGGTCAAGAGAGGAATAAACCATAAACTCACTTTTGATCTTGTATGCTAAGGTAAAGTTTGTGTTTATGTGTTTAGATTTATGCTAGAAGATTTTTCATGATGATCTATCATCGATCCATAGCATCAAAGGCCTTAAAAAGTGAAGTTTTTAAAAACTGTCCAAGAACCCTAAAGTCGTCTGACAAGCATATGTCAGTCACTCTAGCTAGATCTTTCTTTGATTATGATTTTTGTTGTTTTAAAGTTGTAATATGTAGCTTGCCATGTGATCTTTGATCTGGAAGTGGAATCACAACCATTATTGGTCTAGATCGGAGTTATTAACAATTGGCCGTTGACCGAGATTGATTGGTGGATTCTAGGTAACTTGGGAAAGCCATTAACGAGGTTTGACAAGTTTTTGTTATCCCCGGATCATCGGTTGTGAAGTGATTTGATGATGTATTTGTATCCAGCTTTCTAGCACATTTTTGTACTTTAAATTTGTGGCTTAAGATCATGCAAACAAGCAAACAGTTATAAGTAATAGGTGTTATAATTTTGTTCTATTGCATGTGGACTATAAATGTGAACCATAATAAACCTTATTTGATGACCGAACTAGATTAAAGTAAGCTAGAATGTGCCTACTTGGACTGCCTGGGTTTCTGGGATTACCTAGAAAACCCGAATGTTTACGACGAGGTGATTTTGAAGAGCTGAATTTGCTTGGTATGTTAGTGTATGACCAATATTGTGGTTGATAGTTGTAGTGGTGTATCCTGACTACATGATAACCGTTTAAATTAGCCCCGAAACAGAATGACCAAAGATCTATCATTGGTCAAAGTGAATACCTACAGGGTCCCAGCAGAACGCGTTACAAGGCAACTCGAAGAATGTGCCAAGAACACCTATAGCAACTGTTCTGTCGTTATAAGGCCATTTTTTTGAAATTATTAATTTTCAAAAATTAATATTTTAATTAAATAAATCGAATTAAATGGTTTTTAATTATTAAAAATACAAAATAAATTCTTAAAAATTATTTTAAAGTCTAAATTATTTTGAGTATATTTCTTAAATATTTAATATTTTTGGAATATAAATGGTATTTAATTTAGTTAATTATAATATTAAATAAATTATTAAAAATGATTTTAATACATGAAAAATTATGAAAAATAATAGTATGGTATAAGAAAATATTTTAAGTTATTTTTAATGACTTTTAATATTTTGTGAGGAATTTCATTAATTAATCAATATTAATGATAATTAATTTATTTAATAACTATATTAAATAAATTGTGGAAAAATAAATTAATGATTTAAAAATCATATAAAAATGATTTAAGTGTTATAAAAATATTTTAAGTTATAAAATAGAACTTTTGATATTATGTCATGAAAATATTAATATTTTACTATTAATATCAAATATCGATAATGAATTTAAGTGTTTTAAAATCATATAAAGGTGATTTTAAGGTATTAAAAATACTTTGATATATTATAAATATGTTATAATATTATGACATGTATTTCATTAATGTTTGATATTAAATAAATATTAATGATAAAGAAATTAAGTGGTATTTAATTCTTTCAAATAAGATATTAATGATTGAAAATTCACGATAAATAATAATAATTATTTGAAAATTATTTTGAGACTTGAAAAATTATTTTGACTGATATTAAAATTATCTGAGATAATTTTTAAGTGTTAGGTAGAGTTTAATTGAACTTAAACTCGATGATTATCCGACTAGACCGTCGGGATGTCAGAATTGTACCGAACTCGACTCGGACTGTAAAAGTTTGACTTGAGGTTAGGTTTTATGTGCTGTATAGACTGATAGGGTTATGTGATAATGTGTTTAGGTTATTTTATATTGTGATGATATTATTCTAATATTGGAGATCTATATTACTAATATTAGGTCTTCTGATAAGCGTTATAAATCATAGCGAAAGAATCATCGAACATACAAGTTTTACTTAACTCTACTTAGAGTTGTTTCATTCAGATATTCTTATGGATAATCATTATTGATTGCCATTTTAGAATTGTACTCTGTACATATTGCATGTATAAGTCAGGTATGAAAGGCTGATCACCTTCATTACCATCCGGTCCAGATATATATTTGTTCATGTTTAATACTTGTTCAGTCAAAAGTTTGTTCGTGCTAATTCACAACTATATTATTGAATTATAGCCAGCTTATTAGTCAGATTCCTTCAATCATGATATATCCTTAAATAAATTTAAACTTGTTGGGCAACCTTCATGCTCACCCTTGCTATATCATGATAAACATTGCAGATTAAGACGAATGCGTCGGATACAAGGAAAGGTTAAAGACAGTTCCAGCTTAAAGTTAATGTGTACGATTAGATTTGTAATAGTATTGTATGATAATAATGTTATGTGTTAGACAACTTATGAATTGTGTATTAGTTAAGGTTACTCGACCTTGGGGAAAAGTGTGTAAGGTTTATTGTATAAACAATTTATGTTTATATCTTCCGTAAATAGTAATAGTTGTAGAATGATTGTACCAGATCCGTGGTGATTTAGGACCCGAATTTGGGGCCCTCACAGATAGTACTTTGTAACTATTATCTAGTTATTGAAGATATACGATTCTTATGTTTAAAACATGTTGTTTAAAAGAATTTGTTGTACTTGCCGAGCTTGTTATGCTCACTCTTGTTTGAACCATATGAATGCAACTAAAGACGAGCGAACCGAGATTTCCAGTAGAGATAAAGGCTAGGAGAAGATGATTGATTAGTTTATCTTGTAATAGACTAGTAAGTATATGTATTATATTATGATGAACAAGGAATGTAATAGTTTAAGAACCTGGTAACATGATTTATTATTATTAATATAATAAGAATGTCGTTGGAACACACTTTTTAATGTCATTTCAGTAGAATAAATGTACAGTTATGAGTACCGTGTAGCAACATTTGTCGGGTTTGAAGAGACTCAGATTTGGGGGCGTCACATTCACGTTCTTACAATCTAAGATTAAGCGACCAACTTTCATTACTGTTTTACGGCGTTACGACATACAGAGATGTCTTACTCTTCATTGTCTTACGGTCAAACCATACACGGAGTGTAGGTTCTACCTATTCAATATTCATGTACACTCAACCCTCACGTCGTCTAAAGTGTTTAACGCTTACATTTCATTATAACATTTTCTATTCGACATACCCTCAGACTTTTATTATTCTTATTACCGTTCGCTGCGGCTTTCTTGATAATTAATATCTTACTTACTATTTTCGTCAACGTCCAAGTCATACAACCAACGTATACTTATAACGTTCGCCCGACGTGAATATGATTCACGAGGATCATTTACGTATTCAACGTTCACGTTGCTCGTCCGTTAATCTCTCATTCAACCTTTACCCAAGGTTTAAATTGCTTTCAATCGTTATCCATCCCATGAACCCCATGTTCATTATTCTTTCTAAATGTCAAAGCCATACGGTTTGTTGTATGCTAAGACCCATCGTTCATCGCAACTATGTTGCATTTACTGCGTCTATACGCTTTACACTTATCTCTCCTTACTATAATATTACATTGAAATATTATTCATCACCCTCGTCACTCAACGTCTAAGAATCACCATCATAGCAATCTCCCACGTTCGTTTTATCGCAACTACGGTCCTCGAATATCGGTTTCGTAAATTGGCATTTATAATCTTTATCTTTTAATCTCATTCACTCTTTCCGTTCAGCCATCATTTAAGGTTTAAATCATTTAGTTAAGTGTTACATTAGTTAAACATTATGTTCTTTATCTTCCCTTACATTTCCCCCAAGAGTTGAGTAGATAAAAGCTCTTATCTGGGATTTTCCCATACCCCCGCCCCAGCGGGGGTTTGTATGCTAGAAATTCCCTCCCCGGCGGGCCTCACTCCTGCTAACAAACTAAATACCCCATTTTACGGGTTTAGCTAAATAATGTTTCCCGGTAAGTCCCTTCTAATCTTGCTTTTCTTCTAAGTCTTTTAAATGCTTGAGACGCTTACTTTGAAATCCCATAACTTCTTCATTATAACTCGAAACGAGGACGTTCGAAAGCCATTCTCTTCCTTATCTTACGTACTTTGATTACCCTTGGATAGAAATTCGTTCTAAATACGTTAACATGCCATTCGATTGGCTTAAATTTCATTATTCGTTCGTTTTACGTTATTAACATTTTTTATTTGTTCATCCGTAATTCGGTCATCCGAACTCAGAACTCATTCGTTCTTCAGTCCATAACTCACATTTTCTACGTTCTCTTACATTTTTATGAAACCCTACTCATTCGGTTTCATTTACACACTTTCTATTTCTCGTTCGTCTTTTACAAAATTTTGTCATAACTTCATTATAGCTAAGTTCGATTCGTTCTTCATGAATGTTTCTAACATTCCTAACGTTCTTAACAAAGAAATATGCAACTAACTTATACACGATGGTTTTAAACTTATTCATCAACAACAATTATACTACGATGGTTTTAAATTTGTCCATCAACAACGTTCTTCGTGTTCTTCGTTCGTTCTTTGTTTTTTTATCGATGTTTTGATAACGATTTTACTTTCTCTAGGAATTTGATGTTATAAAACATCATTCCTTACTAATTTCATTGAATCATTCATATGATACATTCGGATCTTTCAAATTCATTACGAATCTTATACTTCCTTAAGAAATTGATAAACTAAACTTCTAATTCTTATTTCTTCGTTTTCTCATGATTTCAACCATATGAAATCATTCTTAACATCTCGTACTTCTTATTCTCATTAAGCTATGTTTTTAACATATAAAACTTAAAGAAAATTTACTTAGGCTTAGGTTTCAGATTACCTTTCTTCTTTAATCTTCCTCCGTTGGACAAAGCGTGCACATGGGATAGCTTTTCCTCTTCCTTTTCATCTTCATTCGAACTCTCTCTATTTCCCAAGTGTTGGAAAATTATTCATTAACCAACAAATGAGCTTAAGCTCTCTTTTTATAGATTTTCAAGGTTAGGGGCAAATTAGTCATTTTGCCCCCAAACCTCCTTACTATTCATGGCTTAGCCACCAAGTAACCACTTTACTTGGTGGCCAAGTGGCCGACCGACATGCTCCATGGGTCTTCCACATGGGTTGCCGCAGGGGTTTCACCCATCCGTTGACCCATCGGTTTGATCCGCGGTTTATTTTTTTGGTTTGGGACTTAACATTAGTTCATATTGGGCCTATCTTTGGCTTGATTTCACAAAACATTGGGCTTGATATAATCCAAGTCTAATTGGATTCTACAAAGTCCACGAACTCAAAGTCTAATAAGACTAATCGTATTCTACGCATCCCATTCTCGTATTCTCTTCGTATATAGTTTGTACGATATTCGTATTATAAGTCGTAATAATCTTCAAACTATACTCGTATAATAACTAGTATCATACTCGTATTCCTCATGCATAATAACCCTAATTATTATAGGAAATCATTAAATTCTCGGAACTCACTTTTCCTAACCTTTAGGTTTTAAATCCGCAGGCGAAAACTTCGTTTGCCATAACTGAAATATTATTGAATATTCTACCACGTCTTAAAATTCTATCATTACGCGTTTCTCAGAAATTCAAACTCAATCTCTGAGCAGAAACGGATGAATAGTGCACATTTCGTCTTTTTCCTCGAAAATATTTTAGTTCCCGAAAATTTTTTATTTTCGTCTTGAAAATTCTTATTCGTCCAGTCTAGCTCGTAGCCAGAATCCTCCTGTATTATAATCATCCTAGGTTCTAGAACGATTAATAAACAGATAATAGTATTAATAAAAATTTATTTTATTAATAACTAATTCTTTAACTTAAATTCTAGACAATCTGGTTTTACTCTGGTTGTCACACTTCCCTCCTTATAAAAATTTCGTCATCAGAATTTCTTAAAACCACACCCATACCCGGGTCCTCACATTCTCCCCTTCTTCACAGAATTTCGTCCTCGAAATTTAGATTACTCTTCTCCCCAACTTCTATTCAAAGAAGTTCATATCCTTCAGACATTCCCTAACCTCCATAACCTATCTGAATCATGAAGTAGAATGAATAACGAGGAATATAAGGATTCCTTTTAAAACATTTCATATTTTTGCTAAGGGGTCAAATCGACCATGAACTCTTATTAGGTTTAATAGTATTTCATTGTAAATCCTTCTACCACGGTCAGTTTACAATTACCAAGAAGGTAAACTACCTCTTCCATACGTAGGTGATCAACCCATCGTATAACCCCATTTCAGGGTAGGTTCACCTCAGACTAAATCATTAGACTCCGCACCAAAACAATTTGGCTTGGCATAACTTCTCAAAGAAAGCTCGATTTTCTTATAACATGACATACAATTTGTCTTAGCCAAATCAATTAGCTTTGACCATACCAATAAATTGGACATCAACTTGAAACATTCGTCTAGTCAAATCAATTGACATCGACTACTTCTGCTAAATTCTATTACAATACATCAAAACATTTCATGATGTCATGATATCGCACTTTTCACAGTACGTTGAGGACTTCGTTAGTTTATGACTTCATCATTATACATCATACTATAATGTGTTGTTGATCCTAAGATCACATCCAACATCAGGTTCAATTGCATTAATAACTCCATCCTTTTACCATCTTTGCATCAAATGCATTAATAATATAAAAATTCATTTTGATATTTCAAATCAACTTCTGTCTAGCTGAAATCCCACTCCATGTTTCCTTGACGTGTGTGAAAAGTCACAACCTCCCTATCCTTCTGCTCGATGGTAATCTGCTGAATAATCGCCCACTCACTCAGATCCTGGACAGTGTCACATAACTCTATGTTACAGTAATATAGCTCGTCGTACATCTCAACATCAATAGAGTTCAGTGGGAACTCATCTTCTTCCTATTCCTCATCTGGATCAGTCTCAGGCTCATGCTCCTGACCAACAAAAGTGATTAATGGAGATGGCTCTCTCTGTCCAAACTACTCCCTGACAACATGTGTGACAACCCCAAAATTGGTCTGTTCCATCCCACCCATTCTGAGTCGCCAAATACATGGTACAGAAAACAATTAAAACTTTATTAATACAATTGTCGTGCAAGATACGACAACACTTAAACTATGAGCTTAAATACAAATATATACCAACTGTGACTCATGTCCCAACCGTGGACAGCACCTCATAATGACACCTTACATAAAGGTATAGTCGAAAACTGTTTTAGAAATTAAAATCTTTGGGAAGTGCTCACTTGTTGGGAAGTCATGACAACCGCTATTCCTTGAACTACTCGGCTTTGACTTGTCTGGGGCAGCATTTGGCGTCATCACTACCATTGGAATATAATTTTCTATAGGGCATATTCCTCCTCAATCGCCTCGTCAGACTCTCACGATTCATGATCTGAATCATCAATCTTCGATCCATATCAAATTCAGTTGATTCGCTCTGTGCGACAGGTAATTCAAAACTCGATGTTGGGTTCTCCCAATTGTTGTCCAGAAAGAGAAATACATATCATCTATTTTAGCCTTCTTAGATCGGACATCTCTTTCCACAATATCAACGCGTCGTGTGGCTTTTACCCATGCATCACTCATTCTTACTCATTCAATTTTTTCTTCTTTCAGCCCAGATTCCATCTTTATCATCTTATACTCTGCCAAAGAATGCTTCTGTTCAAGCATCACATATCGGGTAACACAAGCTTGAATTGTTGCATCCTTTTGTTCCACGACCGCCTGTCGTTCTTCAGCCTACTCTTCTAACTCATGAATACAATTTTGAAATTCTATATTTTGTTCATATAATACCTCTAATAAACTCTCCTCATGTACCTCTTCCTCCTCTTCTTCATCACTCTCAGCTGTTACCTCTGCGACTATCTCGGGTGCAACTATCAATTCTTCACTCACCACATGGTTATCTCTAATTCCTTCTTCGTCTGACATCACATTATCATGGTTAGTGATTAGAGGTATCCCCACAGTCTCATTCACTCCATTGTTAGCATTCTTAGCTGCCATTCTCAAATACTGCCATAAAACAAGGGTTAATTAAGCAAATTAACGTATCACATAATATCCGTATATTATGGCCGACCAACAATTAAGCTTAGGTAGGATACACTAGCGAAGGATTTACTCATCTCTTCCCTCCTAGTTATATTCCCCGATCTCCGTCAGAGACCATATCCATAAGCTCTGATACCAAATGTGACAACCCCAAAATTGGTCCATTCCATCCAACCCATTCTGAGTCGCCAAATACATGGTACAGAAAACAATTACAACTTTATTAATACAATTGTCGTGCAAGATACGACAACACTTAAACTGTGAGTTTAAATACAAATATATACCAACTGTGACTCATGTCCCAACCGTGGACAACACCTCGTAATGACACCTTACATAAAGGTATAGTCGAAAACTGTTTTAGAAATTAAAATCTTTGGGAAGTGCTCAAGGAAACCTTTGTACATGGGAGGCCATGCATATAGGTTATGATAGATATCATATGGCCACAGAATTATTCTTGGTTGACCCAATAGACCCCAAAGAAAAACGAGAAGATTACTATCATATTCTTCCCAATGGCGAGTCTTCTCTTGACATATCATTATCTCCACTGTCTCTAATTGGGTATTATACTCTAAACAAACACCAAGATTATATAGGTAGTGCTTGTAAATATACTCAAAGAAGTGGATGAGTACAACCCATCTTATGATGACACGAGGTTGTATGTCATTAGACATCTTGTATGATAGTGGCAAAACACCCTTCAAGTTAAATTCACCTCACCCTCAACATCTATAGACCACCGCTCTATTCCCCAAGTTATTCCCGTCATTGTCCAAATGCTACACTTTTATTACACGAAAGGAATTGTGAAGCAAAAAGGTGAGCACAACTAGCTCAAGAAAGAATATCATGACTAAAGATAAATAAATTATCAATAGCCTTAAACAGTAATAAATCAGAGATTTAGAACATATGGTAGATAATAAAACTTTTCAACCATAGTTACAGCGGAATGAGCAATCCATTAGAAGAGTCAAATAGACCATAAAATCTATTATCTTCTCCATGTTAAAAGTCCATCAACAATGTTTTATCCCAGTAACATTAATCAAGAATTCACGCCCACAATCACGTGTATAACTCATAATCGTAATTGTAGTTCTAAATTCCTTTCCTCATCCAGGACAAAGTTAATTTTCATCACCTGAAACATCAAAGATCATGGTTATACCAAATCACAGTTCATGTTCATAATCATACTGATAAATTAATCTTTGCACTACGGGCCAAAAATACTCCCTTTTGTCGTTTTCTTCATCCGACAGTTATTCTGTTATGGGGCCCACAAATGGCTGCGCCGTCGTACGAATATTCCCTACAGAAAGAATATTCCACGACCAAACAAATATTCCCCGATAGAAATGAGTATTTTATAACCACTTGTATATTTTGAAATTTTTTTTATATATCACCCTTAACTTTAACTTTTATCAATTTAACCATTTACTGAATAGTAATTATAAGAAAATTTGAATATTTTTATTTCATAAAATTCGGTGTCTTACATAAATAAAGTTCAAAATCTAGCATAAATAGATGACTTGGAATATCCTATTCTCCATCTGCCTTCATTGTCTTACAACGACAATACTTAATCTTTTCTAGCACCTTCAATACTAAGCCTACTAAAAACAACTCATTTTTAGTCTAAACATTCCTATACCTTAATACGATCCATCAACTTACCACACATTATGAGTTCAGAACTTTCCACAATAATATGAGTTTATGAATCTGCCTGGCGCACCATAAAGGCGTCCATTCACCGAGACGCTCAAAACATATCATATTATTATGAGTCACGAACTTACCATAAGTGTGAGTTTCAAGAACTCGCACCTACCTTATCGTTCTCTACATATCAAGTATATACATGAGAAAAGATTCATCTTCTCGTCATATACATCTTGATAGCGCGACCAATCCCAATGATTATCACTGTAATAAGCTAAGCAGTTGTTACACCAAGCATAAACCTCTTCCCATAACAAAGGTTCATACAACTCAGCAATCACATGAGTCCTCAATTGAAATTTTTACAACTTCTAAATCTCTCTTTCACTTAATACGAATTTTCTTTAATTCATATACTATCCTCAGATAACTCAATCTAAGTTCTTCTTCCGTCTTTACTTTAAGTACCTTTCATTCATAGTGTTAGCTATAAATCATTCATCGTTTAATAACCCATCTATTACTACGAGTCACTATGATCACGTCGATCTTCTTATCCTTCTCCCTACGATTATAGTCTTAGGTTGTGACGCCCCCAAAATTAGGTATACATCACCCATCTTGGGTCGCCAGATATATGGTACAGAATTCAAATACAACTTACTAATACAACTGTTGTGTACAATACGACAAAACATAAACTGTGAGTTTGAATACAATTATTGTCTACTAGAGATTCATCCCAGCTATATTCTCATTTCACAAGAAACAAAGAAAGAAAGGGGTGAGCTCAACTAGCCCATGAAATATTATGACTAAGATAATACAGAATAAATTATCATTAGCCTCCAACAATGTTAAACTGATAAAATACAATAGACATCAAGTTTAACTGCAGCGGAATAAGCAATCCATTAAAAGAGTCAAGTAGAGAATAAAATCTAATATCTTTTATGATTTAAAAAGTTTTTCATCACTTTTATCGCTGAGACTCAGCTCAATAAATAATCCACATCATTAAATCATCCCTGCACAACAGGCCAAGGATATTCTTTAGTATCACGACCACGAATTATCCATGCACTACGGGCCAAAGATAATCGTATTTTCATCAACGGTCTTGATCATGCCATAAAACAATTCATCTTTTCTCCCTTGGCCGAAGAGAATCCATAGACATAATCATACCAAAAACTATCCATCAATGCACTACGGGCCAATGAGGACTTTTAATTTTCACATCATTTGTAACATGACGGTGATGATTATACCGAATAATCCCTGGTCATAATCATACCAAGTCCATCTATGCACTACAAGCCACAGATGACTTTCAATAAATATAAGCATGAGGATGATGACAATGATATAAGAATTCAGTTAAACAAGTTCAAGAATTAATTTGTCCAGGAACCAATAACGTCCAAATTGTCAACATGATACTGCTTTGTAGAGTAAAATTCAAGAATGCTCAGAAGAATATTTCCATGAAAAGATACTGGATGAAGCGTAAATATCAAGGATATTCCACTAATTTCATGGAGTATAGAAGTCAAAATTTTAATCAACTGTGTATAATACCAAATGGAATAACAAAAGAAATCACCATGCATGTGGTACTTCGCATAGACAGTTATTTCAACAGAATAATAATAACGGAACCAGGTCAGGTGAAATTCACACCGACAGGATGTTCCAACAGAATAATAAATGTAGAATAATAAATGATGGAACCAGGTCCGGCGTATAGCACATACAGGATATTCTAACAAAATAATAAAGACGGAATAATAAAAATGGAACCCGTGTCCATGTATAGCACAGCATGAGATATTCCGGCGAATATAATAAAGACGGAATAATAAAAAATGGAACCAGTGTTCATATAGATAAAGATGACAGATATTCCGAAAGAATAATAAAGACAGAATAATAGAAGAATGTCACCAAGTATAGGGTAGCTATAAAGAAATGGAATAATAGAAATTCTCTTCTTGAATATAAAATAATAATATCACTTACCATAAAATAATACTTGATATAAGAGTAGTGAAGTAGCAGAAAACTTTTCTTCTATCTCTCTATAGTCTCTCTCTATAGTTTCTCTCTCTAGAGTTCAAAATAATTAAGTAAGAAAATAATGAAGGAATGAGCTTCTATTTATAGGAAAATGGAATGCATAAGAATTAATCCATGAACGATCCAGATTGATTTACTATAATATGATGGTCCATATTTAAAGAAAAATCTTTTAAATAAAATATAATATATTCTATTTATATAAAAAAAATTTTATTATGCAAACACCATGCGGGCACTATGAAAACACTATGCATAATAAAATAAAATATATTCTATTTATAGAATAACTCTAATAAAGTATTCTGTTTTATATAAAAAAAATTTACTATGCAAAACACTATGAATAATATAATATAATATATTCTATTTATAGAATAACTTTAATAAAGTATTCTGTTTTATATAAAAAGATGTTTCTATTTTATTACATGAATAAAACAAAATTTCTAAATCAACAATAATTGAATCAAATAATGTGAGATACTATGCAGCAACTATTGTAGCAATAATTGAACAAAACTGAGTGACTTCTCACATAAATATCAATAATCAATACCGTGTACTACTATGCAACAACGCGTATTACTGTACTTTTACTACCGAGTAGTTCAACAGTATCAACGGTAAAACTTCCGCCGTTATTTTCAATACAATATTTTTGTCGTTTTCTTAATCCGACAATAATTCCGTTGTGGGGTTCACCAATGATTGTGTCGTCGTACGAATATTTCTTGTTTAAAATGAATATTCCCCAACTAATCGAATATAATATGACAACTTGCATACTTTGCAAAATTTTTAAATATTACCCACAACTATAACATTATCTCAAATTCACACCATAATATAAAAAAAATTATTTCGAGAAAATTAATTCTTTATTCAAAAAATCTGGGGTTTCACATAGGTACTCCTACCTAAGGTTTATAACCTATCAGCTCTGATACTAACTTGTAACTCCCTAAAATCTGGTCTATCTTCACACCCGGATTCCGTACGTCACGAGTACATCATTCATCCAACATACATCATTATATACCAAAATACAACAACATACACTCTCAAATCCCAGGTTCTAAAAACCTTATAACCTCTTTCATTACAATTAATGATAAATACATTATTCATTTCATCTTACAAGAGTGACTTTTATCTGCCACCAAGGATACATAACAGTTCATTAAACTAATCTATAATTCAATTTCATCTTTTCACATTACAAGTCTTCACTTGATCTTCTCGCTCCTTCACATTCTGAATGACAATTAAATGCTGATACCGTCGACTTGATCTTTACGAGATCCTTAAGTTCTGCTTAACCTTGTTCATTAAAATTATTTTTCATTTAAAGCAAGTGTGAGCATTCAATTTCCTAGCAAGTCATAACAATTGAACAAACAACTTCAGAATTAAAACACTTTTTTAGAACTTCTATAACCGAACAAAGGTTATGAAGCAGCTTGAATAATAGGAATAGTTTCGATTCCTATCATCTTAAAACATCAGTCATTTTCACTTTAAAATACTTTCATTCTTCTACCTTTTCATACACATCCTATCCTCATTAGAATCATTAGCACGGACTTAACAATAACGGTTCATGTATAAACAGAACATACTTTTATTGAACGGCTCAATCACAGAACAATGCATATCATAGAAACATCGAAGTGTTCAAATTATGGCTTAAGGCCTCATACGTTCTACCACATTGTACAAATATTACACATTCGCACATAGACATAATTTTTCAAGTACAACATCTGAGAAGATTAAGAAACTAACATTCATGTAATATGAATGAAGTTAGGAAACTTGCCTTACGCCCAGCTATAGCTTACGCTGAACTGCTCATTCCAATTCCTAGATAACACATAAGGAGAAAACATAAACACCAATTATTCATATATTGAACTTACGCATTGGTTTACTTAACTTTACTTCTTAGGGTTCGCGTTCTTGTAATATAAGTTTACGCGACTAACTTCCTTTACCAGTTTATGGCTTTGTGACATACGAAGATGTCTTACTCATATGTTCATCATCTTGGATGATTTATATTCTTATCTTCTTCTTATAACCTCTCTAGGACTCAGCACACCTCGCTTTTCTGCTAGTAGTCCATATGTTACTCTGAGTGGTTTCCCACAAATAACCAACAAACAAGTTCCCGTCTCATCTACACTACCATCACAATGAGTTAGATCGGTTGCCAGTTTCGTATATATCTTCGCTCTTTGAAGGAATTGTTTAGCCCAGCTCCCATATGTCAACCATCAAAGTTACGATTGTACCACAACCTAACTTCTCTTAAATTATACGAACTATTAAACTATAATGTTCGATTAAGTCAATTTCATATTCCTTACGGCTTTCTTGATAATTCATCTCTTATTTACTTCGTTATCCATTACATGAACCCCATGTTCATTACCCTCGTAGCTCAACGTCTAAGGAATCACAACCATAGCAATCCTCATATTCGTTAAATCATGACTACGGGTCCCTTGGATATCGATTCGTAACCCGCGTTTATATTCTTTATCTTTTAATCTTGTTTAATCTTTACGTTCAACCTTTAATAAAGGTTTAAGTCATTTGCTTAAGCGTTATTTTAGGTGAACTATATGTTCATATTTCTTTCTTGCACATCCCCTAGAAATCGAGCATTTAAAATCTCATTATTGGACCTTGCTCGACCGGGCCGTGCTGGCCGTATGTTCCTTCCTCTCCTCTCACTTCAGGCCATGGCACACGACTATGTCTCCCTCTTCCCTTAGCCTGGCGCTTCGGCGCCAAACCCTTTGTTATTACTTTCGTGCAATACTCACTCTCCAGAAGTTTATGGCCGAGCTCGTGTCTTTGTGGCGCCACCGAAAGCTCTTTCAAGACTACTACGGTACGAGCCTAAACCCTAGAAAAATTCTCTAAGTGTTAAATCTAATTTGAGACGTTTACTTCCCGATCTCATAACTCCTTCGTTATAACTCGGAACGAGGTTGTTCCAAAGCCATTCTCTTCCTTATCTAACGTACTTTAATACCCATCAAGCAAAAATTCATTATAAATCCATTAACATGCCATTTGATTGGCTTGATCTTCACCCTTTGTTCATTTTATGTTTTTAACGCTCTTCGTTCGTTCGTCCGTAATTCGGTCATCCGAACTCGGAACTCATTCGTTCTTGAGTCCACGACTCACATTTTTTATGTTCTCTTACTTTCTTATGAAACCCTACACGTTCGGGTTCATTTACTAACTTTCTAATTCTCGTTTGACTTTTACAAAATTTTCGCCATAACTTCGTTATAGCTAATTTTGAATCCATTCTTCATGAACGTTTCTACCATTCCTAACCAAGCAATACCCATGTAACTTATACACAATGGTTTTAAACTTGTCCATCAAAAACAATTATCATACTATGGTTTTCAATTTGTCCATCAACAACGTTCTTCGTGTTCTTCGCGTGTTCTTCGTGTTCTTCGTTCGTTCTTCATTTTAATCGATATTTTGGATTAAGATTTCACTTTTTATTGGAATTTGATGTTATCGAACATCATTCCTTACTTATTTCACCTACTTATTCATATAATCCACTCGGATCGCTCTGATTCATTACGAATCTTATACTTCCTTAAGAAATTTATTTACTAAACTTCTAATTCTTATTTCTTCATTTTCTTATGATTTCAACCATATGAAATCATCTCAATCTTATTTTACTTCTTAATCCTATTAATTTATGCTTTTAAACATAGAAACTTAAAGAAATTTAAAAAGAAACTAAGTTTCGGATTACCGTGCTTCTTTAATCTTCTCCCGTCGGACAAAGTTTACAACCGAGCAAGCTTTTCCTCCTCCTTCTCCTTCCCATCCGAATCCTCTCTCTCTCTCTCTCAAGTGTGTGATGATTTTCAAAATCCTCAAAATATAGAAATGAGCTTCCTATTTATAGAAAATCAAAGTTAAGGGCATTTTAGTCATTTTACCCCCACCTCCTTACTATTCCCACCTCCTCCAACAACTTAGCCACCAAGTTTACTTGGCCACCACCCTTACTTGGTGGCCAAGTGGCCGGTCCACATACCCATGGGTTATCCCATGGGTTACCCCAATGGTTTTACCCATCCGATTACCCATCGGTTCGATCCGCAGTTTCTTTTCTTGGTTTGGGCCTTAACCCTAATTCTTATTGAGCCTATCTTGGGTTTGATTTCACAAAGCATTGGGCTTGACATAATCCAAGTCCAATTAAATTCTACAAAGTCCATGAACTCAAAGTCCATTAAGACTAATCGTATTCTACGCATCTTATTCTCGTATTCTCGTACTTTCTTCGTATATAGTTTGTACGATATTCGTATTATACGTCGTACTAATCTTCTTACTATACTCATATAATAACTAGTATTATCCTCGTATTTCTCACGCATAATAACCCTAATGATTATATGTGATCATAAAATTCTCGGAACTCACTTTTCCTAACCCTTAGGTTTCGAGTCAGTAGGCGAAAACTTCATTTTTACCATAACTAAAATATTATTAAATATTCCATCACGTCTCAAAATTATACACAATCATTAACTTCTCTAATTTCAAAATAAATCTCCGAGCGTAAATGGATGAATAGTGCTATTTCGCCTTTTTCCCCAAAAAATATTTTGTTCTCGGAAAAATCTTATTTTCGTCTTGAAAATTCTTATTCGTTCAATCTAGCTAGTAGCCAGAATACTCCCGACTTATAATCATCCTAGGTTCTAGAATGATTAATAAACACATAACACAGAATAATATTAATAAAAATTAGTTTTATTAATAACAAATTCTTTAAACCTAAATTCTGGACGATCCGAATTTTCGTCAATTACAACTTGTATTCATTTTTATGGTACTATTCATAAATTACTATTCACGGGGTACTATTCACAAAATTCTATTCACGGGGTACTATTCCTGAAGTACTTTTCATGGGGTACTATTCACTCGGGTACTATTAACCCAGGGAATTATTCCTGACAAAAATTGATTTCTTTATTGTCCAAATCATGTTTGATACAATATTATTGTTGAAATTTATTCCACAAAACAGTATCATGTTGACAATTTCGAAGTTATTGATTTCTGGATAAATTAAATTATAAATCTTTAAAAATTTATCCTTGAACTTGTTTTATTGAATTCTTATATCATTGTCATTATCATAATGATTATATTATGTTGAAAGTCATCTGTGGCCTGTAGAGCATAGATGGACTTGGTATGATTATGACCAGGGATTATTCGGTATAATCATGACCGTAATGTTACAAATGATGTGGTAAAAGTCCTCATTGGCCCGTAGTGCATTGATGGACAGTTGTTGGCATGATCATGACCATTAATGAAAACACGAATATCCTTGGCCCATTGTGCATGGATAATTTTTGGTCGTGATACTAATGAATATCCTTGGCCGTAGTACGGGGATGATGTGGAATATTTATGAAACTAAGTCTCAGTGATAAAAGCGATGAAAAATCCCTTTAAATCATAGAAGATAGTTGATTTTATTCTCTACTAGACTCTTCTAATGGATTTCTTGTTCCACTGCAGTTAAACTTGATGTTTGTTATATTTTATAAGTTTAACACTGTTGAAGGCTAACGATAAATTATTTTGCATTATCTTAGTCATAATATTTCTTATTGGGCTAGTTGAGCTCACCCTTTTGCTTTCATTGTTCTCTTCAGGAAATGAGAACGTAGCCGGGACTAGTCGGGGAATGGAGTGACGGTCCAGATGATAACATTAGTAGGCCTCACTGTTCTATGAAATAGTGTGATAATAAATGTATTGAGAACTCCATTTGAGTTGAATACTGTCTAGAAGACAAAATTCGTATTAAAACTATCAGTTTATGTTTTGTCGTATTTTACACGACAGTTGTATTATTAAGTTGTATTTGAATTTTGTACCATGTATTTGGCGACTTAAGATGGGCGATGTATACCTATTTTTGGGGCATCATAGTTGGTATCAAAGCTTGGGGATATGATCCCTGGCTGAGATGTGAGACTAGAACTTGGAGGGGAGAGACGGGAAATTCCTTCGCTGGTATGACCTACCTAAGTTTATTTGGTATTTATTTGGTCGGTCAGAGTATAGGGATAATATGTGACATGTCAATTAACCCTTGTTTTGTGTCAGTATTTAAAAATGGCTTCCAAAAATGTTTAGATAAGCAATGAAGCACATGAGACCGTTGAGTCACCAACAATGAAAACTCAGGATAATGTGCCTCAGGATGGCAATATTCCTAAGGAAAAACAACAACGCTGACCAAATGATGAATGATGGGATGTTCAGAGGCTTTATACAATTCATGCAACATCAGGCGAGAGCGGCTCCTGCTCAAAATGCAGGTGGAAACACTGGCAACTCTCGGACAGTCACCGCTAAATAGTTTAAGGAGCTGGGACCACCTAGGTTTATTGGAGAGCCAAAATCACTTAAGGCGGAGACGTGGATAAAGCAGATTACCAAGATATTTGATGTCTTGGGATGCTCCGAGGAGCAAAAGGTTCCCTTTGCTACCTTTATGTTGCGAGGAGAGGCATATTACTGGTGGGAATCGGTGGCGTACTCAACTTCTTTGCAGATCAAGATGTCTTGGGAGAAGTTCCGAGAACTATTCAACGACAAGTACTTTCCCGAAAGTATTCGTCACATGAAGGAGGTAGAGTTCATCAAGCTGGAGAAAAACAATATGATCGTGTCACAAGACGGTTAAGTTTGCCGAGTTGTCCTGGTTTGCATCTCACTTGGTTGATAATGAGGAGAGAATGACGCGAATGTTTGTAAGAGATTTGAAACCCAGAGATACGTCGAAGATCTAATTTCTCATAAACCGTGTTTGTATTAAGATGTTGTAAATAGGGCTCGATTATTGGAGCATGATAACGAAATAACCCAACCAAGAGAAAGCAAAACAAAATGATAATACCGGTGGTAGCGATCATCGGCGGTGACAACAAACGTGGAGGAATCAACATGCCAAAATGGTAACCACTTCCGGTGGTAATCATGGCCAAGACAATAAGAATGGACATTTAAAGAAGAGGAGATTCAACAATGATGGAAAGACGTTAGCATTAGCACCCGTTGTTAAGGAAGGAGAACGACCACCTATCATATGCTTCAAATGTGGAGGGGAGGGACATATCAGTCCAAACTATGCGTAGCAGTCCAAAACGTGTTACAATTGTGCAAGAGAAGGTCACCTAGCTCGATTTTGTCTTTCAAGGAAGGCAAGTCCAGCTGGGATGGAGGCACCAAAGGTCGTCCCAGAAAAGTCAAAACCAGTAGTTCAAGGGAGAGCGTTTGTTGTGACCTCCCAGAAAATAAGGAACCCGAACGAGGTCATCACAGGTAAGCTTATCATAAACTCTAGCGAAGTCTATACCTTATTTGATACCGGTTCTACCCATTCTTCTATTTCTCCTACTTGCGCTCAACCTTATCTGTGGAAACTCCATTGGGAGAAACCTTCATTACATCCACTGTTTATAAGTCTTGTTTGGTTCAAATCGGTACCCTCAAATTACCTATCGATCTTATTTCATTGAAAATACTTGCATTTTTCATAATTCTAGGGATTGATTGGTTAACTACTCATCATGCAAAAATTGATTATTTTTGTAAGGTTGTTAGCTTTCATATTCCTAACCAACCTATTATGCGAATTCAAGCAACCAAACCATTAACATCAATCACTATCATCTCAATCCATAAAGCTATTCGTTTATTGAAAAACGGATGTCAAGCTTTATTAGCTCATGTCACAGATTTAAACAAAAATACGTTAGTTTTGAATGATATTTCTATTGTTAATAAATTTCCTGACGTGTTCCCTGAAGAACTTCCTGGCCTATCCCCAGAGCGTGAAATTGAATTTTATATCGACCTTGAACCCGGTACAAAACCCATTTCCAAAGCCCCATATAGAATGGCTCCTATTGAACTTCAAGAGTTAAAGACCCAATTGGAGGAATGGTTAGACGTTTGTTTAAGTCGTCCTAGTACGCCTCCTTTAGGCACTCCTGTTCTATTCGTGAAGAAGAAAGATGGGAGTATGCGACTTTGTATTGACTACCGGGAATTAAACCATGTCACCATCAAGAATAGGTATCCGTTACCTTGCATTGATGACCTATTTGACCAGTTGCAAGGAGCACAATTCTTTTCAAAGATCGATCTTCGTTCTGGATATCATCAGCTAAAGGTTAAAACCAAGGATATTCCAAAGACATCCTTCAGAACTCAGTACGGGCATTATGAATTCTTAGTTATGTCTTTTAGATTGACTAATGCTCCTGCTGCTTTCATGGACGTGATGAACTGAGTATTCAAGGAATATTTGGATCATTTTGTGGTCGTCTTTATTGATGACATTCTCATATACTCCAAAAGTCGTGAAGATTATGAACAACACTTGAGGCTGATACTCCAAAAGCTTCGTTAGAACAAGATTTATGCCAAGTTGAAGAAATACGAGTTCTGGCTTGAGGAAGTTGCATTCCTTGGGCACGTGATATCAAATCATGGAATATCTGTTGACCCGGCGAAGATTAAAGCAATTCAAAGCTGGGAGCAACCTAAGTCAGTGACCGAAATACATAGCTTTCTCGACTTAGCTGATTATTATCGGAGATTCGTGGAAGGTTTTTCTCGAATCGCTACTCCATTAACTTAGCTGACTCGGAAAGATACAAAATTCGGTTGGAGCGAGGAATGTGAGAAGAGTTTTCAAGAACTCAAGAGGAGACTCATTTCAGCACCTGTTCTGACAATATCATCTGGCTCGGAGGGATTTGTCATCTACAGTGATGCTTGGGCAAAGGGTTAGGATGTGTTCTTATGCAACATGGGAAAGTCATATCCTATGCCTCACAACAACTCAAAGAATATGAGAGGAATTATCCTACTCAAGATCTAGAGTTGGCAGCTGTCATTTTTGCGCTTAAGATTTGGAGGCATTACCTGTATGGAGAGAAGGTGGAGATTTATACGGATCATAAAAGCCTCAAATATTTATTCACTCAAAAGTAACTCAACATGCGGCAACGACGATGGCTTAAGCTATTGAAAGATTACGATCATACCATTCAATACCATCCTGGAAAAATGAACGTAGTAGCTAACGCATTGAGTAGAATATCATATGCGGGTACGAGTGCGGTATTGTCAACGCAAAGGCCAATTTTTAATCCTCGATCGAGTAGAAACTTTGGCCTATAGACTTGCCTTACCGCCAAATATGTATCGTGTTCATAACATTTTTGACATATCTATGTTACGTAAATATGTGAAAGACCCAAACCACATTATTGAATTAGAACCGGACTAGATAGAGGAAGATTTAACATATGAAGAGGTAACTGTTAAAATCTTGGATAAGAAGGATCATATTCTATGCTCCAAGGTTATACCTCAAGTAAAAGTTTTGTGGAGAAACCACGATGTTGAGGAAATGACTTGGGAGTTAGAATCTGAAAAATGAAGTCAAGGTATCCTCACCTCTTCGACATACCAGGTACGCACCCTAATTTCGAGGACAAAATTTCAAAAGAAGGGGAGGTTGTAAGACCCCAACTTTTATGAATAAAGATTAATTTTTCTCAAAATACATTTTTGAATATTATGGTGTGGATTTGATATAAAGTTATAGTTGTGGGTATTATTTACAAATTTTGCAAAGTAAGTAAGTGGTTATATAATATTCGACTGGTTGGAGAATATTCGTTTTAACATGGAATATTCGTACGACAACACAATCATTGGTGGACCCCACAACGGAAGTATTGTCGTAGTTAGAAAATGACATAATTATCTTTTTATAAAAATAACGGCGAAAGTTTTATCGTTAAACTGTTGAACTACCCGGTGGTAAAATTACAGTAATACGAGTGATTGCATAGTAGCACACTGTAATTATTATTGATGCTTACGTGAGAAGTCACTCAGTTATACTTAATTATTGCTATAGTAGTTACTGCATAATATCTCTCATATTATTGATTCAATTATTGTTATAGTATCATCTGAATAATATCTTATATTATTAAATCAATAATTGAGACGACAAAGTTATTCATATTATTATTTGCAATATTGACAATGTCTAGAAAGTTCGGTCAATGAGAGATTTGGTCACCTAATTGCGCCCCAATAGGGAGAAATCCTTATTGGAAACCCCCTCTTTCCTGGGAATGATCTGTTTGTTAAATATTGTGAGTTATAATATTAATGATGAATAAGTTCGTGTTGATTAAAGATGAAATTGATATTTCTATTGTGTTGGGATTACTAGTGTTAGTGGATATCGACATCTATTTCGATAATAATTGATGTCTGGAGGTTATATTGACCAATCAGGTAATTAATCGGATAAATGAGCAATTAATTGCTATTAATTCACATGCTTATAACTATTTGTTCACATATGTGCACTATTGATTCACATGCATGTACTATTAGGGGAGGTGGTGCAAGATTGATAATACTTGCATGACTAAATTAAAAATAGAGGTATAGATGAAGGTATTATACTGTAATTAATTTTTTCACATGATTATACTATTTATTCACATGATTGTACTATTGATTCACATGATGTACTATTAGGGGAGGTGGTGCAAGTTTGATAATAATTACAGGACTAAATTTAAAATGATAGAAAAGATGAAGGTATTATACTGTAATATTTCGAGCCCCAAAACATACAATTATCAAAACTATGTTTTCCTATAAATAGAAGCTCATTCTTCTTTCATTCTCACCAATTCACTAAGACTCACAAGAGCAATTATAGAAATAGAAACTATAGAGAAAGAAGCTTTAGAGAGAAAGTAGAAGAGAAGTCTGCTACCTCACTATTCCAATATCCAGTCTTCTTCTGAGGTAAGGGATATTATTTTTTTCAGTATTCATTGGAATAATATTGTCTTCCATACTATGTAGCATGTGAGTAATATTATTTTGTCTCGTATTCCTGATTATACCCTCATTCGGTTAAAGTATTGCTTCTATACTCTGTGAAATTAGTAGAATATTCTTGAAATTTGCGCTTCATCTAGTATCATTTTACAAGGATATTTTCTACACATTCTTGTTAAATTTTAAGCATTTTATGCTGGAGTACTGTCCATGAGTAGTATTCATTTTTATGGTACTATTCACAAAGTACTATTCCCGAAGTACTATTCATGGGGTACTATTCACTCGGGTACTATTCACCCGAGGAATTATTCATGACAAAAATTGATTTATTTGCTGTCAAAATCATTTTTGATACAATATTATTATTGAAATTTATTCCACAAAACAGTATCATGTTGACAATTTGGACGTTATTGATTTTTGGATAAATTAAATTATAAATCTTAAAAAATATATCCTTGAACTTGTTTTATTGAATTCTTATATCATTGTCATCATCCTTATGATTATATTATGTTGAAAGTCATCTGTGGCCTGTAGAGCATAGATGGACTTGGTATGATTATGACCAGGGATTATTCGGTATAATCATGACCGTAATATTACAAATGATGTGGTAAAAGTCCTCATTGACCCGTAGTGCATTGATGGACAGTTTTTGGCATGATCATAACCATTGATGAAAACACAAATATCTTTGGCCCATTGTGCATGTATAATTTGTGGTCGTGATACTAATGAATATAATTGGCCATAGTGCAGGGATGATGTAGATTATTTATTAAGCTGACTCTCAGCGATAAAAGCGATGAAAAAACCTTTTAAATCATAAAAGATAGTAGATTTTATTCTCTACTTGACTCTTCTAATGGATTGCTTGTTCCGCTGCAGTTAAACTTGATGTTTGTTATATTTAATCAATTTAACATTGTTGAAGGCTAACGATAAATTATTCTGCATTATCCTAGTCATAATATTTCTTACTGGGCTAGTTGAGCTCACCCTTTTGCTTTCATTGTTCTCTTCAGGAAATGAGAACGTAACCGGGACTAGTCGGCGAACGGAGTGACGGTCCAGATGATAGCATTAGTAGTCCTCACTATTCTACAAAATAGTGTGATAATAAATGTATTGAGGACTCCATTTGAGTTGAATACTGTCTAGAAGACAATATTCGTATTAAAACTCTCAGTTTATGTTTTGTCGTATTTTACACGACAATTGTATTATTAAGTTATATTTGAATTTTGTACCATGTATTTGGTGACTCAAGATGGTTGATGTATACCTATTTCAAAAAGGCCACATACGCAAGGTCCGGCGGTTAAAGAAGCATCGTCAACCGTGCATACTCCTCTAGAGTGGGAGTCAACTTTTGGGTCCCAAATCGGAAAACCTGCCTCTCCGATACTTAGAGCTCCAGCATGCCATCCACGAATCCTGTGGGAACTTGAAATATCAGTAGGGTCATAGTATACTGCAACAAATGATCTACGGTCACCCTGTCTGATGGTGACATGCTATCATACCATGATCGCATACTAGATGCCACCAATAATGGTGGGGTATGATCAATAAGACTAACTATCGAGGAAGACATCTGTACGGGCCGTGTCATAAGACCATCCAAGGGTCAATGCTGAATATCTCTGGACATACATACATATGCATAACATGATACATGCATTACAGATAATATATGGCAATATGATATAGGGAATGAAAGACTGTGCATACATTCCTAAGTATATCATCATCTAATACATCATCTCTATACAGCTAAAAATACAGGGAAATGGGGCACAGACGCCCTACTACTAACAGAGGCATATCAAAAGATATAGCGAGAATGGGGTACAACCACCCAATATCTAACAGAGGCCTATCAAAAGAGATAACAAGAATACACATCAGAAGAAGACAATGGTGTCAATGTCTACATCATCAATCCTGTTCACCTAATGTAACTCCTCCTGAGTTACTGGATCTCTATCAATAGAAATGTCAGGCCTGTATACAGGAAGATCTGCGCCGGCAAAACCAAATGGGTCATTTGAGGGGCCAGCACCAGAGCTGGAAGGATCAAACGAATCTACCTCTGCTGGATCTCTGCCCAAGTGCCAGATAAAGAAATGTGCCCGGTCCAGTCGCTGGGTCAAGCTGTCAATCTGTGTCATATGAGTCGGATCTCTGACATAGGCTAGCCAATCCGTCATCATCACGGATCCTGGAACAATATCCCCCATGAACTGAGTGGCGCGGGTCTAGGCTCCAATATTACGAGGGAACCACCAACGCTGTAAAATCTCCTGAGTGCAGGGACCTTTTGACAGTGCAAAATCGTCAACCCAAAAAAATGGGATATCAATTATGGGTGACTGTGATACATGCCAATGACACCTGGCAGGAGGCAAGATCGGCATACAGATCTCTCCTGTGGTGCTCCTAATAGCATGCTTTCCTAAATAGAGCTCCCATCCTCCATCTGTAAAGAGAGGAACTCTCCGGGTGGAAATCACATACTCGACACCAGTCCGGTACCCATCCTTAAATCCGATGGCCAAGTGCTCGCCAGGATAGGGAGTCCATATAATAATATCCGTTATCAACAACTCCAACTGTACGCGGCACTGAGTGAAACCCTCAGCTACAGGGACATCTGTGACGCCCCCAAATTCGGGTATCTTCCAACCCGACAGATGATGCTCCCCGATACTACAATTCATGCAGTCATTCCATTGAATTTATCTCTCTTAGAACTCTCAGTTGGTTCGGCTTTAGCTGCAATCATATGGTTCAAGCAAGACTGAGCATACTAGCTCAGCAAGTCTAACAAAGATCATATGAATATCACAT
Organism: Panax quinquefolius; assembly: GCA_020205615.1. NCBI lineage: Eukaryota > Viridiplantae > Streptophyta > Magnoliopsida > Apiales > Araliaceae > Panax > Panax quinquefolius. The sequence continues at coordinate 73,071,770 of CM035172.1, forward strand.
TGAGAATTATATGTTTAACTTCCATAACTTAACAATTAACTACTAAGCACTATGAAACATTTGACTAGTACTTCTCATTTCATAACAATGATTCTAAAGTATATATAATGTAACGCCCGAGAATTTAAGATTTTGAATGAATTAAATTTTTATTTGATTATGTGAATTAAATGAATTTTATTGAATTATTATGTGAGTAAGATGTTCGAAGGTCGTTTTATGACCTAGAATATACGGATGTGGTTAGTATTCTGGCTTTGTACTAAGATTAATTATTGTAAATTATCAAGATGAAAACGAAGGTTTTTCGAGAAGTTTTCCGTAAAAACACTATTCATCCGATTTCGTTCGGAGCTAGGGTTTGAAATTTTGAGAAACGCGTAATGATAAAATATAAAGATATTATGGAATATCCAATAATATTTCTGTTGTGGCAAACAAAGTTTTCGCTTGCGGACGCAAAACCTAAGGGTTTGTGAAAGAGGTTTCCGAAAGGGAAATGAAATGTGTATAGTCGTTTCGGATATTATACGTATGAAATATGAGTATTATATTATTATGAATACAAGTATGGTGTGAAGAATAGTATATAATATAATACGATTATTATATGAGTATTAGATGAAGAGATTATGTGAGTTATACTGCCGTAAAATACGAGACGTAGTAATGGAGTATGACTTAAGGGTTTGGTATAATTTAATTGGGCTTAAACCAATAACAAGCCCAATGAATTAAGTGTTCAAGCCCAAGTTAAGGCCCAACATTAAGTTATGTAAAGCTTAATTTAAAAAGTAAACCGCGGGTCGAACCGGTAGGTCATGGGTTGGGTAAAACCCATGGAGCAACCCATGGGATGATCCAAGGGGGGAGTGGGCCAGCCACTTGGTGGCTAAGCAACGTAGGCAACTTGCTTACCAAGTACTTTACTTGGTGACAAAGTTGATAAAGGAGGTGGAATAGTAAGGAGGTGGGGGAATTGAACTATTTTGCCCTCATGTTGTTTACTTATAAATACAAAGCTTGGGTTGAGCTTTTGTTGTTTTGAAAATCTTGTTCAACCAATATTGAGAGAGAGAAAAGCTAAAAATGCTCAATCATTCTACTTTCAAGCAAACCAATAGACGTTTATCAAGAACGTTAATTACTTCAAAGGTAAATTCTCACAAGCCGAAATTTTCATCTTTTTCGATTTCTTTCTCGTAGAAGAATCATAGATTGGTGGAGCATGTTTATTGAGGAGATATAAGGATGCCTATGAATGACTACATCATTGATAGGTCATGACCAAATAGAAATCGTAAGTGTTTACGTATGTTAAAAACCGTAGAAAGTCTTGAACGTGAACTTAGTTTTGAACGAACGATTTGAGAACCGTTATAACTAAGGAATGTGCCTATTGTTTGGTTAGGATGACTATGATGAATCAATGGAGTTTTCCATTTGATTTGTCTTATAGAACACGAGTAACAAAGTTATGGCGAATTTTGCGAAAATAGACGTTAAACGTCGAAAACGTAAAATGCCCGGATTAAAGGTCAAAAGTTGTTGTGTGACTTTAAAACGATGGTTTCCAATGTCAACACATGAGCTAAGGTAATTAAGAGTCGTTGGCAAAAGAATCGTCGCATTCCGACTTATAACGAAGAAAACGAGTATTGAACGGTCGAAAACGTTAAACGAACGCTTAAAAATGAACTCAAAGGTAAATTCAGAGTTAACGGATTCGAAAATGTGAAATTTTTATATGAACACGTAAAGGATGTAATTTGTGAGTTGTAGGCTTTTCAATAGGTCAATTCAGATGTAAAACAAACAAATTAGGAAGCCGGGAGTTTCGTTAGAAAAGTGGACTGTTTTGGCCAACTGGTGCATTGACTTCGGTGCCACAAACAAAAACCAATACAAAAGTGGTCGTAAGCATGTGCTGCACTCTCGTAAGTACCACTTTTAATTGTGCATGGCTACCACTAGAATACTAAGGATGTCATTGCAAATACTGTACCGGCGATGAAAAATATTGACCAAGTTAGGTTTTGTTCCATTTGAATGTAGACTTAAGGTAAGACATTGAAGGTACTTGATGTTCATAATCAAGCTAACCTTAAATCATTTATAAGGTGATAATGTTAGATGATTTAGTAAGGTTTAATAGAAATTAAACAAAGAACGCAAAGACGTAATAAGTAAACTGTGAGACCCCGGATTTTATGAATAAATATTTGATTTTCTCGAAATAATTTTTTGAATATTATGGTGTGGATTTCATATAATGTTATAGTTGTGAGTAATATTTATAAATTTTGCAAAGTACGCAAGTTGTTATATAATATTCGATTGGTCGGGGAATATTCTTTTTTGTCGGGGAATATCCGTATGATGATACAATCATTGTTGGACCCCGCAACGAAATTATTGTCGGATTGAGAAAATGATAAAATTACTTTATGAAAATAACAGCGGAAGTTTTACCGTTAACTGTTGAAACACTCGGTGTTAAAAGTACAGTAATACGCGTGGTTGAATAGTAGCACACAGTATTGATTATTGATGCTTACGTGATAAGTCACTCAGTTTTGTTTTATTGGTATTATTAATGTAATAAAATAGAATACTTTTATAAAGTTAATCTATAAATAGAATATATTATATTTTATTATGCATAGTGTTGCATAGTGCCTGCATAGTGCCTGCATAATAAAATCTTTTTATATAAAATAGAATACTTTTATAAAGTTATCTGTTTTATTAGAAAATAATTAGAATATATTATATTTTATTATGCATAGTGTTTGCATAGTGTTTGCATAGTAAAATCTTTTATAAAGTTATTTATTTTATTAGATTATAAATAGAATATATTATATTTTATTTAAAAGATTTTGCTTTAAATATGGACCGTCAGATTAAAGTAAATCAATCTGGACCGTTTTCATGAGTTAGTTACTATGCAGTCCATTTTTCTATAAATAGAAGCTCATTCATTCATTATTTCTTACGAATTCACCAAACTCTGAGAGAGAAACTATAGAGAGAAAGAAGAAAAGTGTTACTTTTACTTCACTACTTCTATATCCAAATACTCTTCTTTCTAGGTAGGGATATTATTTGTTGTACTAAAGGGGTATTCTTTCTTTCTTATTCATAAAGAGAACTTATGTTAATCCATTCTTTATTATTCTATTAGAATAACTCAGATATCTGTGGATACCCTATACTTGGTGAAATTCTTACATTATTCCATTCTTTATTATTATGTTGGAATAACTTTTGCCTATGCAAAAGTATTGCATACATGGTGAAATTCTTCTAATATTCGCTTTTTATTATTCTCGTCAAAATATCCTCATGCATGCGGTTATGCCAACTTTGGTTCCATTATTTATTATTTTGTTGGGAATAACCTATCTCAGGTACATCGCATCGCACGGTGAATCCTTCAGTTATTCCATTCTTTATTATTATGTTGGAATAACCCGTCTATGTGGATTACCATATGCATGGTGAATGATCCTTCGTATTCATTCCTTATTAAATTGTGGAAATGATCTGTCTACGTGGATTACTGCATAGCGGGCGAAAATTCATTTGCAGTTTCATATATTATATTATACTCAGTTGGTTAAAGTTTTGACTTCTATACTCCATGAAATTAGTGGAATATCTTGATATTTGCGCTTCATCCAGTATCTTTTCATGGAAATATTCTTCTGAGCATTCTTGAATTTTACTTTACAAAGAAGTATCATGTTAACAATTTGGACGTTATTGGTTCCTAGATAAATTAATTTTTGTACTTGTTTTATTAAATTATTATGTCATTGTCATCATCCTAATGTTTATATGATGTTGAAAGTCATCTGTGGCCTGTAGTGCATAGATGGACTTGGTATGATTATGACCAGGGATTATTCGGTATAATCATGACCGTAATGTTACAAATGATGTGGAAAAAAGTCCTCATTGGCCCGTAGTGCATTGATGGACAGTTTTTGGTATGTTTATGGCTATAGATTCTTTTCGGCCAAGGGTGCAAAGACGAATTGTTTTATGGCATGATCAGTGTCGTTGATGAAAACACGATTATCTTTGGCCCGTAGTGCATGGATAATTCGTGGTCGTGATACTAAAGAATATCATTGGCCTGTAGTGCAGGGATGATTTGATGATGTGGATTATTTATTGAGCTGAGTCTCAGCGATAAAAGTGATGAAAAATCTTTTAAATCATAGAAGATAGTAGATTTTATTCTCTACTTAACTCTTCTAATGGATTGCTTGTTCCGCTGCAGTTAAACGTGATGTTTGTTATATTGTATCAGTTTAACACTATTGAAGACTAAGGATAATTTATTCTGCTTTATCTTATTCATAATATTTCTTACTGGGCTAGTTGAGCTCACCCTTTCTTTCATTGTTTTCTTCAGGAAATGAGAACGTAGCTAAGACTAGTCGAGGAACAGAGTGATGGTCCTAGATGGTGCATTAGTAGTCCTCACTATTCTGTGAAATAGTGTAATAATAAATGTAATAAAGACTCCATTGAGTTTGTATATTGTCTAGATGACAATATTTGTATTAAAACTCACAACATATGTTTAGTCATATTTTACACAACTGTTGTATAATTAAGTTTGTATTTGAATTATGTACCATGTATTTGGCGACTCAAGATGGGTGATGTATACCGGATTTTGGGGGCGCCACAACAGTATCAAAGCTTAGGATATGATCCCACGAGATGTGAGACAAGACATAGGAGGGGAGAGACGGGGAATTCCTTCGCTAGTATGACCTACCTAAGTTTATTTGGTATTTAATTGGTCGGTCATAGTATAGGGATAATATGTGACATGTTAATTAACCTTTGTTTTATGACAGTGTTTGAAAATGGCATATGAAAATGCTGAGATAAGCAATGAAGCACATGAGACTGTTGAGTCAGCTCAATCAAAAGGTAACGACCAACAACACGATAATAATCATACCGGTGGCAAAGACCATCGGAACAATGATAACCATCATGGGAGAAATTGTCATGCCAAGAATGGTAACCACTTCGGTGGTAATCATGGCAAAGATAATAAAAGTGGAAATTTCAAGAAGAGAAGGTCACCTAGCTCGATTTTTCTGTGAAGTGAAGTCAAGTCCAGCTGGGATAGTGATGCCTAAAGTTGTCTCAGACAAGTCAAAGCCAGTAGTTTAAGTGAGAGCGTTTATCAAGGAACCCGAACGAGGTTATTACGGGTAAGTTAATAATAAGCTCTTGCGAAGTCTATATCTTATTAGATACTGGTTCTACCCATTCTTTTGTCTCTCTTGCTTGTGCTCAACGTTTAAATTTGACTTCGGAGAAATTAGACTTTGACTTATCGGTTGAAACTTCGATAGTAGAAACCTTCGTTACCTCCACTAATTATAGATCTTGTTGTTCAAATCAACACTTTCACGTTACCTGTAGATCTTATCTCTTTGAAAATACTTACCTATAGTCTAGATTATCAGCCATTACATTATATCACATTATATAAGAGATCTAAAAGAGAGAAAGTGCATGTATTTGTCTTATTTTCTAGCTAAGCTCTCAACAACTCTCTCTCTCTCTCTCTCTCTCTCACTAAACCTCCGAAATGGCTAAGCAATTCAGTCTCTAAAACACCTCCTAGAACACCAAGAACAAATTTGGAGAGCTAAGATCAAGGATTGGTCAAGAGAGGAATAAACCATAAAATCACTTTTGATCTTGTATGCTAAGGTAAAGTTTGTGTTTATGTGTTTAGATTTGTGCTAGAAGATGTTTCATGATGATCTATCATCGATCCATAGCATCAAAGGCCTTAAAAAGTGAAGTTTTTAAAAACTGTCCAAGAACCCTAAAGTCGTCTGACAAGCATATGTCAGTCACTCTAGCTAGATCTTTCTTTGATTATGATTTTTGTTGTTTTAAAGTTGTAATATGTAGCTTGCCATGTGGTCTTTGATCTGGAAGTGGAATCACAACCATTACTGGTCTAGATCGGGAGTTATTAACGGTCAAAACCTGTTGACCGAGATTGACTGGGTGGATTCTAGGTAACCCGGAAAGCCATTAATAGGGTTTGACAAGTTTTTGTTATCCCCAGATCTGTCAGTTGTGAAGTGATTTGATGATGTATTTGTATCCAGTTTCTAGCCTGTCATTTGTACTTTAAATTTGTGGCTTAAGATCATGCAAACAAGCAACAGATTATAAGTAATATGTGTTATAATTTTGTTCTATTGCATGTGGACTATAAATGTGAACCATAATAAACCTTATTTGATGACCAGAACCTAGATTAAAGTAAGCTAGAATGTGCCTACTTGATCGCTGGGGTTTCGGGATTACCTGAAAACCCGAATGTTTCGACGAGGGGATTTTGAAGAGCTGAATTTGCTTGGTATGTTAGTGTATGACCAATATTGTGGTTGATAGTTGTAGTGGTGTATACTGACTACATGATCAACGTTTAAATTAGCCCCGAAATAGAATGACCAAAGATCTATCATTGGTCAAAGTGAATACCCTGGGGTCTGACAGGAACGCGTTACAGGCAAATCGAGAACGGGCCAAGAACACCTATATAAGAATCGTTACGTCAGATTATAAGGCCATTTTTTGAAATTATTAATTTTCAAAAATTAATATTTTAATTAAATAAATCAATTAAATGGTTTTAATTATTAAAAATACAAAATAAATTCCTAAAATTATTTTAAAGTCTAAATTATTTTGAGTATATTTCATAAATATTTAATATTTTTGGAATATAAATGGTATTTAATTTAGTTAATTATAATATTAAATAAATTATTAAAAAATGATTTTTAATACATGAAAAATTATGAAAATAATAGTATGGTATAAGAAAATATTTTAAGTTATTTTTAATGACTTTTAATATTTTGTGAGGAATTTCATTAATTAATCAATATTAATGATAATTAATTTATTTAATAACTATATTAAATAAATTGTGGAAAAATAGAATTAATGATTTAAAATCATATAAAAATGATTTAAGTGTTATAAAAATATTTTAAGTTATAAAATATAACTTTTGATATTATATCATGAAAATATTAATATTTTACTATTAATAGCAAATATCGATAATGAATTTAAGTGTTTAAAAATCATATAAAGGTGATTTTAAGGTATTAAAAATACTTTGATATATTATAAATATGTTATAATATTATGACATGTATTTCATTAATGTTTGATATTAAATAAATATTAATGATAAAGAAATTAAGTGGTATTTAATTCTTTCAAATAAGATATTAATGATTGAAAATTCACGATAAATAATAATAATTATTTGAAAATTATTTTGAGACTTGAAAAATTATTTTGACTGATATTAAAATTATCTGAGATAATTTTTAAGTGTTAGGTAGAGTTTAATTGAACTTAAACTCGATGCTTATCCGATTGTAAAATCGGGGATGTCGAATTAAAATTAACTCGACTTGGACTGTAAAAGTTTGACTTGAGGTTAGGTTTTATGTGTTGTATAGACTGATAGGGTTATGTGATAATGTGTTTAGGTTATTTTATATTGTGATGATATTATTCTAATATTGGAGATCTATATTACTAATATTAGGTCTTCGGATAAAGCGTTATAAATTGCGTAGCAGTAATCATCGAACATACAAGTTTTACTTAACTCTACTTAGAGTTGTTTCATTCAGATATTCTTATGGATAATCATTATTGATTGTCATTTTAGAATTGTACTGTGAGACCCCAGATTTTATCAATAAAGATTTAAATTTTGTCGAAATAAATTTTTAATATTATGGTGTGAATTTGAGATAATATTATAGTTGTGGGTAGTATTTATAAATTTTGCAAAGTATGCAAGTGGTTATATTATATTCGATTGGTCGGGAATATATTAGGTTTAGCGAGGAATATTCGCATAACGACTCAATCATTGGTGGACCCTACAATGTAATTATTGTTTGATTGAGAAAACGACAAAAATATTTTATTGAAATAACGACGGAAGTTTTACCGGTTGATCTTCGTTGAACTACTCGGTAGTAAAAATACAAGAATACGTGTGGTTGCATAAGTAAGACACTGTATTGATTATCGATGCTTATGTGAGAAGTCACTCATTTGATTCCATTATCATCGATTAATAATATGAATTATTATAATGATATAATGACGCTTTTGTTTTATTCAGTATTATTAACGTAATAAAAAAATAAACATCTTTTTATATAAAATAGAATACTTTATTAAAGTTATTCTATAAATAGAATATATTATATTTTATTATGCATAGTGTTGCATAGTGTTTTTGCATAGTATTGCATAGTGTTTGCATAGTAAAATGTTTTATATAAATAGAATATATTATATTTTATTTAAAAGATTTTTCTTTAAATATGGACCGTCGATTAAAAGTAAATCAATCTGGACCATTCATGGATTAGTTACTATGCATTCCATTTTCCTATAAATAGAAGCTCATTCCTTCATTATTTTCTTACGAATTCATTGAAACTCTAGAGAGAAATTATAGAGAGAAGCTATAGAGAAAATTATAGAAAGAAGAAGAGTATTTTGCTACTTCACTACTTCTATATTCGGTTTTTACTGTAGAAGGTGTTATTCTTTCTTCTTGAAGAGAACTTCATTATTCCATTCATTATCATTACATTGGAATAACTCAGTAAAAGTGGCATACCCTATACATAACTTTTGATACGCATGGCATACCCTATACTTGGTGAAATCCTTATATTTATTCCATTGCTTATTATTACATTGGAATAACTCAGATAATGCTGGCTTTACCCTATACTTGGTGACATTCTTCTATTATTACATTGGAACATCCATGCATGTGTTTTACACCGACTGGTTCCGCTCTTTATTATTCTCGTTGGAACATCCTGTGCATGTGTTTTACACCTAACCGGGTTCCGCTTTTTATCATTCTATTGGAATATCCTATCGTGTGTTTTACAATCGATCCGGTTCCATCTTTATTATTCTCATTGGAACATCCCACTTGGGTGTGAATTTCACCGACCGGTTAGTTATTATTATTCTCATTGGAATAACTTTCTATCTGGGTACCGCATGCATGGTGATTTCTTTTGTTATTCCATTCTTTATTATACCCATTCGTTAAAACTTTGACTTCTATACTCCATGAAATTAGTAGAATATCCTTGATATTTGCGTTTCATCCAAAGATCTTTTCATGGAAATATTCTTCCGATCATTTTTGAATTTTACTCTACTAAACTTGAAGATCATGTTGACAATTTGGACGTTAATAATTCATGGATTAAATAATTCTTGAACTTGTTTTATTGAATTACTATGTCATTGTCATCATCCTCATGTTATATTATGTTATCTTTGGCTTACGTGCGTAGATGAACTTAGTATGATTATGACCGAGGATCATTCGGTATAATCATGACTTGATATAAATGATGTGACAAAAGTCCTCATTGGCTTCGTAATGCGGTGATGGATAGTTTTTGGTATGATTATGACCGAGGGTGATTCTAATATAGTCATGACCATTGATAATTTGATGAAAATCCTTGACCGTGGTACATGGATGATTAGATGTGGTGGTTTATTATTAAGTCGAGTCTCAAATGATAAAATTGATGAAAACCTTTTAAAACCTAAAAGATAGTAGACTTTATTCTCTACTTAACTCTTTTAATGGATTGCTTATTCTCACCGCAGCTTAAACCGGGTTGTCTATTGTATTTTATCGCTTTAACATCGTTGAAGGCTAATGATAATTTATTCGCATTATCTTAGTCATAATATTTCTTCTTGGGCTAGTTGAGCTCACCCTTTTCTTTCACCGTTCTCTTCGTGAAATGAGAACATAGCCGGGACGAGTCGGAACGCAGTAATGGTCCGAGAGGATAGCATTAGTAGTCCTCACTATTCTCGTGAAATAGTGTGATAATAGTTGTAATGAGGACTCCTTTTGAGTTTGTATAATATCTAGTAGACAATATTTGTATTCAAACTCACGCTTATGTCGATTGCACACCTATGCTTATATTAGTAAGTTGTATTTGAATTTATGTACCATGTAAGTGGCGACCCAAGATGGGTGACGTATACCTAATTTTGGGGGCGCCACGGTTGGTATCGAGCTTAGGATATGATCCCAGCTAAGATGTGAGAGAAAGAACTAGGAGGGGAGAGACGGAAATTCCTTCGCTAGTATGACCTACCCTAAGTTTATTTGGTATTTAATTGGTCGAAATCGAGTATAGGGATAATATTTGATATATTAATTAACCCTCGTGTTGTGGCGGTGTTTGGAAATGGCAAATGAAAATATTCACAATGGAGTGAATGTGACCGCTGTGACACCTTTAATCACTAATCGAGTTAATGCAAAGGTCGACGAGGAACAAATTAGAGATATCCACGTGAGTGAATGAAGAACTAATTGTTGCACCTTTTGAGCTAGTTGCGAGAGGTAGCATGAAAAGTGAGGAAGAAGAGGAAGAAGAGGAACCCGAGGAGAATTGGTTAGAAGAAATTTATGATCAAAACTTAGAATTACAAAATCGTGTTCGTGAGCTAGAAGAACGAAGTTGAAGAACGTAAGCGATCGTGGAACAAAGGGATACAACAATTCAAAATTGGGTTACCCGATATGTGATGCTCGAACAAAATAACGCTTTGGCGGTGTAAGATATTAAAGTTGGAATCGAGAATTTAAAATCAAGGATCAATTTGAAGGAAGAAACAACCGAACGAAGGAGAATAGACGATGCATGGGTAAAAGTCGCACAACGCGTTGATAGTGTAGAAAAAACGTCCCATCCAATAAAGCCAAAATAGATGAAATGGACTTTGCTTTTGACAAACAATTGGGAGAATTTAACATCGAATTCGAATTACCTCATGCATAGCGGTCAACCCGAATTCGATATGGATCGAGAATAATGATTCAAATCATGGATCAGAATGTGAAGAAGCACTTAAGGGTGGAATGTACCTATAGTAAAAAGTCAAACTCGATAATTTAAGCGAGAGCGTTTGTCGAGAAAAACCCGAACGGTTATTACGGGTAAGTTAATTATAAATTAATGCTAAGTCTATACTTTATTCAATACAAGTTCTACCCACTTTTTATTTCACCTAGTTGTGTTCAACGTTTAAATTTGATTCAAGAAGTTAAACTTTGACTTATTGGTTGAAACTTCTAGTAGGAACCTTCGTTACCTCCACTTGTTTATTAATCTTGTTGTTTCAAATAAACACTTTCACGCTACTGTCGATATTGTCTCTTTGAAAATACTTTCCTTTGAGGTAATTTTCAAAATGATGATTGATTAACTACTCATTATTCTTTTCGTAAGGTTGTTAGCTTTTATATTTATACCAACTCATATACTCTAATTCAAAGTAACCAAACCCTAAAGCTAATCATTGTAATATCAAGCCATAAGTAAAGAGCTCCGAACCTTTCGTTGTTGACCTTCTTGTGTGGAATGCACCGAAGCCGGACTTTCTGTAGGCGACATCGTGAATGAAGATGGCAAGTTTATAGGTATCATTGTGAGGTGCTATCTAGGTTAAGGGATAGAAGTCATAGTTGGTATCAATGTGACGTATTATCCAAGTCTTGGACGAGAGTAACAGTTTTGAATGATATTTCTATCATTAATAAAATTCTTGGCGTATTCTTGAAGACTTCCTAGCCTATCCTAGAGCGTGAAATCGAATTTTGTATTGACCCCAGTACAAAACCCATTTCTTAAACCCTCAAATATTTCTTCAACTAAATGAACAGTTTACGTGGTTTATGATGAAAGTCGTAATAAAAGCATTGAACTAATGAAAATCATGGGTATATGAAGTATTAGTAAGTTTTATGATGAGTTATGTTGGTTAGTACGTAAAAACATGAAAGTTTCTTAGAAATCACAAAGAGTTGAAAATCAGATTTTAGTGAAAAACGTAACATGAAATTAAATTGACCATATCTCCTATTATATTTTGAATTTTTGAATGTGGTCAAGTCCTAGAGTTAGATCTATGAGTTACCTAACTAATCCAAGTGGAATTACTGGAAAAGGTGTTGTAGATTTTTGTGTGGACTGATTTTAGCAAAGGAGTGCAAAGCTGCAAAACCGAAAAAGCTTCTGCCATGATTTTAGAGAGGCTGTTTCGGCCACTTAAATTATGAGAAAAATTCTGGCCTTTTGGGACATGAAAGTATATGGTATAAAGTACCTCCTGTCCAAAAATCAGCTCATTCTGACTTAAAATGAGCAAGTTATGACTATTTCAATATTTAGGTTTTTCCGATTTAAAAACGCTATAACCGGAGTTCTATAACTCCGATGACCATGAAATTTAAACTAGAAGCTCACGTTAACATGTGTGAGGTCCTGCCAAGATTTGGGAATTTTTGGAGTTAAACTTGAGGTAACTAATTTCTTAAGGAATTTATTGGAAATCGATTTTTGAAAAATAGTAAATGAATTTTAAAAATTCCGAGAAAAATATATTTTCATCATGGTATTATATTATGCTAAATCCTTTAAAAGAAATATTTTTGGGACTGATTTGGTATTTTCATGAAAATAGTTTAGTTACTTAACATATGAGTTAAATATGTTATGTGAAGTAACAAAGTTGAAAATAGGATTTTATGGCTAGAGAATCCTATATAGAGTATATGCATATTTTTGAGGGATTTGATAATTGGTGATGATATCTTATGAGTATGGCATTTTTGAATGATTAAATGCATTATATGGTAAAGCGTAAACAATTGAGATAAATTGTTTATAAATTTAAGAAGTGATTAAAATATTGTTATAATATTAATGATATTAGATTATAAGATTATTAAGTGATTGATAACATGGGGATATTCTTGAATCTGGATAAATTATATTATAAATGTTTAATATTTATCCTTTATCTTATTTGATTGATTCTTTATATCATTATCCTCATGTTTATATTATGTTGAAAGTCATCTCGTGGCTTCAGAGCATAGATGGACTTGGTATGATTATGACTGAGGATTTTTCGGTATAATCATAACCAGTAATTGAAAACACAATTATCTTTGGTAGTAGTGCATGGATAATTTGTGGTCGTGATACTAATGAATATCCTTAGCACAGTAGTATGCGTGGATGATTCGACGATGTGGATTAATTATTGAAATGAGTCTCAAAGAATGAAATATTAATTCATGGATGTGTTCAAAGTCATCTGTGGCTTACGTGCATAGATGGACTTGGTATGATTATGACCGAGGATTTTTCTCAGATAATCATAACTCAGTAATTGAAAACACAATTATCTTTGGTAGTAGTGCATGGATAATTTGTGGTCGTGATACTAATGAATATCCTTAGCACGAAAAGCGAGGATGATTCGACGATGTGGATTAATTATTGAAATGAGTCTCAAAGAAAGAAATATTAATTCATGGATGTGTTCAAAGTCATCCGTGGCTTACGTGCATAGATGGACTTGGTATGATTATGACCGAGGATTTTCGGTATAATCATAACCGTAATTGAAAACACAATTATCTTTGGCCGTAGTGCATGGATAATTTGTAGTTGTGATACTAATGAATACACGATTATCTTTGGCCGTAGTGCATGGATAATTCGTGGTCGTGATACTAATGAATATCCTCGGCACAGAAAGTGCGGGATGATTCGATGATATGGATTAATTATTGAGCTGAGTCTCAGCAATGAAATATTAATTCATTGATGTGGTAAAAGTCATCTTTGGCCGTAGTGCATTGATAGACTTGGTATGATTATGACCACGGATTATTCGGTATAATCATGACCGTAATTGAAAACACGAGTATCCTTAGCCAGTAGTGCATGAATAATTCATGGTTGTGATACTATTAATTCGAAGTGAGTCTCGATATTGGTTTTTTCTGATTGTATATCTTTGGCCTATAGTGCAAAGATGAATTGTTAATGAATATCTTTGGCCGGATTGCAAAGATGAATTTAATGTTTTAAACGATAAAGGTATTCAATGTATCCTCATCTCTTTATCATATCAAGTACGTACCCTAATTTCGAGGGCTTAAATTCCATAAGGAGGGAGATTGTGAGACCCCAGATTTTTATCAATAAAGATTTAAATTTTGTCGAAATAAATTTTTAATATTATGGTGTGAATTTGAGATAATATTATAGTTGTGGGTAGTATTTATAAATTTTGCAAAGTATGCAAGTGGTTATATTATATTCGATTGGTCGGGAATATTCGGTTTAGCGAGGGAATATTCGCATAACGACTCAATCATTGGTGGACCCTAGTAATTATTGTCGGATTGAGAAAACGACAAGAATATTTTATTGAAATAACGACGGAAGTTTTACCGTTGATATTGTTGAACTACTTTGGTAGTAAAAGTACATGAATACGTGTGGTTGCATAGTAGTTAGCACCCAGATTGATTATCGATGCTTATGTGAGAAGTCACTCGGTTTTGATTCCATTATCACGATTAATAATATGAATTATTATAATGCGATAATGACGCTTTTGTTTTATTCAGATTATTAACGTAATAAAATGTAAACATCTTTTTATATAAAATAGAATACTTTATTAAAGTTATTCTATAAATAGAATATATTATATTTTATTATGCATAGTGTTGCATAGTGTTTTGCATAGTGTTTTGCATAGTATTGCATAGTGTTTGCATAGTAAAATGTTTTTATATAAATAGAATATATTATATTTTATTTAAAAGATTTTTCTTTAAATATGGACCGTCAGATTAAAGTAAATCAATCTGGACCGTTCATGGATTAGTTACTATGCATTCCATTTTCCTATAAATAGAAGCTCATTCCTTCATTATTTTCTTACGAATTAATTGAAACTCTAGAGAGAGAAATTATAGAGAGAAGCTATAGAGAGAAAATTATAGAAAGAAGAAGAGTATTTTGCTACTTCACTACTTCTATATTCAGTTTTTTTACGGTAAGGGGTGTTATTCTTTCTTCTTGAAGAGAACTTCTGTTATTCCATTCATTATCATTCTGTTGGAATAACTTTGTAAAAGTGGCATACCCTATACATAACCTCAGTGTACGCACGCGTACATACCCTATACTTGGTGAAATCCTTATGTTATTCCATTGCTTATTATTCTCATTGGAATAACTTTGATATACGCTGTTTACCCTATACTTGGTGACATTCTTCTATTATTCTCATTGGAACATCCTCGTCATGTGTTTTACACCGACCGGTTCCGCTCTTTATTATTCTCATTGGAACATCCTTGTCTGTATGTGTTTTACACCGACCTGGTTCCGCCTTTTATCATTCTATTGAATATCCTATCTCGTGTGTTTTACACCGGATCCGGTTCCATCTTTATTATTCGTTGGAACATCCTGTTTGATTGAATTTCACCGACCGTTCCGTTATTATTATTCTGTTGAATAACTCGCTCATGGCATGCAGTACCGCATGCATGGTGATTTCTTTTGTTATTCCATTCTTTATTATACCCAGATTCGTTAAAACTTTGACTTCTATACTCCATGAAATTAGTAGAATATCCTTGATATTTGCGTTTCATCCAGTATCTTTTCATGGAAATATTCTTCTGATCATTCTTGAATTTTACTCTACGAAACAGTATCATGTTGACAATTTGGACGTTAATAATTCATGGATTAAATAATTCTTGAACTTGTTTTATTGAATTACTATGTCATTGTCATCATCCTCATGTTATATTATGTTATCTTTGGCTTACGTGCATAGATGAACTTAGTATGATTATGACCAGGGATCATTCGGATAATCATGACTTGATATATATGATGTGACAAAAGTCCTCGGTGGCACAGTAATGCGATGATGGATAGTTTTTGGTATGATTATGACGAGGTGATTCGGTATAGTCATGACCATTGATAATTTGATGAAAATCCTCGACCGTGGTACATGGATGATTAGATGTGGTGGTTTATTATTGTCGAGTCTCAAATATAAAATTGATGAAAACCTTTTAAAACCTAAAAGATAGTAGACTTTATTCTCTACTTAACTCTTTTAATGGATTGCTTATTCCACCGCAGCTTAAACCGGTTGTCTATTGTATTTTATCGGTTTAACATCATTGTTGAAGGCTAATGATAATTTATTCGCATTATCTTAGTCATAATATTTCTTCTTGGGCTAGTTGAGCTCACCTTTTCTTTCACCGTTTCTTCTTGAAATGAGAACATAGCCGGGACGAAGCCTGGGAACGAAGTAATGGTCCGTAGGATAGCATTAGTAGTCCTCACTATTCGTGAAATAGTGTGATAATAGTTGTAATGAGGACTCCTTTTGAGTTTGTATAATATCTAGTAGACAATATTTGTATTCAAACTCACAGTTTATGTCGTATTGTACACGACAGTTATATTAGTAAGTTGTATTTGAATTTATGTACCATGTAAGTGGCGACCCAAGATGGGTGACGTATACCTAATTTTGGGGGCGTCACATGTACTCTATACATATTGCATGTATAAGTCAGGTATGAAAGGCTGATCACCTTCATTACCATCCGGTCCAGATATATTTGTTCATGTTTAATACTTGTTCAGTCAAAAGTTTGTTCGTGCTAATTCACAACTATATTGTTGAATTATAGCCAGCTTATTAGTCAGATTCTTTCAATCACGATATATCCTTAAATAAATTTAAACTTGTTGGGCAACCTTCATGCTCACCCTTGCTATATCATGATAAACATTGCAGATTAAGACGAATGCGTCGGATACAAGGAAAGGTTAAAGACAGTTCCAGCTTAAAGTTAATGTGTACGATTAGATTTGTAATAGTATTGTATGATAATAATGTTATGTGTTAGACAACTTATGAATTGTGTATTAGTTAAGGTTACTCGACCTTGGGGAAAAGTGTGTAAGGTTTATTGTATAAACAATTTATGTTTATATCTTCCGTAAATAGTAATAGTTGTAGAATGATTGTACCAGATCTGTGGTGATTTAGGACCCGAATTTGGGGCCCTCACAGATAGTACTTTGTAACTATTATCTAGTTATTGAAGATATACGATTCTTATGTTTAAAACATATTGTTTAAAAGAAATTGTTGTACTTGCCGAGCTTGTTATGCTCACTCTTGTTTGAACCATATGAATGCAACTAAAGACGAGCGAACTGAGATTTCCAGTAGAGATAAAGGCTAGGAGAAGATGATTGATTAGTTTATCTTGTAATAGACTAGTAAGTATATGTATTATATTATGATGAACAAGGAATGTAATGGTTTAAGAACCTGGTAACATGATTTATTATTATTAATATAATAAGAATGTCATTGGAACACACTTTTTAATGTCGTTTCAGTAGAATAAATGTACAGTTATGAGTACCGTGTAGCAACATTTGTCGGGTTTGAAGAGACCCGGATTTGGGGGCGTCACATTCACGTTCTTACAATCTAAGATTAAGCGACCAACTTTCATTACTGTTTTACGGCATTACGACATATAGAGATGTCTTACTCTTCATTGTCTTACGGTCAAACCATACACGGAGTGTAGGTTCTACCTATTCAATATTCACGTACACTCAACCCTCACGTCGTCTAAAGTGTTTAACGCTTACATTTCATTATAACATTTTCTATCCGACTTACCCTCAGACTTTTATTATTCTTATTACCGTCACGCGGGCTTTCTTGATAATTAATATCTTACTTACTATTTTCGCTAACGTCCAAGTCATACAACCAACGATACTTATAACGTTACGCTTGACGCGTGAATACGATTCACGAGGATCATTTACATATTCAACGTTCACGTTGCTCGTCCATTAATCTCTCATTCAACCTTTACCCAAGGTTTTAATTGCTTTCAATCGTTATCCATCCCATGAACCCCATGTTCATTATTCTTTCTAAATGTCGAAGCCATACGGTTTGTTGTATGCTAAGACCCATCGTTCATCGCAACTATGTTGCGTATACTGCGTGTATACGCTTTACACTTATCTCTCCTTACTATAACATTACATTGAAATATTATTCATCACCCTCGTCACTCAACGTCTAAGAATCACCATCAAAGCAATCCTTCACGTTCGTTTTATCGCAACTACGGTCCCCGAATATCGGTTTCGTAAATTGGCATTTATAATCTTTATCTTTTAATCTCATTCACTCTTTCCGTTCAGCCATCATTTAAGGTTTAAATCATTTAGTTAAGTGTTACATTAGTTAAACATTATGTTCTTTATCTTCCCTTACATTTCCCCAAGAGTTGAAAGCGGATAAAAGCTCTTATCTCGATTTTCCCATACCCCGCCTTCAAATGGGGTTTGTATGCTAGAAATTCCCTCCCCGGCGGGCCTCACTCCTGCTAACAAACTAAATACCCCCGCCCCGGCGGGGGTTTAGCCTTTAACAATCCCCGCCCCAGTGGGGGTCCCTTCTAATCTTGCTTTTCTTCTAAGTCTTTTAAATGCTTGAGACGCTTACTTTGAAATCCCATAACTTCTTCATTATAACTCGAAACGAGGACGTTCGAAAGCCATTCTCTTCCTTATCTTACGTACTTTGATTACCCTTGGATAGAAATTCGTTCTAAATACGTTAACATGCCATTCGATTGGCTTAAATTTCATTATTCGTTCGTTTTACGTTATTAACATTTTTTATTTGTTCATCCATAATTCGGCCATCCGAACTCAGAACTCATTCGTTCTTCAGTCCATAACTCACATTTTCTACGTTCTCTTACATTTTTATAAAACCCTACTCATTCAGTTTCATTTACACACTTTCTATTTCTCGTTCGTCTTTTACAAAATATTGTCATAACTTCGTTATAGCTAAGTTCGATCCGTTCTTCATGAATGTTTCTAACATTCCTAACGTTCTTAACCAAGAAATATGCAACTAACTTATACACGATGGTTTTAAACTTATTCATCAATAACAATTATACTACGATGGTTTTAAATTTGTCCATCAACAACGTTCTTCGTGTTCTTCGTTCGTTCTTTGTTTTTTATCGATGTTTTGATTACGATTTTACTTTCTCTAGGAATTTGATGTTATAAAACATCATTCCTTACTAATTTCATCGAATCATTCATATGATACATTCGGATCTTTCAAATTCATTACGAATCTTATACTTCCTTAAGAAATTGATAAACTAAACTTCTAATTCTTATTTCTTCGTTTTCTCATGATTTCAACCATATGAAATCATTCTTAACATCTTGTACTTCTTATTCTCGTTAAGCTATATTTTTAACATATAAAACTTAAAGAAAATTTACTTAGGCTTAGGTTTCAGATTACCTTTCTTCTTTAATCTTCCTCCGTTGGACAAAGCGTGCACATGGGCTAGCTTTTCCTCTTCCTTTTCATCTTCATCCGAACTCTCTCTATTTCCCAAGTGTTGGAAAATTATTCATTAACCAACAAATGAGCTTAAGCTCTCTTTTTATAGATTTTCAAGGTTAGGGGCAAATTAGTCATTTCGCCCCCAAACCTCCTTACTATTCATGGCTTAGCCACCAAGTAACCACTTTACTTGGTGGCCAAGTGGCCGATCGACATGCTCCATGGGTCTTCCACATGGGTTGCCGCAGGGGTTTCACCCATCCGTTGACCCATCGGTTCGATCCGCGGTTTATTTTTTTGGTTTGGGACTTAACATTAGTTCATATTGGGCCTATCTTTGGCTTGATTTCACAAAACGTTGGGCTTGATATAATCCAAGTCTAATTGGATTCTACAAAGTCCACGAACTCAAAGTCTAATAAGACTAATCGTATTCTACGATCCCATTCTCGTATTCTCTTCAGTATATAGTTTATACGATATTAAGTATTATAAGTCGTAATAATCTTCAAACTATACTCGTATAATAACTAGTATCATACTCGTATTCCTCATGCATAATAACCCTAATTATTATAGGAAATCATTAAATTCTCGGAACTCACTTTTCCTAACCTTTAGGTTTTAAATCCGCAGGCGAAAACTTCGTTTGCCATAACTGAAATATTATTGAATATTCTACCACGTCTTAAAATTCTATCATTACGCGTTTCTCAGAAATTCAAACTCAATCTCTGAGCAAAAACGGATGAATAGTGCACATTTCGTCTTTTTCCTCGAAAATATTTTAGTTCCCGAAATTTTTTTATTTTCGTCTTGAAAATTCTTATTCGGTCCGCCTAGCTCGTAGCTTAATCCTCCTCATTATAATCATCCTAGGTTCTAGAAACGATTAATAAACAGATAATAGTATTAATAAAAATTCATTTTATTAATAACTAATTCTTTAACTTAAATTCTAGACAATCTGGTTTTACTCTGGTTGTCACACTTCCCTCCTTATAAAAATTCCGTCATCAGAATTTCTTAAAACCACACCATACCCGGGTCCTCACATTCTCCCCTTCTTCACAGAATTTCGTCCTCGAAATTTAGATTACTCTTCTCCCCAACTTCTATTCAAAGAAGTTCATATCCTTCAGACATTCCCTAACCTCCATAACCTATCTGAATCATGAAGTAGAATGAATAACGAGGAATATAAGGATTCCTTTTAAAACATTTCATATTTTTGCTGAGGGGTCAAATCGACCATGAACTCTTATTAGGTTTAATAGTATTTCACTGTAAATCCTTCTACCACGGTCAGTTTACAATCACCAAGAAGGTAAACTACCTCTTCCATACGTAGGTGATCAACCCATCGTATAACCCCATTTTGGGGTAGGTTCACCTCAGACTTAATCATTAGACTCTGCACCAAAACAATTTGGCTTGGCATAACTTCTCAAAGAAAGCTCGATTTTCTTATAACATGACATACAATTTGTCTTAGCCAAATCAATTAGCTTTGACCATACCAATAAATTGGACATCAACTTGAAACATTCGTCTAGTCAAATTAATTGACATCGACTACTTCTGTTAAATTCTATTACAATACATCAAAACATTTCATGACGTCATGATATCGCACTTTTCACAGTACGTTGAGGACTTCGTCAGTTTATGACTTCATCATTATACATCATACTATAATGAGTTGATGATCCTAAGATCACATCCAACATCAGGTTCAATTGCATTAATAACTCCATCCTTTTACCATCTTTGCATCAAATGCATTAATAATATAAAAATTCATTTTGATATTTCAAATCAACTTCTGTCTAGCTGAAATCCCACTCCATGTTTCCTTGACGTGTGTGAAGAGTCACAACCTCCCTATCCTTCTGCTCGATGGTAATCTGCTGAATAATCGCCCACTCACTCAGATCCTGGACAGTGTCACATAACTCTATGTTACGGTCATATAGCTCGTCGTACATCTCAACATCAATAGAGTTCAGTGGGAACTCATCTTCTTCCTATTCCTCATCTGGATCAGTCTCAGGCTCATGCTCCTGACCAACAAAAGTGATTAATGGAGATGGTTCTCTCTGTGGAAACTACTCCCTGACAACATGTGTGACAACCCCAAAATTGGTCTGTTCCATCCCACCCATTCTGAGTCGCCAAATACATGGTACAGAAAACAATTACAACTTTATTAATACAATTGTCGTGCAAGATACGACAACACTTAAACTATGAGTTTAAATACAAATATATACCAATCGTGACTCATGTCCCAACCGGTGGAAGACTTCATAATGACACCTTACATAAAGGTATAGTCGAAAACTGTTTTAGAAATTAAAATCTTTGGGAAGTGCTCAAGGAAACCTTCGTACATGGGAGGCCATGCGTATAGGTTATGATAGATATCATATGGCCACAGAATTATCCTTAGTTGACCTAATAGACCCCAAAGAAAAACGAGAAGATTACTATCATATTCTTCCCAATGGTGAGTCTTCTCTTGACATATCATTATCTCCACTGTCTCTAATTGGGTATTATACTCCAAACAAACACCAAGATTATTAAGGTAGTGCTTGTAAATATACTCAGCAAGTGGATGAGTACAACCCTGTCTTATGATGACACGAGGTTATATGTCATTAGACATCTTGTATGATAGTGTCAAAACACCCTTCCAAGTTAAATTCACCTCACCCTCAACATCTATAGACCACCGCTCTATTCCCCGTTATTCCCGGCTTGTCCCAAATACACTTTTATTACCTGAAAGGAATTGTGAAGCAAAAGGGTGAGCATAACTAGCTCAGTAAAGAATATCATGACTAAAGATAAATAAATTATCAATAGCCTTCAACAGTAATAAATCAGAGATTTAGAACATATGGTAGATGATAAAACTTTTCAACCATAGTTGTAGCGGAACGAGCAATCCATTAGAAGAGTCAAATAGACCATAAAATCTATTATCTTCTCAATGTTAAAAGTCCATCAACAATGTTTTATCCCTGTAACATTAATCAACAATTCCTGTCCACAATCACGTGTATAACTCATAATCGTAATTGTAGTTCTAAATTCCTTTCCCCATCCAGGACAAAGTTAATTTTCATCACCTGAAACATCAAAGATCATGGTTATACCAAATCGCAGTTCCTGTTCATAATCATATTGATAAATTCATCTTTGCACTATAGGCCAAAGATATTCATCAACAGTTCATCTTTGCACTACTGGCCAAAGATATTCAACAATATGTCATCTTTGCACTACAGGCCAAATATATTCATCAGTTGGTCATGTTCATCTAAACACATGTTCATCTTCGCACTACTGGCCAAAGATGTTCATCAGAAATCATTCATCTTTGCACTACAGGCCAAAGATATTCAATTATATCATCATTTAGGACTGAGGATGATGAAAAATATTTTAAAGAAAACGAATCCAGTGAAACAAAATAATAAATATTAAGGATTCGTACTTCAGCTATTCCATGTTCAAAAAAATATCTCATAAATAATCATAGTGAAGTAAAATTCAAGAATGATCAAAACATAGATACAATCAAAGCTAGTATCCATAATAGATATTTTGACTTAAAACGAAAATTTAATTTTTCTGTGAATAGTGCCGTATACGTGAATAGTAACTCTGACACCAAAAGATAGAAATTTCACAAAAAACATCATAATGCTTCATGAATAGTACTCGTGAATAGTAACTCATGAATAGTAACTCATGAATAATAACTCATAAATAGTAACTCGTGAATAGTAACTCATGAATAGTAACCCCGACATGAAAAAGTTCCAAATTTGATAAAAATTCAAACCAATATTTCGGCATAATGATATTGAAGAAATAATATCATTTATGAAGAAAATAACCTTCCTTACCTCAGAAAGAATAATACTTCTGACTGGAATACTGGATATAGTGCTAAAAGAACTTGCACCGTATAGCAATACTCGAAGTACTAAAATACTCACAAAAATACGCTCGATATATAGAGAGAGAAAGAGAGATAAATCTTTAGTTTCTGGTGTGATTTTCAATTCTAACCTAAGCACCCTAGTTATATGAAATTGCTTAGAACACCAAAGCAGAAAATTTAATATAATAATATTATTATTATTCCACAACTTCCTACGCACACTCATTGAATCCAACATCAGCCATCTACTCAAATAAAAACAACAAAAAAGTTTTTGTTAATTAAAACAATTAAAACTTCCAAAATCAATTATTTCGGAACTTCAGAACTTCAATAATTTATAATAAATAGCCCTTTTATCAGAAAATTCGAATCTCGAGACTATTTATAGAAAATTCAATTCTTTACAACTTTACAGAAGAAAGTTTTTCCAAATTCCAAACAGAAATTGACCGAAATCCACATACGGGCGATTTTACAGGCTATAATCAAATTTCAGTCAAGAAATGGGTCCACCAACATGTTTAACATGTTTTAAACAACTTTTGCAACAAAAATACTCTTCGTCCTCATATACTTATATATCCCACATTCATTATAAAAACATCACCATTATTATATTATAATAATATAATAAAATATTATTTTATCAGAAAAGATAAAATATCGATTTTCAACAATTGTCACTTTAAAAAATTTTCTCCATCTATATCCACATAAAATGAATATTTTCCTCATCATATATATCAATAATTAATTATTCACAAATAATATTACAGAATCACAATAATGACAACCAGGCAGTTCCCAAGAAAGAGGGGCTTTCCAATAAGAATTTCTCCTTACTGGCGCGCAATTAGGTGACCAAACCTCTCCTTAGACAGAACTTTCTAGACATTGCCAATAATGTAATCAAATAATATTATTTAGATAATATGAATTATTTCTTCGATAATGGAAAATATTGTGTAGTGACAATTATTAAAACAATAGTAATATAAAATATCAACGCAACAATTATTAAATCAATAAAATACTGAACAGTAATACATGTAATAATTATTGAGTAGTGCCTTCTTACGTAAGAATCAATAATTAGTGCAATACCGTGTGCTACTGTGCAACAACGCCAGACATCTTGTATTTTAACCACCGGTATTTCAACAAAGTTAATTAGCGAATAACTACGCCGTTATTTATAAAACTCCTTTTGTCATTTTCTTCATCTGACAATTATTCTGTTATGGGGCCCACAAATGCTTGCGCCGTCATACGAATATTCCCGACAGAAAGAATATTCCACGACCAAACGAATATTCCCCGATAGAAATGAGTATTTTATAACCACTTGCATATTTTGAAAAAAAAATTCATATATCACCCTTAACTTTAACTTTTATCAATTTAACCATTTACTGAATAGTAATTATAAGAAAAATTGAATTCTTTTATTTCATAAAATTCGGGGTCTTACAATCTCCCCTCCTTATGAAATTTAGTCCCCGAAATTTACGTACTTGGTATTTCGAAAAGTTGAGAATTCCTTGTTTCAATTTTAGATTCTATCTCCCCGGTCATCATGATTTCTCCATTCCTCATCTCCCGTGATAACTTCATTTGGGTTCCTCACTTGTTGGGAAGTCATGACAACCGCTATTCCTTGAACTACTCGGCTTTGACTTGTCTGGGGCAGCATTTGGCGTCATCACTACCGTTGGAATATAATTTTCTATAGGGCATATTCCTCCCTCAATCGCTTCTCGTCAGACTCTCGATTCATGATCTGAATCATCAATCTTCGATCCATATCAAATTCAGGTTGACCGCTCTGTACAGGGTAATTCAAAACTCGATGTTGGGTTCTCCCAATTGTTGTCCAAAAAGAGAAATACATATCATCTATTTTAGCCTTCTTAGATCGGACATCTCTTTCCACAATATCAACGCGTCGTGTGGCTTTTTACCCATGCATCACTCATTTTACTCGCTCAGCTTTTTTTTCTTCTTTCAAATTGATTCCATCTTTATCATCTTATACTCTGCCAAAGAATGCTTCTGTTCAAGCATCACATATCGGGTAACACAAGCTTGAATTGTTGCATCCTTTTGTTCCACGACGCATCACCGTCGTTCTTCAAATTTCACACTTCTAACTCATGAATACAATTTTGAAATTCTACATTTTGTTCATATAATACCTCTAATAAACTCTCCTCATGTACCTCTTCCTCCTCTTCTTCATCACTCTCACCGTACCCTCTGCGACTATCTCTAAAAATTCAACTATCAATTCTTCACTCACCACATGGTTATCTCTAATTCCTTCTTCGTCTGACATCACATTATCATGGTTAGTGATTAGAGGTATCCCCACAGTCTCATTCACTCCATTGTTAGCATTCTTAGCTGCCATTCTCAAATACTGCCATAAAACAAGGGTTAATTAAGCAAATTAACGTATCACATAATATCCGTATATTATGGCCGACCAACAATTAAGCTTTGGTAGGACACACTAGCGAAGGATTTACTCATCTCTCCCCTCCTAGTTATATTCCCCGATCTCCGTCAGAGACCATATCCCTAAGCTCTGATACCAAATGTGACAACCCCAAAATTGGTCCATTCCATCCAACCCATTCTGAGTTGCCAAATACATGGTACAGAAAACAATTACAACTTTATTAATATAATTTTCGTGCAAGATACGACAACACTTAAACTGTGAGTTTAAATACAAATATATACCAACTGTGACTCATGTCCCAACCGTGGACAACACTCTCATAATGACACCTTACATAAAGGTATAGTCGAAAAAACGCTTTTAGAAATTAAAATCTTTGGGAAGTGCTCAAGAAACCTTCGTATATGGGGAGGCCATGCAGATAGGTTATGATAGATATCATATGGCCACGAATTATCCTTGGTTGACCCAATAGAACCCAAAGAAAAATGAGAAGATTACTATCATATTCTTCCCAATGGCGAGTCTTCTCTTGACATATCATTATCTCCACTGTCTCTAATTGGGTATTATACTCTAAACAAACACCAAGATTATATAGGTAGTGCTTGTAAATATACTCAGCAAGTGGATGAGTACAACCCTGTCTTATGATGACACGAGGTTGTATGTCATTAGACATCTTGTATGATAGTGGCAAAACACCCTTTCAAGTTAAATTCACCTCACCCTCAACATCTATAGACCACCGCTTCTATTCCCCGTTATTCCCCGCTTGTCCCAAATTACACTTTTATTACACCGAAGGAATTGTGAAAGCAAAAAAGGTGAGCACAACTAGCTCAAGAAAGAATATCATGACTAAAGATAAATAAATTATCAATAGCCTTCAACAGTAATAAATCAGAGATTTAGAACATATGGTAGATAATAAAACTTTTCAACCATAGTTACAGCGGAATGAGCAATCCAATAGAAGAGTCAAATAGACCATAAAATCTATTATCTTCTCCATGTTAAAAGTCCATCAACAATGTTTTATCCTCAGAACATTAATCAAGAATTCCTCATCCACAATCACGTGTATAACTCATAATCGTAATTGTAGTTCTAAATTCCTTTCCTCATCCAGGACAAAGTTAATTTTCATCACCTGAAACATCAAAGATCATGGTTATACCAAATCACAGTTCATGTTCATAATCATACTGATAAATTAATCTTTTTACTACGGACCAAAAAATACTCCCTTTGTCGCTTTCTTCATCCGATGCGCTTATTACATTATGGGGCCCACAAATGGTCACTAGCCTGCGTGCATTTAATATTCCTTACAGAAAGAATATTCCACGACCAAACAAATATTCCCCGATAGAAATGAGTATTTTATAACCACTTGTATATTTTGAAATTTTTTTTATATATCACCCTTAACTTTAACTTTTATCAATTTAACCATTTACTGAATAGTAATTATAAGAAAATTTGAATATTTTTATTTCATAAAATTTGGTGTCTTACATAAATAAAGTTCAAAATCTAGCATAAATAGATGACTTGGAATATCCTATTCTCCATCTGCCTTCATTGTCTTACAACGACAATACTTAATCTTTTCTAGCACCTTCAATACTAAGCCTACTAAAAACAACTCATTTTTAGTCTAAACATTCCTATACCTTAATACAGTCCATCAACTTACCACACATTATGAGTTCAGGAACTTTCCACAATAATATGAGTTTATGAACTGTCTAGACAGACCATAGGCGTCCATTCACTGAGACGTTCGAAAACATATCATATTATTATGAGTCACGAACTTACCATAAGTGTGAGTTTCAAGAACTC
This sequence comes from Panax quinquefolius, assembly GCA_020205615.1. Taxonomy (NCBI): domain Eukaryota; kingdom Viridiplantae; phylum Streptophyta; class Magnoliopsida; order Apiales; family Araliaceae; genus Panax; species Panax quinquefolius. The sequence goes on from CM035172.1 coordinate 73,099,486, forward strand.
GCACTTACCTTATCGTTCTCTACATATCAAGTATATACATGAGAAAAGATTCATCTTCTCGTCATATACATCTTGATAGCGTGACCAATCCCAATGATTATCACTGTAATAAGCTAAGCAGTTGTTACACCAAGCACAAACCTCTTCCCATAACAAAGGTTCATACAACTCAGCAATCACATGAGTCCTCAATTGAAATTTTTACAACTTCTAAATCTCTCTTTCACTTAATACGAATTTTCTTTAATTCATATACTATCCTTCACAACTCAATCTAAGTTCTTCTTCCCGTACTACTTCATAGTACCCTTCATTCATAGTGTTAGCTATAAATCATTCATCGTTTAACAACCCATCTATTACTACGAGTTATTATGATCACGTGGTGATCTTCTTATCCTTCTCCCTATGATTATAGTCTTAGGTTGTGACACCCCCAAAATTATGTATACATCACCCATCTTGGGTCGCTAGATACATGGAACAGAATTCAAATACAACTTACTAATACAACTGTTGTGTACAATACTACAAAACATAAACTGTGAGTTTGAATACAATTATTGTCTACTAGAGATTATACAAACTCAAAAGGAGTCCTCATTACAATTATTATCATACTATTTCACAAAATAGTGAGGACTACTAATCCTATCTTCTGGACCATCACTCCGTTCCCCGATTCATCCCAGCTATATTCTCATTTCCTGAAGAGAACAGTGAAAGAAAGGGTGAGCTCAACTAGCCCAGTAAGAAATATTATGACTAAGATAATGCAGAATAAATTATCATTAGCCTTCAACAATGTTAAACTGATAAAATACAATAGACATCAAGTTTAACTGCAATGGAACAAGCAATCCATTAAAAGAGTCAAGTAGAGAATAGAATCTAATATCTTTTATGATTGAAAAAGTTTTTCATCACTTTTATCACGAGACTCACTTCGATAAATAATCCACATCATTAAATCATCCACCACTCTGAAAGCCAAGGATATTCTTTAGTATCATGACCACGAATTATCCATGCACTACGGGCCAAAGATAATCGTGTTTTCATCAACGGTCTTGATCATGCCATAAAACAATTCATCTTTTCTCCCTTGGCCGAAGAGAATCCATAGCCATAATCATACCAAAAACTATCCATTAATGCACTACGGGCCAATGAGGACTTTTAATTTTCACATCATTTGTAACATGACGGTCATGATTATACCGAATAATCCCTGGTCATAATCATACCAAGTCCATCTATGCACTACAAGCCACAGATGACTTTCAATAAATATAAACATGAGGATGATGACAATGATATAAGAATTTAGTTAAACAAGTTCAAGAATTAATTTGTCCAGGAACCAATAACGTCTAAATTGTCAACATGATACTGCTTTGTAGAGTAAAATTCAAGAATGCTTAGAAGAATATTTCCATGAAAAGATACTGGAATGAAGCGCAAATATCAAGGATATTCCACTATTTCATGGAGTATAGAAGTCAAAATTTTAATCAACTGTGTATAATACCAAATGGAATAACAAAAGAAATCACCATGCATGTGGTACTTCGCGAGAGCAGTTATTTCAATGTAATAATAATAACGGAACCAGTCGGTGAAATTCACACCCGATGGATGTTCCAATGAATAATAAATGTAGAATAATTAATGATGGAACCAGTCCCACAGATAGCACATCTGAGATATTCCAACAAAATAATAAAGACGGAATAATAAAATGGAACCAGTCCCACAGATATAACATGCATGGATATTCAAAGAATAATAAAGACAGAATAATAGAAGAATGTCACCAAGTATAGGGTAGCCCGCGTATACAGGTTATTCCAATAGAACAATAAAGAAATGGAATAATAGAAATTCTCTTCTTGAATATAAAATAATAATATCCCTTACCGTAAAATAATACTTGATATAAGAGTAGTGAAGTAGCGAAAACTTTTCTTCTATCTCTATAGTCTCTCTCTATAGTTTCTCTCTCTAGAGTTCAAAGAATTAAATAAGAAAATAATGAAGGAATGAGCTTCTATTTATAGGAAAATGGAATGCATAGTAACTAATCCATGAACGATCCAGATTGATTTACTATAATATGACGGTCCATATTTAAAGAAAAATCTTTTAAATAAAATATAATATATTCTATTTATATAAAAAGATTTTTATTATGCAAACACCATGCGAAACTATGAAAACACTATGCATAATAAAATAAAATATATTCTATTTATAGAATAACTCTAATAAAGTATTCTGCTTTATATAAAAAAATTTACTATGCAAAACAATATGAATAATATAATATAATATATTCTATTTATAGAATAACTTTAATAAAGTATTCTATTTTATATAAAAAGATGTTTCTATTTTATTACGTTAATAAAACAAAACTTCTAAATCAACAATAATTGAATCAAATAATGTGAGATACTATCAAAAGAACTATTGTAGCAATAATTGAACAAAACCGAGTGACTTCTCACATAAATATCAATAATCAATACCGCGTATGCGATTACGCAACAACGCGCAGACATCTTTTACTTTTACTACCGAGTAGTTCAACAGTATCAACGGTAAAACTTCCGCCGTTATTTTCAATAAAATATTTTTGTCATTTTCTCAATCCAATAATAATTCCGTTGTGGGGTCCACCAATGATTGTGTCGTCGTACGAATATTTCTTGTTTAAAACGAATATTCCCCGACCAATCGAATATAATATGACAACTTGCATACTTTGCAAAATTTATAAATATTACCCACAACTATAACATTATCTTAAATTCACACCATAATATAAAAAAAATTATTTCGAGAAAATTAATTCTTTATTCAAAAAATCTGGGGTTTCACATAGGTACTCCTACCTAAGGTTTATAACGTATCAGCTCTGATACTAACTTGTAACTCCCTGAAATCAGGTCTATCTTCACACCCGGATTCCGCACGTCACGAGTACATCATTCATCCAACATACATCATTATATACCAAAATACAACAACATACACTCTCAAATCCCAGGTTCTGAAAACCTTATAACCTCTTTTATTACAATTAATGATAAATACATTATTCATTTCATCTTACAAGAGTGACTTTTATCCGCCACCAAGGATACATAACAGTTCATTAAACTAATCTATAATTCAATTTCATCTTTTCACATTACAAGTCTTCACTTGATCTTCTCGCTCCTTCACATTCTGAATGACATTTCGTCTGGATACCGTCAGCTTGATCTTTACGAGATCCTTAAGTTCTGCTAACCTTGTTCGCTGAAAATTATTTTTCATTTAAAGCAAGTGTGAGCATTCAATTTCCTAGGAAGTCATAACAATTGAACAAACAACTTCAGAATTAAAACATTTCTTTAGAACTTCTATAACCGAACAAAGGTTATGAAGCAGCTTGAATAATAGGAATAGTTTCGATTCCTATCATCTTAAAACATCAGTCATTTTCACTTTAAAATACTTTCATTCTTCTACCTTTTTCATACACATCCTATCTGGCTAGAATCATTAGCATAGACTTAACAATAACGGTTCATGTATAAACAGAACATACTTTTATTGAACGGCTCAATCACAGAACAATGCATATCATAGAAATATCGAATTGTTCAAATTATGGCTTAAGGCCTCATACGTTCTACCACATTGTACAAATATTACACATTCGTACATAGACATAATTTTTCAAGTACAACATCTGAGAAGATTAAGAAACTAACATTCATGTAATATGAATGAAGTTAGAAACTTACGCCTACATGACTATAGCTTACTATTTGAATCGCTCATTCCAATTCTTATATAACACATAAGGAGAAAACATAAACACCAATTATTCATATATTGAACTTACGCATTGGTTTACTTAACTTTACTTCTTAGGGTTCGCGTTCTTGCAATATAAGTTTACGCGACTAACTTCCTTTACCAGTTTACGGCTTTGTGACATACGAAGATGTCTTACTCATATGTTCATCATCTTGGATGATTTATATTCTTATCTTCTTCTTATAACCTCTCTAGGACTCAGCACACCTCGCTTTTCTGCTAGTAGTCCATATGGTACTCTGAGTGGTTTCCCACAAACAACCAACAAACAAGTTCCCGTCTCATCTACACTACCATCACAATGAGTTAGATCGGTTGCCAGTTTCGTATATACCTTCGCTCTTTGAAGGAATTGTTTAGCCCAGCTCCCATATGTCAACCATCAAAGTTACGATTGTACCACAACCTAACTTCTCTTAACTTATACGAACTATTAAACTATAATGTTCGATTAAGTCAATTTCATATTCCTTACGGCTTTCTTGATAATTCATCTCTTATTTACTTCGTTATCCATTACTTGAACCCCATGTTCATTACCCTCATAGCTCAACGTCTAAGGAATCACAACCATAGCAATCCCTCACGTTCGTTCGTCGCGACTACGGTCCCCGAATATCGGCTACGTAACCCGCGTTTATATTCTTTATCTTTTAATCTTGTTTAATCTTTATGTTTAACCTTTAATAAAGGTTTAAGTCATTTGCTTAAGCGTTATTTTAGGTGAACTATATGTTCATATTTCTTTCTTGCACATCTCCCAGAAATCGAGCATTTAAAATCTCATTATTGGACCTTGCCCTGGACCGAGCGCTGCGGCGCCGTGTTCCTTCCTCTCACTTGCGCTGCGGCGCGACCTATGTCTCCCTCTTCCCTTGGTCTGGCGCTTCGGCGCCAAACCCTTTGTTATTACTCACGTTGCGGCGCCACTCTCCAGAAGTTTATGGCCGAGCTCGCGCTGTGGTGCCACTTCCCAAAGCTCTGTCGGCACTACGGCGCCGAGCCTAAACCCTAGAAAAATTCTCTAAGTGTTAAATCTAATTTGAGATGCTTACTTCCCGATCTCATAACTCCTTCGTTATAACTCGGAACGAGGTCGTTCCAAAGCCATTCTCTTCCTTATCTAATGTACTTTAATACCCATCAAGCAGAAATTCATTATAAATCCATTAACATGCCATTTGATTAGCTTTATCTTCACCCTTTGTTCATTTTATGTTTTTAACGCTCTTCGTTCGTTCGTCCGTAATTCGGTCATCCGAACTCAGAACTCATTCATTCTTGAGTCCACGACTCACATTTTTTATATTCTCTTACTTTCTTATGAAACCCTACATGTTCGGGTTCATTTACTAACTTTCTAATTCTCGTTTGATATTTACAAAATTTTCACCATAACTTCGTTATAGCTTATTTTGAATCCATTCTTCATGAACATTTCTACCATTCCTAACCAAGCAATACACATCTAACTTATACGCGATGGTTTTAAACTTGTCCATCAACAACAATTATCCTACTATGGTTTTAAATTTGTCCATCAACAACGTTCTTCGTGTTCTTCGCGTGTTCTTCGTGTTCTTCGTTCGTTCTTCATTGTAATCGATATTTTGGATTAAGATTTCACTTTTTATTGGAATTTGATGTTATCGAACATCATTCCTTACTTATTTCACCTACTTATTCATATAATCCACTCGGATCGCTCTAATTCATTACGAATCTTATACTTCCTTAAGAAATTTATTTACTAAACTTCTAATTCTTATTTCTTCATTTTCTTATGATTTCAACCATATAAAATCATCTCAATCTTATTTTACTTCTTATTCCTATTAATGTATGCTTTTAAACATAGAAACTTAAAGAAATTTAAAAAGAATCTAAGTTCCGGATTACCGTGCTTCTTTAATCTTCTCCCGTCGGACAAAGTTTACAACCGAGCAAGCTTTTCCTCCTCCTTCTCCTTCCCATCCGAACCCTCTCTCTCTCTCTCTCAAGTGTGTGATGATTTTCAAAATCCTCAAAATATAGAAATGAGCTTCCTATTTATAGAAAATCAAAGTTAAGGGCATTTTAGTCATTTTACCCCCACCTCCTTACTATTCCCACCTCCTCCAACAACTTAGCCACCAAGTTTACTTGGCCACCACCCTTACTTGGTGGCCAAGTGGCCGGTCCACATACCCATGGGTTATCCCATGGGTTACCCCAATGGTTTTACCCATCCGATTACCCATCGGTTCGATCCGCAGTTTCTTTTCTTAGTTTGGGCCTTAACCCTAATTCTTATTGGGCCTATCTTGGGTTTGATTTCACAAAGCGTTGGGCTTGACATAATCCAAGTCTAATTAAATTCTACAAAGTCCATGAACTCAAAGTCCATTAAGACTAATCGTATTCTACGCATCTTATTCTCGTATTCTCGTACTTTCTTCGTATATAGTTTGTACGATATTCGTATTATACATCGTACTAATCTTCTTACTATACTCATATAATAACTAGTATTATCCTCGTATTTCTCACGCATAATAACCCTAATGATTATATGTGATCATAAAATTCTCGGAACTCACTTTTCCTAACCCTTAGGTTTCGAGTCTGCAGGCGAAAACTTCATTTTTACCATAACTAAAATATTATTAAATATTCCATCACGTCTCAAAATTATACACAATCATTAACTTCTCAGAATTTCAAAATAAATCTCCGAGCAGAAATGGATGAATAGTGCCTATTTCGTCTTTTTCCCCAAAAAATATTTTGTTACCGGAAAAATCTTATTTTCGTCTTGAAAATTCTTATTCGTTCAATCTAGCTCGTAGCCAGAATACTCCCAACTTATAATCATCCTAGGTTCTAGAACGATTAATAAACACATAACACAGAATAATATTAATAAAAATTAGTTTTATTAATAACAAATTCTTTAAACCTAAATTCTGGACGATCCGAATTTTCGGGTCGTCACAATTGTATTCATTTTTATGGTACTATTCATAAATTACTATTCACGGGGTACTATTCACAAAGTTCTATTCACGGGGTACTATTCCTGAAGTACTTTTCATGGGGTACTATTCACTCGGGTACTATTAACCTAGGGAATTATTCCTGACAAAAATTGATTTCTTTATTGTCCAAATCATGTTTGATACAATATTATTGTTGAAATTTATTCCACAAAACAGTATCATGTTGACAATTTCGAAGTTATTGATTTATGGATAAATTAAATTATAAATCTTTAAAAATTTATCCTTGAACTTGTTTTATTGAATTCTTATATCATTGTCATCATCATAATGATTATATTATGTTGAAAGTCATCTGTGGCCTGTAGAGCATAGATGGACTTGGTATGATTATGACCAGGGACTATTCGGTATAATCATGACCGTAATGTTACAAATGATGTGGTAAAAGTCCTCATTGGCCCATAGTGCATTGATGGACAGTTGTTGGCATGATCATGACCATTAATGAAAAACACGAATATCCTTGGCCCATTGTGCATGGATAATTTTTGGTCGTGATACTAATGAATATCCTTGGCCGTAGTACAGGGATGATGTGGAATATTTATTAAACTAAGTCTCAGTGATAAAAGCGATGAAAAATCCCTTTAAATCATAGAAGATAGTAGATTTTATTCTCTACTAGACTCTTCTAATGGATTTCTTGTTCCGCTGCAGTTAAACTTGATGTTTGTTATATTTTATAAGTTTAACACTGTTGAAGGCTAACGATAAATTATTTTGCATTATCTTAGTCATAATATTTCTTATTGGGCTAGTTGAGCTCACCCTTTTGCTTTCATTGTTCTCTTCAGGAAATGAGAACGTAGCCGGGACTAGTCGGGGAATGGAGTGACGGTCCAGATGATAACATTAGTAGGCCTCACTGTTCTATGAAATAGTGTGATAATAAATGTATTGAGAACTCCATTTGAGTTGAATACTGTCTAGAAGACAAAATTCGTATTAAAACTATCAGTTTATGTTTTATTGTATTTTACACGACAGTTGTATTATTAAGTTGTATTTGAATTTTGTACCATGTATTTGGCGACTTAAGATGGGCGATGTATACCTATTTTTGGGGCATCATAGTTGGTATCAAAGCTTGGGGATATGATCCCTGGCTGAGATGTGAGACTAGAACTTGGAGGGGAGAGACGGGAAATTCCTTCGCTGGTATGACCTACCTAAGTTTATTTGGTATTTATTTGGTCGGTCAGAGTATAGGGATAATATGTGACATGTCAATTAACCCTTGTTTTGTGTCAGTATTTAAAAATGGCTTCCGAAAATGTTTAGATAAGCAATGAAGCACATGAGACCGTTGAGTCACCAACAATCAAAACTCAGGATAATGTGCATCAGGATGGCAATAATCCTAAGGAAAAACAACAACGCTGACCAAATGATGAATGATGGGATGTTCAGAGGCTTTATACAATTCATGCAACATCAGGCGAGAGCGGCTCCTGCTCAAAATGCGTGTGGAAACACCGCAACTCTCGACACGATCCACCGCTAAACAGTTCAAGGAGCTGGGACCACCTGAGTTTATTTGAGAGCCAAAATCACTTAAGGCGGAGACGTGGATAAAGAAGATTACCAAGATATTTGATGTCTTGGGATGCTCTGAGGAGCAAAAGGTTCCTTTGCTACCTTTATGTTGCGAGGAGAGGCGATTCATCGGTGGGAATCGGTAAAGCGTACTCAACTTCTTTGACCAAGATGTCTTGGGAGAAGTTCCAAGTGTTAGGTTTGTAATATTCATAACGCAATCAAATTGCATAATTAATCGGAAGCGTGTAAAATCACAGTTTAAAAAATTTACAAACCATATACCCGGATCACCCTTTATGCATAATTATTAATTAAACGAAAAGATAAAGAATAAAATCATACCCTTGAAGATCGAGCTTCCTCAGGTACAAGTTCACCTCCAAATCCTTTCGCGTTCAATCTTGAATCCACCGGGTTTGGTTCCTTCCTTTGATCAACGTTAGCCACCCAAATGTTTGGCCTCTAGAGGTGATCCACCAAGGAAGAAGAAAATTCAAGAAGATGGGTGTTATGGCTAACCCTAGTTTTCTATCTCTATAGAAAAGGCATACTCCCAACAACTTGGAATTATTACGTACTTTGTTAAAGTCAACAACCCATACACCCATAATAAGACTCCTCTTATTAATAGATGTGGGCAACCCTCCTTAACAATTAAGAAATTGGGTTTTATTTAATTAATTAAATTCTTTTAATTAATTAGGCTCCCTAATCTTATTAGGGATAATTAATTAAACTCTTTTAATTAATTTTCCTTCCTAATCCAATTAGGAATAAATGAGAGTACTTATATTAAATTAATTCCTAAACTCTTTTAGAAATTAAAATAATAATAATTGTAATAATATTAATAAGACTCCTCTTATTAATTTATATTTAATATTTCTAAAATATTAAATAATAAATATTAAGCTATTTAATTTATTCTATCACCATAGATTAAATTAAATATACTTAACATATTATTACGATTATGCCATTAACTTCTTAAATAATTATTCTTCCTTTTTATGGTGTGACCCTTTAGGTTCTCCATATTAAACCTAGGTTGTGAATAAATCAATTAGAACAATTCTAATCTTATTTAAATAAATAAATTAAACAATTAATTTATTTAAATAATATTTATTCTACAATAGGGATAAGCCTCCCTAATGATCAACGACTTTCCGGATAATATAGATTTCAACATTAATCATTAAAGAACCATTGAGTAAATAGTTACTGTCTGAATTCAATCCTTCCACCATACAATGTCCCAATTAAATATAAGACATGGAATTACTGTCGAGTCTTATTTTATTTAATTATATGTATTTCGACTCTTAAATGCACAACTCCAAATAATGCAAATTAGAAACTCCTTTCTAATTTCATTACGCCTTACCCCAAGGACTCTTTGGGTTGTCATTTATCGAATCACATAGGACATTTCTCTTCTTTTATTAGAAGTGGTAGATTCTTTATTGATCATACATTATCTCCATGTACAACTTATTATACCCAAGCATACCCTTTGATATACCCTAAGGGTCTTAAGGAATAAGTCAAAGTATAACTCATCATACACAAGATACTATGATGATCTCAAGTCCAAGGATTACTTGTACTACTATCACTCTGACAGAATTCCTATTGACAGGCAAATAAAACTCCATTAGGTATTCCTTAGCGAGCCACGTTCAGTGAACTTATTCTCTAATAAGCACCTACATACTTGCTTTAGTGTCTCCAAACAAATGATCATGAGATCAATCATCCTCATCCAATGAGCAAGCAACGTATGTACCAATCTATCCGGATTCACTAATCCCCAATTTAGTAATCCAATGATTGGGAACTATTTTAGTTTTAAGCTTTCTAAGAATTTAGATCTCATTAGAATGATCATCATCATTATTCTAAAAGCATTGCTTAAAACTATGGGTTTATCACATATTATAAAACAGCATCATGTAGATAATTAAAAGCCTTTAATAAATTAATACTTTTTATTAATAAATGAATAAGATTGTTACAAAGTATATGCTTTATCATCAAACATGATTGGCTTGTGTGCATACTACTTTCAATCTCCCACTTGCACTAAAGCCAATCGTCATGGTATCTTATACTCTTCTTCTCTAAGTGACGATTATCCTCTGGCATTGGATAAGCTTTAGTTAATGGATATGTAATGTTGTTCATGAGAGTCGACTATCTCTATAGTGATTTCCCATCTTTCAATGATTCTAATAATCAAATGAAAGTGCCACAACACATGTTTAGATCCAAGATGAGATTTAGGAACTATTCCTAGTTACGTAATGAACTTTTAATCCAAACAATCAACTTGCGACTTCATTTATAGCTATATACTTTGTCTTTATCACTAAACCAAAAATTCTTTCTTTGTTTGGAACCTTTCCAATTCAACGCACCACCGCTCAAGGTAACACTTTACCTTAAAGTGGATTTTCGTCGTCTTGGTGCATGCTGAAAAACTTGAGTCATTAAGCCCTTTAGTTTTAATTTAGACCCACCATGAATATGATCGCATCCTTAGTGCCGGTTAAGAACTTTAAGATGTTTTTCACTGTCTTACAGTGATCTTCTCCAGAATATGACCGATCAACATCAGGTCTCGTATATTTCATTGCATACATGATTGTCACTCATGCGATCTCTCTTCTTTGGAGTCTATGGGGACTATTAAGAGAGATACACTCCATAGCTCATCGACATGAGACATCTCTTGGAGTTTGCCATGCTAAACGACTTTAGCATCAAATGAATATACGTTCCTTGGGTTAAGTCGAGCATCCTCTTGTATCTATCTATATAGATTTTATCCCCAATTAAGATACTCTTCCCAAATCATTCATGGAGGAATGTTTAGACAACTTTATCTTTACTGATTGTAGCATTAGTATGTCATTCCTTATCCGTAGTATATCAACATATAATACTAGGAATGTCACGACGCTCCCACTGTCTCTTTTGTACACACTAGAACTCTTACCTCATCGTATGTAACTCTGGATCATCATCTTCTATGATGCGTACCTCATCATCATCATCCATGATGAACCCATACCTCCTAGGTATCTTGATACTATTCCGGACTTACGATTCGGTTTGTGGTACAATAGTCTATCTACAGTGTTCCTCTTATTTGACTTATAGTGTTTTGTGGTTCTTGAACTCTTCAAGATCTATTATCCTCCCACTAGCCCATTCAATGATAAACACATTTATCTTAGAAGGCGCAGATATTTCGTAACAAACACCTTTTGCTAAGTAAGATTATAGAACATATACCCTAAACTTACTTTAGGATGTCCCACAAATTGTACTTGTCAAATTTTGTCCCAAGCTTATCCTTTGAAATCTTTTCACATAAGTTGGACAACCCCTTATCTTAACATACTTAAGATTAGGAATCCTCCCCATCCATAAATTTTATGGAGTCTTGAAATGGATTTTGAGGTTACCATTTTCGTGATATCACGACCATTTCTAGGACATGACCCTGTAAGGATCTTTGGAATGTCGGTAAAATCATTATGGACCGCACCATGTCCAACAAGGTACGATTTTTCCTTTCGATACATCAATCAATTATTACAGTGTCGGGATGTGTCCATTATGAGAAAACCATTTGAGATGATCTTGAAACTTATTGCACAAGTATTTATTCCTTGATCTAATCAAAGAATCTTAATACATTGCCAATTTGTTTCACTTCAATTCTTTGAACCTTTCAAATAATTCACACTTGTATTTCAAATAAATACACACATTCAACTCTTTGAATGATCATCTCCTTTTCTTATACTAATTTGTTCAATATGCAAAATTATTTTCATGTAAGTCAAGTATACAAAATTTATTAAGTAATATTCCAGTTCTATACAAAACATTATTATTATAAATAGAAAACAACAATTGTTCTTAATTATAATACCAAAGTTTTCATTGTCCAACAATAAAATGGAAATAATATTTTAACAAGAACTGGAATACAATAACAACTTATTGACTTAATAGATTTGCCGTGTAAGCGATGCTAAACTATAAGTTTCTATAGCTAATGCAAAGAACCTTTGCTTCATTTTCCACACATAGGATTACTTATCTTTGTTTAACTTTCTACTTACGCTTGGTCCTTCATAAATCTATATTTATGATAACCAAAGTCGGTATCCAATACCCAAGTAGAACCTTGACTTAAAGAAAAATTTATTTCAATCATGAACAAAAACTGTATTGTAACCGAAACTTCACTAAGATTCTTTGGTTAGCCTCTGCAAGATGCTTCTCATGATTTTTTTTCCAATGTCGGGCTTATTGCGGTGGAAGCAAACTCCTTTGCTATCTGTATCAGTTTTGTTCTTATTATCCTTTGTTTTTGCCTTTCTATATACCTTCTTTGAATCATTCTTCTTTTCAGAAGATCCTTTGGCCCCTACCAGTAAGACATGGTCTTTTTTTGGTTGGAAAGTGACTCTCAACATTTTTCAATATGTTAAGCAAATCAGCGAGGCTGATATCTAGCTTGTTCATATGAAAAATTCACAACAATTGTGAAAGGAGTCCGGAAGTGAGTGCAAGATCAAATCTTGGTTCAACTCTCCATCCATGAAAAAACCAGTTGTCCTAATTGATCAATCAAATTGATTATGTTAAGAACTTTTTATGCGTATCTATAGTGCCATTGCCCATTCTAGATCGGAAGAGCTCCTTAGATATCTCGATATCTATCGGTCCTACTTTCCTCACCATCAACTACTTGATGTGCGAGAATATAGTAGGAGTATCCATAGTTTTCAGTGTGACGTTGAAGCTTGTTACTCGTGGATCTGAGCATGATGCATTGAGCTAATCGTGCATCATCTTTGCCACTTTCTAAAAGTAGCAATGTCTTCCTCGAGGCATTGTGCGCAACCATTGCGAGGGATAGGCGTATTAAGGACATAAGATAGCTTTTCACTATGAGAACTATTCTCAAATTCCTTAACCAATCCGCTTAATTGATTCTCGGTTAATTTAGCATCTAATGTGCTTCGCAGATGATAGTAATTTTAGACATTGTAAAATTCTATAAATGAATTTGTAATTAACAACATTTTAACATACATTCTTTTATTAATTACCAAAATAATTTAGGTCTTGTTTTAAATTGGTATCTCCCACTATTTTCTTCAAACTATATTACCTCACTTATATAGTTCGGCAAAAATCTAATTAAAGATTTGCTAGTGAGAATAAGGATCCCATTTCAAATGTATATAGCCTTGTGGTGACACAACAAACTATATATAAATAAATAGGTAGACAACTTTTGTCAATTACATCAACTATGCAACTCCTTTTATTTTGCCTCTTAGATTATTTTGATCAAGTGGTGGCACATCCGAATCAAAATTATCCAAGTTAAGTCCCACCTAGCACTCCATATATTCAAAAAGAAAAATATCATCCTTGTGGTGACACAACAAAACAATATTGTTCAATTTTCTTTATAAGCATCAAATGTGATAAATTAACATCTTAAAACTTAATACTTGCCTTGTGGTGACACAACAAACTCATATTAAATATTTAATACTCTATTAATTTTATCATGCTAGAAGGCGACGTTCGATATTCCAAATATCTTTGAACGCTTAGGACTTAATAAAAAAGATTGAGGGGTTTGTTATTAATTTGTCTCATCTTGTTTAATACAAGGCATTACATATATATATATATAAAATACGCGTCATATTAATTAACATGCTGAAGCATGTTTGCATAATATATAATATATATAAAGTATAAGCATGCACATATAGAATACTATATTCTACCGTGGATTGATTATGGACTTTTATTCTAGTTTGGTTCACTAGAGCCACCAAGTGAACCAAAAGGTCAAACCCTAGGGTGCAAGAATTAATATTTAAATATAACTATTACATTTAAACCCTGCTCCATTACAAATGTGTCTTCAAGCGCTTCTTGTCCCTTGATCTCTAATTCTTCAAAATTAATTCTAAATATTCCTATTACAAAACTATTTTAAAATAAATAGAAACCTTGATCGTGATCGAGGGAAGTACATAGGAGGGAGATAGAATTTACATTCGGAAAAATTAGAGAAGGCGAGGTACTGCAGACCCCATTTAATAAAACCCATACATTCATGCATCCAACTAAAATAAAATCCAATCACATTGGTCAATAGTCCATAATTAATCCCATTTATTATCATACACATCACCATATGCATCAATAAATAACATTTATCTCATGAATAATAAACATTTAATATATATATATTGATATCATTTAATGGGCAACATTTAGTTGGTATAAAATCTAATTTTGAATCAAAATAAACTCCTTTATTTTAATCCAAATTTAAATCAAAAATAAAACTATTTTATTTTAATTTATCCTATTTTGAATAAAATAAACTATTTTATTTTAATCAAAATCTTTAATCAAAATAAACTCATTTATTTTAATTAATTATGGAATCCAATTCCATATGTATATATATAAAAAAATCTTTAATTAAAATAAACTCTTTTATTTTAATTAATTATGAAATCCAATTCCATAAAAAAAATATTAAAGGAACATTAGGATATATATATATATATATATTATGTAGTATAATATGTGATCCACGCATCCTTTATATAATATATATATAATATCCTTTTTTCAAAAACCGAAAACAGACACGGAAAATTTAAAAAAAAAAAAAAAAGGCATGATGCTTCGGTCAAAAGTGAAGCGGCGAAAGGCAAGACAAGATAACATGAAATTCATCGAAGAACATGACATGTAAAAAAAAAAAAACCCTGTTAAAAACCGTATATATATATATATGATAATATATGTTTTCTATTATATATATATATATATATATATATATATGATATATATATATTATATTATCTATAATAGACGGTTATCATATATATACATATATAATAGTTATATATATATATATTATTCTTAATAATTTTATAATTAAAATAAAAGTTTATTTTAATTTTAAAATAAAAGGTTTATTTTAATCTTAAAATAAAAGTTTATTTTAATTTTAAAATTAAATTTCATGATAACTAATTAGAGTTGGAATTGGATTCCATAATAACTAATTGGAGTTGAAATTGTATTCCTGCACATTTTCTCCACGATTTTCTTTCCCTGATTTCCGTAGCTTTTAGCTTGTCCGGTTTTTGTGAAATCTATTTTTTTTTTTTTTTTATTATTATAAATTTTATACCATAAAATTATGCCCAATTAAATTGTTCTAAACACATATCAACATACATATCAAATCTGAACAATTAATAATTCGCATAAAGGTTTGGCTCTGATACTACTGTTAGGTTTGTAATATTCATAACGCAATCAAATTGCATAATTAATCGGAAGCGTGTAAAATCAGAGTTTAAAAAATTTACAAACCATATACCCGGATCACCCTTTATGCATAATTATTAATTAAACGAAAAGATAAAGAATAAAATCATACCCTTGAAGATCGAGCTTCCTCAGGTACAAGTTCACCTCCAAATCCTTTCGCGTTCAATCTTGAATCCACCGGTTTTGGTTCCTTCCTTTGATCAACGTTAGCCACCCAAATGTTTGGCCTCTGAGGGTGATCCACCAAGGAAGAAGAAAATTCAAGAAGATGGGTGTTATGGCTAACCCTAGTTTTCTATCTCTATAGAAAAGGCATACTCCCAACAACTTGGAATTATTACGTACTTTGTTAAAGTCAACAACCCATACACCCATAATAAGACTCCTCTTATTAATAGATGTGGGCAACCCTCCTTAACAATTAAGAAATTGGGTTTTATTTAATTAATTAAATTCTTTTAATTAATTAGGCTCCCTAATCTTATTAGGGATAATTAATTAAACTCTTTTAATTAATTTTCCTTCCTAATCCAATTAGGAATAAATGAGAGTACTTATATTAAATTAATTCCTAAACTCTTTTAGAAATTAAAATAATAATAATTGTAATAATATTAATAAGACTCTCTTATTAATTTATATTTAATATTTCTAAAATATTAAATAATAAATATTAAGCTATTTAATTTATTCTATCACCATAGATTAAATTAAATATACTTAACATATTATTACGATTATGCCATTAACTTCTTAAATAATTATTCTTCCTTTTTATGGTGTGACCCTTTAGGTTCTCCATATTAAACCCAGTTGTGAATAAATCAATTAGAACAATTCTAATCTTATTTAAATAAATAAATTAAACAATTAATTTATTTAAATAATATTTATTCTACAATAAGGATAAGCCTCCCTAGCGATCAACGACTTTCCGGATAATATAGATTTCAACATTAATCATTAAAGAACCTTTGAGTAAATAGTTACCGTGCAATTCAATCGTTCCACCATACGATGTCCCAATTAAATATAAGACATGGAATTACTTGTCAAGTCTTATTTTATTTAATTATATGTATTTCGACTCTTAAATGCACAACTCCAAATAATGCAAATTAGAAACTCCTTTCTAATTTCATTACGCTTTAACGCCAAGGACTCTTTGGGTTGTCATTTATCGAATCACATAGGACATTTATCTTCTTTTATTAGAAGTGGTAGATTCTTTATTGATCATACATAATCTCCATGTACAACTTATTATACCCAAGCATACCCTTTGATATACCCTAAGGGTCTTAAGGAATAAGTCAAAGTATAACTCATCATACACAAGATACTATGATGATCTCAAGTCCAAGGATTACTTGTACTACTATCACTACAGAATTCCTATTGACAGCAAATAAAACTCCATTAGGTATTCCTTAGCGAGCCACGTTCAAAGAACTTATTCTCTAATAAGCACCTACATACTTGCTTTAGTGTCTCCACACAAATGATCATGAGATCAATCATCCTCATCCAATGAGCAAGCAACGTATGTACCAATCTATCCGGATTCACTAATCCCCAATTTAGTAATCCAATGATTGGGAACTATTTTAGTTTTAAGCTTTCTAAGAATTTAGATCTCATTAGAATGATCATCATCATTATTCTAAAAGCATTGCTTAAAACTATGGGTTTATCACATATTATAAAACAGCATCATGTAGATAATTAAAAGCCTTTAATAAATTAATACTTTTTATTAATAAATGAATAAGATTGTTACAAAGTATATGCTTTATCATCAAACATGATTGGCTTGTGTGCATACTACTTTCACCAAGAACTATTCAACGACAAGTACTTTCCCGAAAGTATTCGTCACATGAAGGAGGTGGAGTTCATCAAGCTTGAGAAAAACAATATGATCGTGTCACAGTACGAAGCTAAGTTTGCCGAGTTGTCCCGGTTTGCGTCTCACTTGGTTGATAATGAGGAGAGAATGACGCGAATGTTTGTAAGAGATTTGAAACCCGAGATACGTCAGTATCTAATTTCTCATAAATTGTGTTTGTATTAAGATGTTGTAAATAGGGCTCAGTTATTGGAGCATGATAACGAGTCAACCCAACCAAGAGAAAGCAGCCGACAAAATGATAATACCAGTGGTAGCAGTCATCGAAGCGGTGACAACAAACAAACGGAGGAATCAACATGCCAAAAATGGTAACCACTTCGGTGGTAATCATGGCCAAGACAATAAGAATGGACATTTAAAGAAGAGGAGATTCAACAATGATGGAAAGACGTTAGCATTAGCACCCGTTGTTAAGGAAGGAGAACGACCACTTATCATATGCTTCAAATACGGAGGGGAGGGACATATCAGTCCAAACTATGCATAGCAGTCCAAAACGTGTTACAATTGTGCAAGAGAAGGTCACCTAGCTCGATTTTGTCTTTCAAGGAAGGCAAGTCCAGCTGGGATGGAGGAACCAAAGGTCGTCCCAGAAAAGTCAAAACCAGTAGTTCAAGGGAGAGCGTTTGTTGTGACCTCCCAGAAAATAAGGAACCCGAACGAGGTCATCACGGGTAAGCTTATCATAAACTCTAGCGAAGTCTATACCTTATTTGATACTGGTTCTACCCATTCTTCTATTTCTCCTACTTGCGCTCAACCTTATCTGTGGAAACTCCAATGGGAGAAACCTTCATTACATCCACTGTTTATAAGTCTTGTTTGGTTCAAATCGGTACCCTCAAATTACCTATCGATCTTATTTCATTGAAAATACTTGCATTTTTCGTAATTCTAGGGATTGATTGGTTAACTACTAATCATGCAAAAATTGATTATTTTCGTAAGGTTGTTAGCTTTCATATTCCTAACCAACCTATTATGCGAATTCAAGCAACCAAACCATTAACATCAATCACTATCATCTCAATCCATAAAGCTATTCGTTTATTGAAAAGCGGATGTCGCTTTTTTATTAGCTCATGTCATCATGATTTAAACAAAAATACGTTAGTTTTGAATGATATTTCTATTGTTAATAAATTTCCTGACGTGTTCCCTGAAGAACTTCCTGGCCTATCCCCAGAGCGTGAAATTGAATTTTATATCGACCTTGAACCCGGTACAAAACCCATTTCCAAAGCCCCATATAGAATGGCTCCTATTGAACTTCAAGAGTTAAAGACCCAATTGCAGGAATGGTTAGACGTTTGTTTGAGTCGTCCTAGTACGCCTCCTTTAGACACTCCTGTTCTATTCGTGAAGAAGAAAGATGGGAGTATGCGACTTTGTATTGACTACCGGGAATTAAACCATGTCACCATCAAGAATAGGTATCCGTTACCTTGCATTGATGACCTGTTTGACCAGTTGCAAGGAGCATAATTCTTTTCAAAGATCGATCTTCGTTCTGGATATCATCAGCTGAAGGTTAAAACTGAGGATATTCCAAAGACATCCTTCAAAACTCAGTACGGGCATTATGAATTCTTAGTTATGTCTTTTGGATTGACTAATGCTCCTGCTGCTTTCATGGACGTGATGAACTGAGTATTCAAGGAATATTTGGATCATTTTGTGGTCGTCTTTATTGATGACATTCTCATATACTCCAAAAGTCGTGAAGATTATGAACAACACTTGAGGCTGATACTCCAAAAGCTTCGTTAGAACAAGCTTTATGCCAAGTTGAAGAAATACGAGTTTTGGCTTGAGGAAGTTGCATTCCTTGGGCACGTGATATCAAATCATGGAATATTTGTTGACCCGGCGAAGATTAAAGCAATTTAAAGCTTGGAGCAACCTAAGTCTGTGACCGAAATACATAGCTTTCTCGACTTAGCTGATTATTATCGGAGATTCGTTGAAGGTTTTTCTCGAATCGCTACTCTATTAACTTAGCTGACTCGGAAAGATACAAAATTCGGTTGGAGAGAGGAATGTGAGAAGAGTTTTCAAGAACTCAAGAGGAGACTCATTTCAGCACCTGTTCTGACAATATCATCTGGCTCGGAGGGATTTATCATCTACAGTGATGCTTGGGCAAAGGGTTAGGATGTGTTCTTATGCAATATGGGAAAGTCATATCCTATGCCTCACAACAACTCAAAGAATATGAGAGGAATTATCCTACTCAAGATCTAGAGTTGGCAGCTGTCGTTTTTGCACTTAAGATTTGGAGGCATTACCTGTATGTAGAGAAGGTGGAGATTTATACGGATCAAAAAATCCTCAAATATTTATTCACTCAAAAGTAACTCAACATGCGGCAACGACGATGGCTTGAGCTATTGAAAGATTACGATCATACCATTCACTACCATCTTGGAAAAATGAACGTAGTAGCTAACGCATTGAGTAGAAGATCATATGCGGGTACGAGTGCGGTATTGTCAACGCAAAGGCCAATTTTTAATCCTCGATTGAGTAGAAACTTTGGCCTATAGACTTGCATTACCGCCAAATATGTCTCGTGTTCATAAAATTTTTGACATATCTATGTTACGTAAATATGTGAAAGACCCAAACCACATTATTGAATTAGAACCGGACTAGATAGAGGAAGATTTAACATAATGTCCCGACTGTCCACAATTAAAACATTTATTTTAAAGGCATTCTCCTCTATGTTTCTTACCGTAATTAGGGTAATGTTTAGTATTATTATTACTAAAGTTATTGTTAGTATTTCCTATCTTTTTCCCTGGGTTGTTAGAAAAAGAATTATCCCATTTACGTTTGTTATTAAACCTACATGAACTGGGTTCTATCCTAATTTTTCCTTTTTCATTCTGACTTCTCTTGTCCTGATGAAATTTAGTAAGACTTTCATTCTCACTTTCGGCTATAGTGGCCTTCTCTAGTATCTCAGAGAAAGTTTTTATTTGAAGTACTGACAATCTACTCCAAATATGAGGTTTTAAACCCTCTTGAAACCTACGAGTCTTTCTAAGTTCAGTGGTTACTTGATGAGGAGAAAACCTAGACAGTTCATTAAACATAGCCAGCGCCTGAGCTGGAAGGATCAAACGAATCTACCTCTGCTGGATCTCTGCCCAAGTGCCAGATAAAGAAATGTGCCCATCCCATCATTTGGGTCAAGTTTGTCAATCACGTGTCATATATGAGTCGGATCTCGGACATAGGCTAGCCAATCCGTCATCATCACGGATCCTGGAACAATATCCCCCATGAACTAAGTGGCGCGGGTCTGGGCTCCAATAGTACGAGGGAACCACCAACGCTAGAAAATCTCCTGAGTGCAGGGACCTTTTGACAGTGCAAAATTGTCAACCCAAAAAAATGGGATATCAATTATGGGTGACTGTGATACATGCCAATGACACCTGGCAGGAGGTAAGATCGGCATATGGATCTCTCTTGTGGTGCTCCTAATAGCATGCTTTCCTAAATAGAGCTCTCATCCTCCATCTGTAAAGAGAGGAACTCTCCGGGTGGAAATCACATACTCGACACCAGTCGGGTACCCATCCTTAAATCCGATGGCCAAGTGCTCGCCAGGATAGGGAGTCCATATAATAATATCCGTTGTCAACAACTCCAATGTCTGCGACATTGAGTGAAACCCTCGATTCTGAGGGACATCTGTGGCGCCCCAAATTGGGTATCTTCCAACCCGACGCGATGATGCTCCCAAATACTACAATTTATGCAGTCATTCCATTGCATTTATCTCTCTTAGAACTCTCAGTTGGTTCGGCTTTAGCTGCAATCATATGGTTCAAGCAAGACTGAGCATACTAGCTCAGCAAGTCTAACAAAGATCATATGAATATCACATTGAGAATTATATGTTTAACTTCCATAACTTAACAATTAACTACTAAGCATTATGAAACATTTGACTAGTACTTCTCATTTCATAACAATGATTCTAAAGTATATATAATGTAACGCCCGAGAATTTCAGATTTTGAATGAATTAAATTTTTATTTGATTATGTGAATTAAATGAATTTTATTGAGTTATTATGTGAGTAAGATGTTCGAAGGTCATTTTATGACCTAGAATATACAGATGTGGTTAGTATTCTGGCTTTGTACTAAGATTAATTGTTGTAAATTATCAAGATGAAAACGAAGGTTTTTCGAGAAGTTTTTCGTAAAAACACTATTCATCCGATTTCGTTCAGAGCTAGGGTTTGAAATTTTGAGAAACGCGTAATGATAAAAGATAAAGATATTATGGAATATCCAATAATATTTCTGTTGTGGCAAACAAAGTTTTCGCTTGCAGACGTAAAACCTAAGGGTTTGTGAAAGAGGTTTCCGAAAGGGAAATGAAATGTGTATAGTCGTTTCGGATATTATACGTATGAAATATGAGTATTATATTATTATGAATACAAGTATGGTGTGAAGAATAGTATGACGTATAATACGATTATTATATGAGTATTAGATGAAGAGATTACGTGAGTTATCTGGCGTAGAATACGAGGCGTAGTAATGGAGTATGAGTTAAGGGTTTGGTATAATTTAATTGGGCTTAAACCAATAACAAGCCCAATGAATTAAGTGTTCAAGCCCAAGTTAAGGCCCAACATTAAGTTATGTAAAGCTTAATTTAAAAAAGTAAGCCCGAATTGAACCCAGAGGGTCATGGGTTGGGTAAAACCCATGGGGCAACCCATGGGATGATCCAAGGGGGGAGTGGGCCAGCCACTTGGTGGCTAAGCAAGGTAGGCAACTTGCTTACCAAGTACTTTACTTGGTGACAAAGTTGATAAAGGAGGTGGAATAGTAAGGAGGTGGGGGAATTGAACTATTTTGCCCTCATGTTGTTTACTTATAAATACAAAGCTTGGGTTGAGCTTTTATTGTTTTGAAAATCTTGTTCAACCAATATTGAGAGAGAGAAAAGCAAAATATGCTCAATCATTCTACTTTCAAGCAAACCAATAGACGTTTATCAAGAATGTTAATTACTTCAAAGGTAAATTCTCATAAGCCGAAATTTTCATCTTTTTCGATTTCTTTCTCATAGAAGAATCATAGATTGGTGGAGCATGTTTATTGAGGAGATATAAGGATGCCTATGAATGACTACATCATTGATAGGTCATGACCAAATAGAAATCGTAAGTGTTTACGTATGTTAAAAACCGTAGAAAGTCTTTAACGTGAACTTAGTTTTGAACGAACGATTTGAGAACCGTTATAACTAAGGAATATGCCTATTGTTTGGTTAGGATGACTATGATGAATCAATGGAGTTTTCCATTTGATTTGTCTTATAGAACACAAGTAACAAAGTTATGGCGAATTTTGCAAAAATAGACGTTAAACGTCGAAAACGTAAAATGCCCGGATTAAAGGTCAAAAGTTGTTGTGTGACTTTAAAACGATGGTTTCCAATGTCAACACATGAGCTAAGGTAATTAAGAGTCGTTGGCGAAAGAATCGTCGCATTCCAACTTATAACGAAGAAAACGAGTATTGAACGGTCGAAAACGTTAAACGAACGCTTAAAAATGAACTCAAAGGTGAATTCAGAGTTAACGGATTCGAAAATGTGAAATTTTTATATGAACACGTAAAGGATGTAATTTGTGAGTTGTAGGCTTTTCAATAGGTCAATTCGGATGTAAAACAAACAAATTAGGAAGCCGGAGTTTCGTTAGAAAAGTGGATTTGTTTTGGCCAATGGTGCATGACTCGGTGCCACAAATAAAAAACCAATACAAAGTGGTCGTATGCATGCTGCACTCGGTAAGTACCACCTTTAATTAGCCTTGCAAATACTAGAATACTAAGGATGTCGCAAGCTTATACCAAGGCGATGAAAAAATATTGACCAAGTTAGGTTTTATTCCATTTGAATGTAGACTTAAGGTAAGACATTGAAGGTACTTGATGTTCATAATCAAGCTAACCTTAAATCATTTATAAGGTGATAATGTTAGATGATTTAGTAAGGTTTAATAGAAATTAAACAAAGAACGCAAAGACGTAATAAGTAAACCGTGAGACCGGTTTTATGAATAAATATTTGATTTTCTCGAAATAATTTTTTGAATATTATGGTGTGGATTTGATATAATGTTATAGTTGTGAGTAATATTTATAAATTTTGCAAAGTACGCAAGTTGTTATATAATATTCGATTGGTCGGGGAATATTCTTTTTTGTCGGGGAATATCCGTATGATGATACAATCATTGGTGGACCCCGCAACGAAATTATTGTCGGATTGAGAAAATGATAAAATTACTTTATGAAAATAACAACGGAAGTTTTACCGTTAACTGTTGAAACACTCGGTGTTAAAAGTACAGTAATACGCGTGGTTGAATAGTAGCACACAGTATTGATTATTGATGCTTACGTGATAAGTCACTCAGTTTTATTTTATTGGTATTATTAATGTAATAAAATAGAATACTTTTATAAAGTTAATCTATAAATAGAATATATTATATTTTATTATGCATAGTGTTGCATAGTGCCTGCATAGTGCCTGCATAGTATTTTGCATAATAAAATCTTTTTATATAAAATAAAATACTTTTATAAAGTTATCTGTTTTATTAGACAATAATTAGAATATATTATATTTTATTATGCATAGTGTTTGCATAGTGCATGCATAGTGTTTGCATAGTAAAATCTTTTATAAAGTTATTCATTTTATTAGATTATAAATAGAATATATTATATTTTATTTAAAAGATTTTTTTTTAAATATGGACCGTCAGATTAAAGTATATCAATCTGGACCATTTTCATGAGTTAGTTACTATGCAGTCCATTTTTCTATAAATAGAAGCTCATTCATTCATTATTTCTTACGAATTCACTGAAACTCTAGAGAGAGAAACTATAGAGAGAAAGAAGAAAAGTGTTCTGCTACTTCACTACTTCTATATCCAGTACTCTTCTTTCTAAGGTAGGGGATATTATTTGTTGTACTCGTAAGGGGTATTCTTTCTTTCTTATTCATAAAGGGAACTTATGTTATTCCATTCTTTATTATTCTATTAGAATAACCTGTATACGCGGGATACCCTATACTTGGTGAAATTCTTCTGTTATTCCATTCTTTATTATTATGTTGAAATAACCTGTCTATGCAAAGTACTGCATACATGGTGAAATTCTTATAATATTATATTCTTTATTATTCGCTGTAATATCACATGCATAAGGATTATCTTTTAACTGGTTCCATTATTTATTATTACATTGGGAATAACTTTTGTCTGTCTGCGATCTATCGCATTTGCGCATGGTGAATCCTTCCATTATTCCATTCTTTATTATTATGTTGGAATAACCCGTCTATGTGGATTACAATATGCATGGTGAATGATCCTTCGTATTCATTCCTTATTAAATTGTGGAAATGATCTGTCTACGTGGATTACCGCATAGCGGGCGAAAATCCATTTGCAGTTTCATATATTCTATTATACTCAGTTGGTTAATGTTTTGACTTCTATACTCCATGAAATTAGTGGAATATCCTTGATATTTGCGCTTCATCCAGTATCTTTTCATGGAAATATTCTTCTGAGCATTCTTGAATTTTACTCTACAAAGAAGTATCATGTTAACAATTTGGACGTTATTGGTTCCTAGATAAATTAATTTTTGTACTTGTTTTATTAAATTATTATGTCATTGTCATCATCCTAATGTTTATATGATGTTGAAAGTCATCTGTGGCCTGTAGTGCATAGATGGACTTGGTATGATTATGACCAGGGATTATTCGGTATAATCATGACTGTAATGTTACAAATGATGTAGAAAAAAGTCCTCATTGGCCCGTAGTGCATTGATGGACAGTTTTTGGTATGTTTATGGCTATAGATTCTCTTCGGCCAAGGGTACAAAGACGAATTATTTTATGGCATGATCAGTGTTGTTGATGAAAACACGATTATCTTTGGCCCGTAGTGCATGGATAATTCATGGTCGTGATACTAAAGAATATCATTGGCCTTCAGTGCAGGGATGATTTGATGATGTGGATTATTTATTGAGCTGAGTCTCAGCGATAAAAGTGATGAAAAATCTTTTAAATCATAGAAGATAGTAGATTTTATTCTCTACTTAACTCTTCTAATGGATTTCTTGTTCCGCTGCAGTTAAACTTGATGTTTGTTATATTGTATCAGTTTACACTATTGAAGACTAAGGATAATTTATTCTACTTTATCTTATTCATAATATTTCTTACTGGGCTAGTTGAGCTCACCCTTTCTTTCATTGTTTTCTTCAGGAAATGAGAACGTAGCTGAGACTAGTCGAGGAACAGAGTGATGGTCCTAGATGGTGCATTAGTAGTCCTCACTATTCTGTGAAATAGTGTAATAATAAATGTAATAAAGGCTCCATTGAGTTTGTATATTGTCTAGATGGCAATATTTGTTTTAAAACTCACAGCATATGTTTAGTCATATTTTACACAACTGTTGTATAATTAAGTTTGTATTTGAATTATGTACCATGTATTTGGCGACTCAAGATGGGTGATGTATACCGATTTTGGGGCGTCACAGTTAGTATCAAAGCTTAGGGATATGATCCCCAGGTGAGATGTGAGACAAGAACTAGGAGGGAGAGCGGGAATTCCTTCGCTAGTATGACCTACTTAAGTTTATTTGGTATTTAATTGGTCGGTCATAGTATAGGGATAATATGTGACATGTTAATTAACCTTTGTTTTGTGACAGTGTTTGAAAATGGCATATGAAAATGCTGAGATAAGCAATGAAGCACATGAGACTGTTGAGTCAGCTCAATCAAAAGGTAACGACCAACAACATGATAATAATCATACCGGTGGCAAAGGCCATCGGAACAATGATAACCATCGTGGGAGAAATTGTCATGCCAAGAATGGTAACCACTTCGGTGGTAATCATGGCCAAGATAATAAAAGTGAAAATTTCAAGAAGAGAAGGTCACCTAGCTGGATTTTGCCGTGAAGTGAAGTCAAGTCTAGCTGGGATAGTGATGCCAAAAGTTGTCTCAGACAAGTCAAAGCCAGTAGTTTAAGTGAGAGCGTTTATCAAGGAACCCGAACGAGGTTATTATGGGTAAGTTAATCATAAGCTCTTGCGAAGTCTATATCTTATTAGATACTGGTTCTACCCATTCTTTTATCTCTCTTGCTTGCGCTCAACATTTAAATTTGACTTCGGAGAAATTAGACTTTGACTTATCGGTTGAAACTTCGATAGTAGAAACCTTCGTTACCTCCACTAATTATAGATCTTGTTGTTCAAATCAACACTTTCACATTACCTGTAGATCTTATCTCTTTGAAAATACTTGCCTTTGATGTGATTTTTGGAAACAATTGGTTAACTACTCATCATGCTTTTCGTAAGGTTGTTAGCTTTCATACTCCTAACCAACCTGTTATGCGAATTCAAAGTAACCAAACCACTAAAGTCAATCATTGTCATATTAAGCCATAAATAAAGAGCCCCGATCCTTTCGTTGTTGACTTTCTTATGTGGAATGCACTGAAGACAGACTTTCTTTAGGCAACGTCGTGAATGACGATGGAAAGTTGATAGGTATCAATCTGATGTGTTATTCAAGTCTTGAATGAGAGTCACAGTTTTGAATGGTATTTCTAGTGTTAATAAATTTCTTGACGTATTCTTGAAAACTTCTTAGCCTATCCCTAGAGCGTGAAATCGAATTTTGTATTGACCCTAGTACAAAACCCATTTCTAAAAACCCTTAAATATTTCTTCAACTAAAGCGAACGTAACATGCGCCGAAGACGTTGGCTCGAGCGGTTAAAGATTACGATCGTACCATTCAATACCATCGTGGGAAAGCAAACGTGGTAGCTAACGCGTTGAGTAGAAGATCGTATGCGTTTACGAGTGCGATGTTGTTAACTTAAAGACCTATTTCGTATGACTTATAAATGATGAAGATAGAGTTAAAGACTCTAGGAACCCACGTGAAGATAACGAATATACGAATAGAATCGACTTTAATCGATAACGTTAAAGCCGTTCAAGCTACACACCCGGAGCTGATGAATGTGAAGAAAAAGGTTCAAGAGGGTGTTATTCTAGAAGTAAGAATCGATGAAGAGAGGAAATCTCAACCCTCGATTTAATTGACCCATTAGAAATCCTCGATGAAGTAGGAACTATGGCCTATAGACTCCTTTTACCGCCAAGTATGTCGCGTGTTCATAACGTTATTAACGTATCGATGTTACGTAAATATATGGACAGCCCGAACCACATTATTAATTTAGAACCGGACGAGATAGCGGATGATTTAACGTTTGAGGAGATACGAGTTAAAATCTTGGATAAGAAGAATCGTATTCAACACTCAAAGGTTATACCTCAAGAGTTAGAATTTGAAATGAAGTCGAGGTATCCTCACCTGTTCAGCATACCAAGTACGTGCGTAAATTTCGAGGGCGAAATACCATAAGGAGGGGAGATTGTGAGACCCCAGATTTTATGAATAAATATTTAATTTTCTCGAAATAATTTTTTGAATATTATAATGTGGATTTGATATAATGTTATAGTTGTGGGTAATATTTATAAATTTTGCAAAGTACGCAAGTTGTTATATAATATTAGATTGGTCGGGGAATATTCTTTTTTGTCGGGGAATATCCGTATGACGATACAATCATTGGTGGACACCGCAACGAAATTATTGTCGGATTGAGAAAATGATAAAAATACTTTATGAAAATAACGGCGGAATTTTTTTCGTTAACTGTTGAAACACCCGGTGTTAAAAGTACAATAATACGCGTGGTTGCATAGTAGCACACGGTATTGATTATTGATGCTTACGTGATAAGTCACTCAGTTTTATTTTATTGGTATTATTAATGTAATAAAACAGAATACTTTTATAAAGTTATTTTATAAATAGAATATATTATATTTTATTATGCATAGTGTTGCATAGTGCCTGCATAGTATTTTGCATAGTAAAATCTTTTTATATAAAACGGAATACTTTTATAAAGTTATCTGTTTTATTAGACAATAATTAGAATATATTATATTTTATTATGCATAGTGTATGCATAGTGTTTGCATAGTAAAAATTTTTATAAAGTTATTCGTTTTATTAGATTATAAATAGAATATATTATATTTTATTTAAAAGATTTTGCTTTAAATATGGACCGTCAAATTAAAGTAAATCAATCTGGACCGTTCATGAGTTAGTTACTATGCAGTCCATTTTTCTATAAATAGAAGCTCATTCATTCATTATTTCTTACGAATTCACTGAAACTCTAGAGAGAGAAACTATAGAGAGAAAGAAGAAAAGTGTTCTGCTACTTCACTACTTCTATATCCAGTACTCTTCCTTCTAAGGTAGGGGATATTATTTATTGTACTCGTAAGGGGTATTCTTTCTTTCCTATTCATAAAGAGAACTTATGTAATTCCATTCTTTATTATTTTATTGGAATAACTTGTATACGCGGGATACCCTATACTTGGTGAAATTCTTCTGTTATTCCATTCTTTATTATTATGTTGGAATAACCTGTCTATGCAAAGTACTGCATACATGGTGAAATTCTTCTAAAATTCTGTTATTTATTATTCGATTTTAATATCACATGCAAGCGTTCTGGCGGACACAGTTCTATTATTTAATATTACATTGGGAATAACACATATGCATGCGATCTATAAATGCATTTATGGTGAATCCTTCTGTTATGAGGACTCCATTAAGTTTGTATATTATCTAGATGACAATATTTGTATTAAAACTCACAGCATATGTTTAGTCATATTTTACACGACTGTTGTATAATTAAGTTTGTATTTGAATTCTGTACCATGTATTTGGCGACTCAAGATGGGTGATGTATACCGATTTTGGGGGCGTCACATAAACCGTAAATGATGTTCAACGTTGGTACTTAACCAATAATGATCGAATGTCGGTTAGTAAGAACGTTAACGAGCCATACCAAAGTATAGGAAGTCGAATCGACTTTAATAACGAAGTTAATTCAAATAAGAAATAGAAGAGAAAGAAGTTGGTTACAAACAGTAAAGTTAGTTTGTTTGATAACTAACTACAGTATGCTATGTGAATGTATCATGTAGATCCTGTACAGACTGAGAATAGTTGAATTATTTATTTGAAGACGCTTGAAGGAAAGTCTTTCTTAAACGCTTGTCTAACCTTCGTGTTAGCGAAGTTTTATGTGATGCATGTTATACAATGCATGCATGGTTTTAAAGAAAGAGTCGATGCCTGTTTTAACTCAGCTAGACAAGTATTAAAGAATGAATTGATTTGTTCACCAGTCTTTCGATATAGAACTGTTAACGCTATCCTATGCCAAGTATTTTGTACGGATGAGAAGGTAAGTTTGTCTATGTACAAACAAAAGTATTTTTCATCGATTATTCAATGGGCACGCGAGGTTGCCAAATGTTAAACGTAAATACGTTTAACGTAAGAGTGTTGATCAACATAGAGTACAATAGGCTGATCACCTAGAAGTGCTCGTAAGTAAAGACGGATGGATGGCCTTAGTGCCGGATGTCCTTTTCAAGTATGAAAATGAAAAGAGTATGTTCATGGTCTATTGACCGGTTCATCATTCCTAAGCTATTATATATACTCTGGAATTGTTGTTATGAGAAATACTAGTCAAATGTTTCATAGTGCTTTGTAGTTAATTGTTCAAATATTGAAATAAAGCATGTAATTGTTAAGGTGATATTCATATGATTCTTTGTTAAGACTTGCTGAGCTAGTTATGCTCATTCTTGCTTGAACCATATGTTTGTAGCTAAAGCTGAATGAACTGAGAGTTCTAAGAGAGATAAAGGCAAGGCTATAATGGACAATTAATCTTCCTATAATAAATTAGTGTATTTGGTTGTAATATACTTATGAAGAACAACGAATGTATTCGGCTTCTGAACCTGGGAAAAGATTTATTACAAATGTAATATAAAGATAGTAATTACACTCATTTTGTTGTTTTCTCAATAGAATGATTGTATGGATTGTAGTATCGTGGAGCACCATCTGTCGGGTTGGAAGATACCCGAATTTGGGGGCGTCACAGGTTGGTATCATTGCATTAGGTCATAAAACTTAAGGGGGAAGAACCTTAGGCTAATAACCTCGTTAGGAAAGGAAGAGTCCGAAGAAAGTTAACTCGAGTCAAATGTGTTAATAAGGTATTGAGGAAACTCAGTACCTAAAGATTTAAAAGATGGAAAGTAACCCTAAATGGATTAAATGTGATATGTGCTTATATTATTGTGTATTATGTACTAATCAATTTGTTATGTGTTATTGTAGATGTCGGTTGATAGCTTGATGTATAGGGATATACATGTGGTCAACGAGGAGTCCGTGAACAGAGTTGAAACAGTACATGTGCCGATAGCAGACATACCTGTAGTGATTCTAGAAGAGTCAGAGCCCGAGGAATATTACTCGGAGGAGGACTATTCTAAGGAGACCATGGGAATAACATCATATCTGAATATGATGATAGATGTGGAGGATGACATGGAGGTGAAATCGATTAATACGGTGATGTCTGCCCTAGAGTCGACACCTACAGAGACTATGAGGGCAATGTACCTCTTAGTGCTTGACCGTAACATGCAACTGCACAATATGGTGCAACACCAGAAGGGAGAGATCAGTGATCTCTATGGAGTGAAGGAGTCTGCAGAGTCAGACTATGAGATAGAGCATGATGAGAAAGTGCTCATGACTGAAAAGGCTAGAGACTATAAGAACGAGGTCGTAAAACTTCGTAAGAAACTGGCTGAAAAAGACCAAAAGATAACATGAATGTCATATATAAATGACAGTGCGCATGAGGATTTCAAGCTTAAGATAGCTTGTTATTCTATTGAGACGGGACAGACTCGACATACTATAAGTCGAAATATTGTGTCGATTCTGGCGAACGAGAAGCATGAGAATCTTTGTTAGGCGATATTAAGTAGTATATGTACATACTTTTGTGTAGTGACGTAAAACCCTCTTTTGTATAATTAAAGGGTTGTCTTTTTGTAAATCCCAATTTTTGTAAAAGTCAATCGCGGGATAAATATGTAATAGCTTTTGGGCTATGGAAAGCAAATTGTAAATAGTTCTGATCTATAAAAAAGCATTTTAATATAAGAAAGTTTTATTTTAATTTGCTTTGTTGTATATGAGTTATTGTTCAGTTGTTTGACGATTAATAACGAAGTAAGCAAATAAGTAATAATGAAACTTTATTTATTTAATCAGAAATGCCGCCAAGAAGAAGACAACGTAACCAAGAGGCGAAATCGCATAATGATAACGAGGGGGGGTTCTAATAACCCAATTCAAGAGTTCGTTAATTTATTAACGGCTGCATTTAACCAAGCTGGGGGTATATCACCCGCAGGACCTAGGGTAGCCCGAACGACTACCTTTAAAGAATTTAAGAGTGTAGGTCCACCCGAATTTAAGGGAACGACGAATCCAATGGAGGCCCAGACATGGGTCAAGGAAATAGAGAAGGAGTTTGTTATTACAAACGTATCTGAGGCCCAAAAGTCCTCTTTTGCGACCTACATGATGAATGGGGAAGCCAACTACTGGTGGGAGGCTCACCAGGGTGGGGCTGGTGTGGAAGCTGTTATGTGGGAACAGTTTAAGAAGGTATTCTTCGAGAACTACTTCCTTATTAGCATGCAAGGGAGGATGGAGATTATGTTCCTCAAACTTAAACAGGGGGACATGACTGTTCCCCAATATGCGGCCAAATTCAATGAATTGGCAAGGTTCGCTCCACACCAAGTAGACAAGTAGGAGAGGAAGGCTCTTAGGTTTGAACAGGGCCTAAAACCCTGGCTCTATAGTATGATATCGGTTTTTCAGAGTGCTTCCTACAGGACCATTCTGGAAAAGGCGATAATAGCAGAGGGTGGTAGTGAGGCGTTGACCCAATACCACAAGGATAGAAAGAATAAGAGTAAGGGAGAGGGAGGAAATAAGGCAGAGGTTGCCAGCGGTAGTGGCAATATGCCTAAGAGGAAGAATTTTAACCCTGGGAATAATGGGGTGAAAGAAGGGGATCCTAAACGTAGGATGGAGGCATGCAAGACATGCGGTAAGACTCATCTGGGAGTCTGTCTGAAGGGGAAGACTGTTTGTTATAACTGTGGGCAGGAGAGTCACATATCTCCCAACTGTCCCAATCCTAAGAAAAGCCGGGGATGTTTTGTTTGTGGGTCGGTGGACCACATGACAAGAAATTGCTCGAAAAAAGTGGCGGAGGGTAGTAAAGGTTCTGGTAGTGGTAATTTGGTCATTACTAGACCACCACCATCATTGGGTAGACCCTCAGCCCGAACGTTTAATATGACCGTCCAAGATGCGGTTGCATCAATGGATGTAGTAGTAAGGTATCATTCCAGTCAACGAGATAAATGCTTACGTGTTATTTGACTCGGGTGCTACTTGTTCTTTTATAGCATGTGGATTTGCTAAGCAATTGGGATTAAATCCTAAAAAGTTAGAAATACCTTTAGACGTTAAGGTAGCAAACGAGGAGATAATTCCCATTGAACACATTCATAGGAATTGCTTCGTAGATATCAGGGGTAATAGATTATCGGTAGATCTTTTACCGATAAGGTTAAGGGAATTCGATGTGATTCTCGGTATGGATTGGTTAATTAACCATAGAGCAATAATAGACTGTTATAGAAAGAATGTAAATCACCGGGACGTTCTTGTTGTCTAACCATGACACAAGCTAGGAAGATGTTGAAGAAGGGGTGTAAGGGTTATCTGTGTCATGTGGTGGATACCCAAAGAGTGGGAACATCATTGGAACAAATAACAGTAATTAAAGAATTCACGGATGTGTTTCCGGAGGAGTTACCAGGTATTCCGCCAGATAAGGATGAGGAATTCGTAATTGATTTGTTACCGGGTACGGCACCAGTTTCAAAGGCACCATATAGGATGGCGCCAGTTGAGATGAAGGAGTTAATGGTTCAGTTACAGGAATTGTTAGATAGAAAGTACATTCAACCGAGTGTGTCTCTGTGGGGAGCACCGGTATTGTTTGTAAAGAAAAAGGACGGATTGTCACGACTTTGTATCGACTATCTAGAGTTGAACAAGTTAACGATTAAGAATAAATACCCGTTGCCCAAGATCGATGATCTATTTGATCAGTTGAAAGGGGCAAAGTATTTTTCTAAGATAGATTTGCGCACGGGGTATCATCAACTGAATGTGAGGAAAAAGGATGTACCTAATACGGCGTTCAGAACTCGTTATGGGCATTACTAGTTTTTGGTTATGTCGTTTGGATTAACAAATGCGCCAGCCGCATTTATGGATATGATTACAGTATTTGGACAAGTTCGTTGTAGTGTTCATTGATGATATTCTAGTCTATTCTAAGACGCCAGAAGATCATGTTGAACATCTAAGTATAGTGTTGGAAACACTATGGAGGGAAAAGTTGTATGCGAAATTCAGTAAGTGTGAATTTTGGCTTGAACGAGTGCAGTTTTTAGGACATGTTATAGACAAAGATGGCAGATCTGTAGATCCAGTGAAGGTGGGAGCAGTAAATGAGTGGGAGCAATCGAAAATGACAACTGAGGTTCAGAGTTTTCTAGGGTTAGCGGGATATTATAGGAGGTTCTTTCAGGACTTTTCTAAATTAGCTACTCCGTTGACGAATCTGACAAGGAAGTCGGCGAAGTATGAGTGGATAGAAAATTGTGAAAATAGTTTTCGAGAACTAAAAAGGAGGTTGAGTGAGGCACCTGTATTATCTTTACCAGATGATACGGGGAATTTGTAGTTTATAGCGATGCTTTGGATAGAGGACTAGGTTGCGTGCTTATGCAGTATGGCAAGGTCATTGTATATGCATCACGTTTGTTAAAGGATTATGAGAAGGTCTATCCTACTCATGACCTAGAATTGGCAGATGTAGTGTTTTCTTTAAAAATATCGAGACATTATTTATACGGGGAGAAGTGTGAGATATACACTGACCATAAAAGTCTAAAATATATCTTCATACAGAAGGAGTTGAATATGAGGCTAAGAAGGTGGTTAGAGTTGATAAAAGATTATGACTGTGATATCTTATATCATCCGGGCAAGGAGAATGTAGTAGTAGACACGTTAAGTCAGAACGGTAGAGAAAAGCTGTCAATGTTAACGACTCAGAATGAGTTAATAACAGAGATGGCCAAGATGGAATTAGAAGTTAAGTTGCCAAGTGAAAAAACTAGAGATGTTATTTTCAATAGAGACTCGACCAATGATAGTGGAACGGGTTAAGGACGTACAGATAAGTACTGAAGAATGCGAGCAAATGAAAAAGATAATGAAGGATGACGTGAAGACTAAGTATAAACTTGATAAATAAGGTTTACTTCATTTTGAAGGAAGAATTTGGGTTCCAAATAATTCTGAGTTGAAAGAAGAGATTATGTGGGAGGCCCATAGTTCGAGGTACTCGATACATCCTGGTAGTACTAAGATGTATCAAGACCTTCGTCAGAACTTTTGGTGGCTGAACAAGAAGAGGGAGATTGCAAAATACGTTAGTAAGTGCTTAACTTGTCAGAAAGTTAAGGCTAAACACCAAAGGCCGAGTGGATTGTTGCAGTCACTAGAGATTCCGGAGTGGAAATGGGAGCATATCACTATGGACTTTGTGGTGGGACTTCCAACTACGAGAAAAGGATACGATGCTATTTGGGTAATAGTGGATCGGTTAACTAAATCGGCTCATTTTCTACCAATAGGAGTTAGGTATAACTTAGAGCTGTTAGCTAAGCTTTATGTCAAAGAAATCATTTCCAGACATGGAGTACCTGTTTCAATTGTGTCCGATCGTGATCCACGATTCACGTCGAACTTTTGGAGAAGGTTGTAAGAACAAATGGGAACACATTTGAGATTGAGTACGGCGTATCATCCACAGACGGATGGACAAAGTGAACGAACAATTCAAACGCTAGAAGATATGTTAAGATCTTACGTTATGGATTTCAAGGCAAGTTGGGACGAACATCTACCTTTGGTAGAATTTGGTTACAACAATAGTTTTCACGCTAGTATAGGCATGCCGCCGTATAAAGCGTTGTATGGAAAGAAGTGCAGAACACCACTTTGCTGGAATGAAGTAGGTGAACGTCGAATGTTGGGACTTGAAATGGTACAAAAAATGGCAGACATGGTTGAGCTAATACGAACTCGATTGGTAGCAGCTCAAGATAGACAAAGGAAGTATGCAGATCCTCATCGAGAGAGGAGGGAGTTTGAAGTAGGTTCATATGTTTTTCTAAAAGTATCGCCCTGGAAAGGGAAGATACATTTGGGGAAGAAAGGGAAGTTAAGTCCAAGGTTTGTAAGACCTTTTGAGATTTTAAGAAGGGTATGAGAGGTAGCTTATGAAGTAGCCTTACCTCTAGAAATGGAAAGAATACACAATGTATTTCATGTGTCTGTGTCGCGTCCTTATAAACCGGACTACAAAAACGTAATAGAGTATGAATCTATTCAAGTAGAAAAAGACTTAACGTATGAAGAATTTCTTATTCAGATTATTGATAGGAAGGAACAAGTCTTGAGAAATAAAGTAATACCTTCAGTAAAGGTAATTTGGAGAAACCACGATGCTGAAGAAGCAAAGTGGGAGCTCGAAAGTAAAATGAAGGAAAAGTTTCCTCATTTGTTTATGTAAGAATATCGAGATTCTGGGGACAGAATCCTTATAAGGAGGGAAGAATGTAACGCCCGAGAATTTTGAATTTTGAATGAATTAAATTTTTATTTGATTATGTGAATTAAATAAATTTTATTGAGTTATTATGTGAGTAAGATGTTCGAAGGTCATTCTATGACCTAGAATATACGGATGTGGTTAGTATTCTGTCTTTGTGCTAGGATTAATTGTTGTGAATTATCAAGACAAAAACGAAGGTTTTCTGAGAAGTTTTCTATAAAAACACTATTCATCCGATTTCGTTTGGAGCTAGGGTTTGAAATTTCGAAAAATGCGTAACGATAAAATATGAAGATATTATGGAATATCCAATAATATTTCCGTTGTGGCAAACGAAGTTT
Source organism: Panax quinquefolius (assembly GCA_020205615.1). Classification (NCBI taxonomy): domain Eukaryota; kingdom Viridiplantae; phylum Streptophyta; class Magnoliopsida; order Apiales; family Araliaceae; genus Panax; species Panax quinquefolius. Next base: position 73,136,479 of record CM035172.1, read on the forward strand.
TCTCTTGCGGACGTAAAACCTAAGGTTTTGTGAAAGAGGTTTCCGAAATGGAAATGAAATGCGTATAGTCGTTTCGGATATTATACGTATGAAATACGAGTATTATATTATTATGAATACGAGTATGGTGTGATGCCCCCAAAATCAGGTATACATCACCCATCTTGAGTCGCCAGATACATCGTACATAATTCAAATACAACTTAATAATACAATTGTCGTGTACAATATGACAAAACATAAACTATGAGTTTGAATACAAATATTGTCTACTAGAGAGTATACAAACTCAAAAGGAGTCCTCATTACAATTATTGTCACACTATTTAACAGAATAGTGAGGACTACTAATATTATCATCGGTCCATCACTCCGCTCCCCCAGACTCGTCCCCAAATATATTCTCATTTCCTGAAGAGAATAGTGAAAGAAAAGGTGAGCTCAACTAGCCCAGTAAGAAATATTATGACTAAGATAATGCAGAATAAATTATCATTAGCCTTCAACAGTGTTAACCTCATAAAATATAATAAACATCAAGTTTAACTGCAGCGGAACAAGCAATCCATTATAATAGTCAAGTAGAGAATAAAATCTACTATCTTCTATGATTTAAAAGGGTTTTCATGACTTTTATTACTGAGACTCAGCTTAATAAATAATCCACATCATCAAATCACCCCTGGACTATGGCCAAGGATATTCTTTAGTATCATGATCACAAATTATCCATGCATTACAGCCAAGGATATTCGTGTATTCATTAATGGTCATGATCATGCCAACAACTGTCCATCAATGCACTACGGGCCAATGATAACTTTTACCACATCATTTGTAACATTACGGTCATGATTACAATCAATAATCCTCAGTCATAATCATACCAAGTCCATCTATGCACTTTCTGAATACGGATGACTTTCAACATAATATAAACATGAGGATGATGACAATGATATAAGAATTCAATAAAACAAATTCAAGAATTAATTTATCTAGGAACTAATAACGTCCAAATTGTCAACATGATACTACTTTGTAGAGTAAAATTCAAGAATGCTCAGAAGAATATTTCCATGAAAAGATACTAGATGAAGCGCAAATATCAAAGATATTCAACTAATTTCATGGAGTATAGAAGTCAAAGTTTTAACCAGCTGAGTATAATAAAGAATGGAATAACAAAAGAAATCACCATGTATGCGATAGACCGCACAGGCAGATTATTCCAACAGAATAATAAATAACGGAACCAGGTCCTGCGTAAAATGCACAGACAGGATATTCCAATAGAATAATAAAGAATGGAACCAGGTCCGGCGTAAAACGCACAAACAGAATATTCCAACAGAATAATAAAGACTGGAACTAGGTCATGCGCAAAGCACAGACGGAATGTTCCAACCGAATAATAAAGACTGGAACCAGGTCATGCGTAAAGCACAGAAAGGATGTTCCAACAGAATAATAAAGAATAGAATAACAGAAGAATTTCACCAAGTATAGGGTAACCCGCGTATACAAGTTATTCCAACAGAATAATAAATAATGGAATAACATAAGTTCTCTTCATGAATACAAAAGAAATAACACCCCTTACATTAGTAGGAGATTGAATACTGCAGTAGTGTAGTAACATAATACTCTTCTTCTTTCTCTCTATACTTTCTCTCTCTATAGCTTGAATGAATTCGTGAAAAATAATGAAGAACTAGGCCTCTATTCATAGAAGATTTCTAGCTTAGCACTTGCAATGTGAAAAGGTAAGTGGCTTGACGACTGATGATGTGAAAAGAAAAGTTGTTTGACGCCTGTAATGTGAAACACCAAGTGGTTTGACGCCTGTAATGTCAAACGACAATTGGTTCGACGCCTGTAATATGAAACGGCAAGTGGTTTGATGTCTAGTAAAGGTAATTACTATTGACGAAGGTAATTACTATTGACGAAGGTAATTATTATTGACGAAGGTAATTACTTTTTACGAAGGTAATTACTATTGACGAAGGTAATTATTATTTACGAAGATAATTACTATTGACGAAGAGACTTTTAGATGATGATATATGGGCCCCCCATAAAATAACCAAACTTACCACAAACGTCTCATAATAGACTCTTTATATACATCAAGGATTGAATAAATATTACCACAAATCATTTTATTTTTAATCAACACATATTTAATCTTTCAAGTATTATTAATCATTTATAACTTGTCGTCTTAATTATTGATTTAATAATATAACATATTATACAGATGATACTGTGATAATAATTGAATCAATAATATAAGAGATATGATGCATCAATTACTGTAGCAATAATTGAGTATAGTTGAGTGACTTCTCACGTAAGCATCAATAATCAATACCGTGTGCTACTATGCAACCACGTGTATTACTGTACTTTTACTACCGGGTAGTTCAACAGTTTTAACGGTAACACCTCCATCGTTATTTTTATAGAAAGATAATTTTATCATTTTCTAATTACGACAATACTTCCGTTGTGGGGTCCACCAATGATTGTGCCGTCGTACGAATATTCCCCGACAAAAAGAATATTCCCCAACCAAATGAATATTTTATAACAACTTGCTTACTTTGCAAAATTTATAAATATTACCCACAACTATAACATTATATCAAATTTACTCCATAATATTCAAAAATAATATTTATAGAAAATTCATCTTTATTTATAAAAGTTGAGGTCTTACAACCTCCCCTTCTTATGAAATTTTGCCCTCGAAATTAGGGTACGTACCTGGTATGTCGAAGAGGTAAGGATACCTTGATTTTATTTTAGATTCTAACTCCCAAGTCATTTCCTCAACATCATGGTTTCTCCACAAAACTTTGACTTGAGGTATAACCTTGTAGCGTAGAATATGTCCTTCTTATCCAAGATTTGAACAGGAACCTCTTCATACATCAAATCTTTCGCTATTTTGTCTTGTTCTAACTCAATAATGTGGTTTGGGTCTTTCACATATTTACGTAACATGGATATGTGAAAAATAATATGAACACGAGACATACTTGGCGGTAAAACTAGTCTATAGGCCACAGTTTCTACTCGATCGAGGATTAAAATGGGCCGATGAATCGAGGATTGAGTTTTCCTCTCTTTCCAAATCTCGTAACTCCTTTCCATGGAGCAACACGAAACAACACATGATCTCCTATATCGAATTCCACGTCCTTTCGATGAAGATCAACATAACTCTTTTGTCGATCTTGTGAGGTTTTTATACGTCGTTGTCGGATCGTTTGAATCTTTTAGTAGTCATACGTACCAACTCAGATCCCAACAATATTGCTTCACCCACCTCATCCCAAAGATCTTTGGAGAGCGACACTTTCTTCCATACAACGCTTCGAATGGAGCCATGCTAATACTTGCTTGATAACTATTGTTGTAGGAAAACTCCACCAATGGTAAGAAGTTGTCCCAACTTCACTTGAAATCAAGGACATAGAGTCTTAATAGATCTTCAAGAGTTTGAATAGTCCTCTCCGACTGTCCGTCCGTCTGAGGATGATATGCCGGGCTAAATCGTAAGTCTGTGCCCATAGCTTTTTGCAAACTAACCCAAAATTGTGAAGTGAATCTTGGGTCTCGATCAGAAACTATGGATACCGGCATACCATGCAGTCTTACAATCTCCTTTATGTACATACGAGCAAGACGTTCAAGTGTATAAGTTTCTCGTATCGGTAAGAAATGAGCAGACTTGGTCAATCTATCAACAATTACCCAAATCGTATCTATACCTTGAGAAACCTTAGGAAGACCAGTAACAAAATCCATGGTAATGTGCTCCCACTTCCATTCTGGAATTTCAAGCGGTTGCAATGGACCTTTTGGTACTTGATGCTCCGCTTTAACTCGTTGACAAGTTAAACACCTTGAGATAAACAACGCTATCTCTCTCTTCATATTGCTCCACCAAAATGTATGACGAATATCATGATACATTTTGGTACTCCCAGGATGGATTGTAAACGGAGTGTTATACGCCTCCATCATGATTTTGTACTTTAAATCAGGGTCGTTAGGAACACAAAGTCTGGAGTTGACTCGAAGTATTCCTTCTTCATCGATTCTTGCTTCCGGCATAGCATCTTCTTGCACTTTCTTCCTCATACGCATCAGCTCCAGGTCGTTAACTTGAGCAGCTTTAACTTTATCGATTAAAGTCAGTTCTACTCATATATTCGCCATCATCACATGGGTCCCTGGAATCTTTAACTCTATCTCCATCCTTTGTAAGTCACACAAAATGGGCCTTTCCGTTGACAATATCACACTCATACTTGCATATGATCTTCTACTTAATGCGTCAGCTACCACGTTCGCTTTTCCAAGATGGTATTGGATGGTATGATCATAATCTTTTAACAGTTCAAGCCAACGTCGTTGTCGCATATTGAGTTCCTTTTGAGTAAAGAAATATTAGAGGCTTTTATGATTCGTAAAGATCTCCACCTTCTCCCCATACAAGTAATGCCTCCAAATTTTAAGTGCAAAGACAACAGCTACCAACTCTAGATCATGAGTAGGATAATTTCTCTAATATTCTTTGAGTTGTCTTGAGGCATGGGCTATGACTTTCCCATGTTGCATGAGAACACATCCCAACCCTTTGCTCGAAGCATCACTGTAGATGACAAATCCCTCCGAGCCAGATGGTATTGTCAGAACAGGTGCTGAAATGAGTCTCCTCTTGAGTTCTTGAAAACTCTTCTCACATTTGTCACTCCAAGCGTACTTTGTATCTTTCCGAGTCAGCTGAGTTAATGGAGTAGCAATTCGAGAAAATCCTTCCACGAATCTCCGATAATAACCAGCTAAGCCGAGAAAGCTACGTACTTCGGTCACTAATTTAGGTTGCTCCCATCTTTGAATTGCTTCAATCTTTGCTGGGTCAACAGATATTCAATGACTTGATACTACGTGCCCAAGGAATGCTACTTCATCAAGCCAGAATTCACATTTTTCAACTTGGCATAAAGCTTGTATTCATGAAGCTTTTGGAGTGTCAGCCTCAAGTGTTGCTCATGATCTTCACGGCTTTTGGAATAAATAAGGATGTCATCAATAAAGATGACCACAAAGTGATCCAAATATTCCTTGAATACTCGGTTCATCATATCCATGAAGGCAGCAGGAACATTAGTCAACCCAAAGGATATGACTAGGAATTCATAATGCCCGTACCGAGTTCTGAAAGCCGTCTTTAGAATGTCATCGGTTCTAATCTTCAATTGGTGATATCCGAAATGAAGATCAATCTTTGAAAAGAATTTGGCTCCTTGCAACTGATCAAACAGGTCATCAATACGTGGCAATGGATACCTATTTTTGATGGTGACATGATTCAACTCCCGTTAATCAATACAAAGTCGCATACTCCCATCTTTCTTCTTCACGAATAGAACAGGAGCACCCCAAGGAGAAGTACTAGGACGAATAAAGCCAATGTCTAACAATTCTTGCAGGTTGGGTCTTTAACTCCACGAAGTTCAATAGAGCCATTTGATATGGGGCTTTGGAAATGGGTTTTATCTACCGGGTTCAAGGTCGATACAAAATTCAATTTCACGCCGAGGGGTAGGCCGGAAGTTCTTCGGGGAATACGTCAGGAAATTTATTAACAATAGAAATATCATTCAAAACTAACGTATTTTTGTTTAAATCTGTGACATGAGCTAAGAAAGCTTGACATCCGTTTTTCAATAAACGAATAGCTTTATGGTTTGAGATGGCCGTGATTGATTTTTATTGTTTGGTCACTTGAATTCGCATAATAGGTTGATTAGGAATATGAAAGTTAACAACCTTACAGAAATAATCAATTTTTGCATGATGAGTAGTTAACCAATCAATCCCTAGAATCACGTCAAATGTAAGTATTTTCAATGAAATAAGATCGACAGGTAATGTGAGGGTACCGATTTGAACCAAACAAGACTTATAAATAGTGGATGTAATGAAGGTTTCTCCCAACGGAGTTTCCACAGATAAGTCAAAGTCTAATTTCTCTGGAGTCAAATTTAATCGATGAGCGCAAGTAGGAGAAATAAAAGAATGGGTAGAACCGGTATCAAATAAAGTTTAGACTTCGCTAGATTTTATGATAAGCTTACCCGTGATGACCTCATTCGGGTTCCTTGCTTTCTGGGAGGTCACAACACACGCTCTCCCTTGCACTACCGGCTTTGACTTTTCTGGGACGGCCTTTGGTGCCTCCATCCTAGCTGAATTTGTATTCGGTGAACGACAAAATCGGGCTAAGTGACCTTCTCTTCCACAATTATAACATGCTTTGGATGGTATCGCGCAATTTGAACTGATGTGTCCCCCCCCCCTCCGCATTTGAAGCATATAATAGGTGGACTTTCTCTTTCCTTAACAACGGGTGATGGTGCTGACGTCTTTCCATCATTGTTGAATCTCCTCTTCTTGAAATGTCCATTCTTATTATTTTGGCCCTGATTACCACTGAAGTGGTTACCATTTCTGGTCTGTTGATTCCCTCAATGCTTGTTGTCACCGCTTCGATGACTGCTCTCGCTGGTATTATCATTTTGCCGACTGCTCTCATTTAGTTATACTGACTCGTTATCGCTCCACTAATCGAGCCCTATTTACAACATCCGAATATAAACACGGTTTATGAGAAATAAGATGTTGACGTATCTCCGCATCAAACCTCTTAAAACATCCGTGTCATTCTCTTCATTATCCACCAAGTGGGGCGCTAAAACCGGGATAACTCATAAATTTAGCCTCGTATTGCGACACGATTCCATATTGTTTTGTTCCAACTTGATAAAATCCACCTCCTTCATGTGATGAATACTTTCGGGAAAGTATTTGTCGTTGAACAGCTCTTGGAACTTCTCCCAAGACATCTTCAGTATGGTAGGTTGAGTACGTTTTACCGATTCCCACCAGTAATCTGCCTCTCCGCGCAACATAAAGGCGGCAAAGGGAACCTTTTGCTCCTCGGAGCATCCCAAGACATCAAGTTTATGTTTTGTCGTATTGTACACGACAATTGTATTATTAAGTTGTATTTGAATTCTGTATGATGTATCTGGCGACTCAAGATGGGTGATGTATACTTAATTTTGGGGGTGTCACAGCTTCGGGCAAAGGGTTGGGATGTGTTCTCATGCAACATGGGAAAGTCATAGCCTATGCCTCAAGACAACTCAAAGAATATGAGAGGAATTATCCTACTCATGATCTAGAGTTGGCGTAAATGTTGTCTTCAGACTTAAAATTTGGAGGCATTACTTGTATGGGGAGAAGGTGGAGATCTTTACGGATCATAAAAGCCTCAAATATTTCTTTTTTGAAAAGGAACTCAACATGCGACAACGACGTTGGCTTGAATCTGTTGAAAGATTATGATCATACCATCCAATACCATCCGGGAAAAGCGAACGTGGTAGTAGACGCATTGAGTAGAAGATCATATGCAAGTCTGAGTGCGATATTGTCAACGAAAGGCCCATTTTGTGTGACTTGCAAAGGATGGAGATAGAGTTAAAGACTCAGAGGACCCATGTGATGATGGAGAATATCTGAGTAGAACCGAATTTAATCGATAAAGTTAAAGTCGCTCAAGTTACGGACCTAGAAATGATGCGTATGAGGAAGAAAGTGCAAGAAGGTGCTATCTTAGGAAGCAAGAATCGATGAAGAAGGAATACTTGAGTCAACTCCGGACTTTGTGTTCCTAACGACCGATTTAAAGTATAAAATCATGATGGAGGCGCACAACACACACCGTTGTAATCCATCTCGGGAGAACCAAAATGTATCATGATATTCGTCATACATTTTGGTGGAGCAATATGAAGAGAGAGATAGCGTTGTTTATCTCAAGGTGTCTAACTTGTCAACGAGTTAAATTGGAGTATCAAGTACCAAAAGGTCCATTGCAAGCACTTGAAATTCCAGAATGGAAGTGGGAGCACATTACCATGGATTTCGTTACCGGTCTTCCTAAGGTTTCTCAAGGCATAGAAGCGATTTGGATAATTGTTGATAGATTGACCAAGTTTACTCATTTCTTACCGATACGAGAAACTTATACACTTTAACGTCTTACTCGTATGTACATAAACGAGATTGTAAGACTGCATGGTATGCCGGTATCCATAGTTTCTGATCGAGACCCAAGATTCACTTCATGATTTTCGGTTAGTTTATAAAAAGCTATGGGCACAGACTTACTATTTAGCTCGGCATATCATCCTCAGACGGACAGATATTCGGAGAGGACTATTCAAACTCTTGAAGATCTATTAAGACTCTATGTCCTTGATTTCAAGGAAAGTTGGGACTAGTTCTTACCATTGGTGGAGTTTTCCTACAACAACAGTTATCAAGCAAGTATTGGCATGGCTCCATTCGAAGCGTTGTATGGAAGAAAGTGTCGTTCTCCAGTATGCTGGGATGAGGTGGGTGAAGAAACGTTGTTGGGACCGGAGTTGGTACACATGACTACGGAAAAGATTCAAACGATCCGACAACGATAAAAGAGTTATGCTGATCTTCATCGAAAGGACGTGGAATTCGATATAGGAGATCATGTGTTGTTCCGTGTTGCTCCTTGGAAAGGAGTTACGAGATTTGGAAAGAGAGGAAAACTCAATCCTCGATTCATCAACCCATTTTTAATCCTCGATCGAGTAGAAACTGTGGCCTATAGACTCGCTTTACCTCCAAGTATGTATCGTGTTCATAACGTTTTTCACATATCCATGTTACGTAAATATGTGAAAGACCCGAACCACATTATTGAGTTAGAACCAGACGAAATAGCGGAAGATTTGATGTATGAAGAGGTTCCTGTTCAAATCTTGGATAAGAAGAACATATTCTACGCTCCAAGGTTATACCTCAAGTCAAAGTTTTGTGGAGAAACCACGATGTTGAGGAAATGACTTGGGAGTTAGAATCTGAAATGAAATCAAGGTATCCTTACCTCTTCGACATACCAGGTACGTACCCTAATTTTGAGGGAAAAATTTCATAAGAAGGGGAGGTTGTAAGACCCCAACTTTTATAAATAAAGATGAATTTTCTATAAATATTATTTTTGAATATTATGGAGTAAATTGATATAATGTTATAATTGTGGGTAATATTTATAAATTTTGCAAAGTAAGCAAGTTGTTATAAAATATTCGTTTGGTCAGGGAATATTCGTACGACGACACAATCATTGGTGGACCCCACAACGGAAGTATTGTCGTAGTTAGAAAACGACAAAATTATCTTTCTATAAAAATAACTACGAGGTGTTACCGTTAAAAGCTGTTGAACTACCCTAGTAAAAAGTACGATGTCTGGCGTGGTTGCATAGTAGCACACAAGATTGATTATTGATGCTTACGTGAGAAGTCACTCATTATACTCAATTATTGCTACATGATAATTCTTTGCATCATATCTCTTATATTATTGATTCAATTATTGTCACAAAATATCATCATCAGATAATATGTTATATTATTAAATCAATAATTGAGACGACAAGTTATAAATGATTAATAATTGTTGAAAGATTAAATATGTATTGATTAAAAATAAAATGATTTGTGGTAATATTTATTCAATCATTGATGTATATAAAGAGTCTATTATGAGACGTTTGTGGTATGTTTGGTTATTTTATGGGGGGCCCATATGTCATCATCTAAGAGTCTCTTCGTCAATATTAATTACCTTCGTCAATAGTAATTACCTTCGTCAAAAGTAATTACCTTTGTCAATAGTAATTACCTTCGTCAATAGTAATTACCTTTACCAGACGTCAAACCACTTGTCGTTTCATATTACAGGCATCGAACCAATTGTCGTTTCATATTACAGGCGTCAAACCACTTGGTGTTTCACATTACATGCGTGAAACCACTTTTCTTTTCACATCACCAGTTGTCAAGCCACTTGCCTTTTCACATTGCAAGTGGTAAGCTAGAAATCTTCTATAAATAGAGGCCTAGTTCTTCATTATTTTTCACGAATTCATTCAAGCTATAGAGAGAGAAAGTATAGAGAGAATAAGAGAGAAAGAAGAAGAGTATTCTGTTACTACACTACTGAAGTATTCAATCTCCTACTAATGTAAGGGGTGTTATTTCTTTTGTATTCATAAAGAGAACTTATGTTATTCCATTATTTATTATTCTGTTGGAATAACCTGTATATACGGGCTACCCTATACTTGGTGAAATTCTTCTGTTATTCTATTCTTTATTATTATGTTGGAACATCCAGTCTGTACTTTACGCATGACCTAGTTCCAGTCTTTATTATTCTGTTAGAATATCCTGTCTGTGCATTTTACGCCAGACCTGGTTCCATTCTTTATTATTCTGCTGGAATATCCTGTCTGCGTGTGTTTAACGCCTTTACTTCGGTTCCATTATTTATTATTCTCGTTGGAATAACTCACTGTCAAGGTCTATCGCATGCATGGTGATTTCTTTTGTTATTCCATTCTTTATTATACTCAATTGGTTAAAACTTTGACTTATATACTCCATGAAATTAGTGGAATATCTTTGATATTTGTGCTTCATCTAGTATCTTTTCATGGAAATATTCTTCTGAGCATTCTTGAATTTTACTCTACAAAGCAGTATCATGTTGACAATTTGGACGTTATTAGTTCCTAGATACATTAATTCTTGAACTTGTTTTATTGAATTCTTATATCATTGTCATCATCCTCATGTTTATATTATGTTGAAAGTCATCTGCGCCCTGTAGTGCATAGATGGACTTGGTATGATTATGACCAGGGATTATTCGGTGTAATCATGACCGTAATGTTATAAATGATGTGGTAAAAGTTATCATTGGCCCGTAGTGCATTGATAGACAGTTGTTGGCATGATCATGACCATTATTGAATACACGAATGTCATTGGCTATAGTGCATGGATAATTTGTGGTCGTGATACTAAAGAATATCTTTGGCCATAGTGCAGGGGTGATTCGATGAAGTGGATTATTTATTAAGCTGAGTCTTAGCGATTAAAGTCATGAAAAACCTTTTAAATCATAGAATATAGTAGATTTTATTCTCTACTTGACTCTTCTAATGGATTGCTTGTTCCGCTGCAGTTAAACTTGATGTTTATTATATTTTATCAGTTTAACACTGTTGAAGGCTAATGATAATTTATTCTGCATTATCTTAGTCATAATATTTCTTACTGGGCTAGTTGAGCTCACCCTTTCTTTCACTGTTCTCTTGAGGAAATGAGAATATAGCTGGGATGAGTCGGGGAACGGAGTGATGGACCAGATGATAGTATTAGTAGTCCTCACTATTCTGTTAAATAATGTGACAATAATTGTAATGAGGACTCCTTTTGAGTTTGTATACTCTCTAGTAGACAATATTTGTATTCAAACTTACAGTTTATGTTTTGTCGTATTATACACGACAATTATATTATTAAGTTGTATTTGAATTCTGTACGATGTATCTGGCGACTCAAGATGGGTGATGTATACCTAATTTTGGGGGCGTCACAGTCTCACATTCTTCGTTCCAACCGAACTTTGTATCTTTCTGAGTCAGTTGAGTTAATGGAGTAGCAATTCGAGAAAATCCTTCCACGAATCTCCGATAATAACCAGCTAAGCCAAGAAAGCTACGTACTTCGGTCACTGATTTAGGTTGCTCCCAGCTTTGAATTGCTTTAATCTTTGCTGGGTCAACAGATATTCCATGACTTGATACTGTGTGCCCAAGGAATGCTACTTCCTCAAGCCAGAATTTGCATCTCTTCAACTTGGCATAAAGCTTGTATTCACGAAGCTTTTGGAGTGTCAGCCTCAAGTGTTGCTCATGATCTTCATGACTTTTGGAATAAATAAGGATGTCATCAATAAAGACGACCACAAAGTGATCCAAATATTCCTCGAATACTCGATTCATCATATCAATGAAGGCAACAGGAGCTTTAGTCAATCCAAAAGACATGACTAGGAATTCATAATGCCCGTACCGAGTTCTGAAAGCCGTCTTTGGAATGTCATCGGTTCTAATTTTCAATTGGTGATATCCGGAACGAAGATCTATCTTTGAAAAGAATTTGGCTCCTTGAAACAGGTCATCAATATGTGGCAATGGATACCTATTTTTGATGGTGACATGATTTAACTCCCGATAATTAATACAAAGTCACATACTCCCATCTTTCTTCTTCACGAATAGAACAAGAGCACCCCAAGGAGAAGTACTAGGACGAATAAAGCCAATGTCTAACAATTCCTGTAGTTGGGTCTTTAACTCCTGAAGTTCAATAGGAGCCATTCGATATTGGGCTTTGGAAATGGGTTTTGTACCGGGTTCAAGGTCGATACAAAATTCAATTTCACGCTCAGGGGGTAGGCCAGGAAGTTCTTCAGGGAATACGTCAGGAAATTTATTAATAATAGAAATATTGTTCTAAACTGACGTATTTTTGTTTAAATCTGTGACATGAGCTAAGAAAGCTTGACATCCGTTTTTCAATAAACGAATAGCTTTATGGCTTGAGATAACCGTGATTGATTTTAATGGTTTGGTCGCTTGAATTCGCATAATAGGTTGATTAGGAATATGAAAGCTAACAACCTTACGGAAATAATCAATTTTTACATGATGAGTAGTTAACCAATCAATCCCTAGAATCACGTCAAATGCAAGTAGTTTCAATGAAATAAGATCGACAGGTAATGTGAGGGTACCGATTTGAACCAAACAAGACTTATAAACAATTGGATGTAATGAAGGTTTCTCCCAAATGAGTTTCCACAGATAAGTCAAAGTCTAATTTCTCCGGAGTCAAATTTAATCGATGAGCGCAAGTAGGAGAAATAAAAGAATGGGTAGAACCGGTATCAAATAAAGTATATACTTCATTAGATTTTATTATAAGCTTACCCGTGATGACCTCATTTGGGTTCTTCGCTTTCTGGGAGGTCACAACAAACGCTCTCCCTTGTACTACCGGCTTTGGCTTTTCTGGGGCGGCCTTTGGTGCCTCCATCCTAGCTGAATTTGTCTTCAGTGAATGACAAAATCGGGCTAAGTGACCTTCTCTTCCACAATTATAACATGCTTTGACTGACATCGCAATTTGGATGATGTGTCCCTCCCTCCGCATTTGAAGCATATAATAGGTGGTCTTTCTCCTTCCTTAACAACGGGTCTTTGGTCTTGGCGTCTTTCCATCATTGTTGAATCTCCTCTTCTTGAAATGTCCATTCTTATTGTTTTGGCCTCGACGATTACCACCGGGTGGTTACCATTTCGGTCCGTTGATTCCTCCATGCTTGTTGTCACCGCTTCATGATCGCTCTCATTTGGTATTATCATTTTGCCGACTGCTCTCATTTAGTTGCGTTGACTCGTTATCGCGCTCCACTAACTGAGCTTGATAAACTCCACCTCCTTCATGTGACGAATACTTTCGGGAAAGTATTTGTCGTTGAACAGCTCTTGGAACTTCTCCCAAGACATCTTGATCTGAAAGAGTTGAGTACGTTTTATCGATTCCCACCATGTCGCCTCCTCCCGCAACAACATAAAGGTAGAAAAGGGAACCTTTTGCTCCTCGGAGCATCCCAAGATATCAAATATCTTGGTGATCTGCTTTATCCATGCTTCCACCATAAGTAGTTTTGGCTCTCCTTTAAACTCCGGTGGTCCCAGCTCCTTGAACTATTTAGCGGTGACCGCCCGAGAGTTTCCATTGTTTCCACCTGTATTTTGGACAGGAGCCGCTCTCGCCTGCTGTTGCATGAATTGAAGCCCCTGAACATTTGATCATTCATCATTTGGTCAGTGTTGTTGTTTGCATTAGGATTGTCGCCTTCATATGCACATTATCCTGATTATTGATATGTGGTGAATTAACGGTTGCCTGTGCTCCATTGCTATTCTTAACATTCTCGGATGTCATTTTCAGATACTGTCACAAAACAAAGGTTAATTGACATGTAACATATTATCCCTAAATTCTGACTGACCAATTAAATACCACATAAACTTAGGTAGGTCATACTAGCAAAGGAATTCCCCGTCTCTCCCCTCCTAGTACTATTCTTACATCTTAGCCAGGGATCATATCACTAAGCTTTGATACCAACTATGACGCCCCCAAAATTAGGTATACATCACCCATCTTGAGTCGCCAGATACATCGTATAGAATTCAAATACAACTTAATAATACAATTATCGTGTACAATACGACAAAACATAAACTGTGAGTTTGAATACAAATATTGTCTACTAGAGAGTATACAAACTCAAAAGGAGTCCTCATTACAATTATTGTCACACTATTTAACAAAATAGTGAGGACTACTAATACTATCATCTGGTCCATCACTCCGTTCCCCGACTCGTCCCAGCTATATTCTCATTTCCCGAAGAGAATAGTGAAAGAAAGGGTGAGCTCAACTAGCCCAGTAAGAAATATTATGACTAAGATAATGCAGAATAAATTTTCATTAGCCTTCCATAGTGTTAAACTGATAAAATATAATAAACATCAAATTTAACTGTAGTGGAACAAGCAATCCATTAGAAGAGTCAAGTAGAGAATAAAATCTACTATCTTCTATGATTTAAAAGGTTTTTCATGACTTTTATCATTTGAGACTCGACAATAAATAATCCACATCATCGAATCACCCTTGCACTATGGCCAAGAGATATTCTTTAGTATCACGACCACAAATTATCCATGCACTACTGACCAAGGACATTCGTTTATTCATTAATGGTCATGATCATGCCAACAATCGTCCATCAATGCACTACGGACCAATGATAACTTTTACCACATCATTTGTAACATTATGGTCATGATTACAATCAATAATCCTCAGTCATAATCATACAAAGTCCATCTATGCACTATAGGCCACAGATGACTTTCAACATAATATAAACATGAGGATGATGACAATGATATAAGAATTCAATCAAACAAGTTCAAGAATTAATTTATCTAGGAACTAATAACGTCCAAATTGTCAACATGATACTGCTTTGTAGAGTAAAATTCAAGAATGCTCAGAAGAATATTTCCATGAAAAGATACTAGATGAAGCACAAATATCAATGATATTCCACTAATTTCATGGAGTATAGAAGTCAAAGTTTTAACCAACTGAGTATAATAAGGAATGGAATAACAAAAGAAATCACCATGCATGCGATAGACCACACAGGCAGGTTATTCCAATAGAATAATAAATAACGGAACCAGATCCGGCGTAAAATGCACAGACAGGATATTCCAACAGAATAATAAATAATGGAACCAGGTCTGGCGTAAAATGCACAAACAGGATATTCCAACAAAATAATAAAGATTTAAACCAGATCATGCGTAAAGCATAGACAGGATGTTCCAACAGAATAATAAAGACTGGTACCAGGTCATGCGTAAAGCACAGACATGATGTTCCAACAGAATAATAAAGAATAGAATAATAGAAGAATTTCACCAAGTATAAGGTAGCCCGCGTATACAGGTTATTCCAACAGAATAATAAATAATGGAATAACATAAGTTCTCTTCATGAATACAAAAGAAATAACACCCCTTACATTAGTAGGAGATTGATTCTTGTAGTAGTAGTGTAGAATACTCTTACTCTTCTTCTTTCTCTCTTATTCTCTCTATACTTTCTCTCTCTGTAGCTTGAATCAATTCGTGAAAAATAATGAAGAACTAGGCCTCTATTTATAGAAGATTTCTAGCTTAGCACTTGCAATGTGAAAAGGCAAGTGGCTTGACGACTGGTGATGTGAAAAGAATAGTGGTTTGATGTCTGTAATGTGAAACACCAAGTGGTTTGACGCCTATAATGTGAAACGACAATTGGTTCGACGCCTGTAATATGAAACGGCAAGTGGTTTGACGTCTGGTAAAGGTAATTACTATTGACTAAGGTAATTACTATTGACGAAGAGACTCTTAGATGATGACATATGGCCCCCCCATAAAATAACCAAACTTACCACAAATATCTCATAATAGACTCTTTATATACATCAAGGATTGAATAAATATTACCACAAATCATTTTATTTTTAATCAACACATATTTAATATTTCAACAATTATTAATCATTTATAACTTGTGTCGTCTCAATTATTGATTTAATAATATAACATATTATACGAGATGATCTTTGTGACAATAATTGAATCAATAATATAAGAGATATGATGCGTGAATTCTTGTAGCAATAATTGAGTATAGCGAGTGACTTCTCAATGTAAGCATCAATAATTAATACCGCAGCTACTTATGCAACCACATGCCAGACATCGTACTTTTTTACTACCGGTAGTTCAACGGTTTTAACAGAATAACTCTCTGCCGTTATTTTTATAGAAAGATAATTTTGTCTTTTTCTAACTACGACAATACTTCCATTGTGGGGTCCACTAATGATTGTGCCAAATCATCGAATATTTCCCGACAAAAAGAATGTTCCCAGAATTAAAACGAATATTTTATAACAACTTGCTTACTTTGCAAAAATTTATAAATATTACCCACAACTATAACATTATATCAAATTTACTCCATAATATTCAAAAATAATATTTATAGAAAATTCATCTTTATTTATAAAAGTTGGGGTCTTACATATGGTATGAAGAATAGTACGACGTATAATACAATTATTATATGAGTATTAGATGAAGAGATTATGTGAGTTATACGCGTAGAATACAAGACATAGTAATGGAGTATGAATTAAGGGTTTGGTATAATTTAATTGGGCTTAAACCAATAGCAAGACCAATGAATTAAGTGTTCAAGCCCAAGTTAAGGCCCAACATTAAGTTATGTCAAGCTTAATTCAAAAAGTAAATCGCGGGTCGAACCGGTGGGTCATGGGTTAGGTAAAACCCATGGGATGATCCAAAGGGGGAGTGGGCCAGCCACTTGGTGGCCAAGAAAGGTAGGCAACTTGCTCACCAAGTACTTTACTTGGTGACAAAGTTGATAAAGGAGGTGGAATAGTAAGGAGGTAGGGGAATTGGACTATTTTGCCCTCAAGTTGTTTACTTATAAATACAAAGCTTGGGTTGAGCTTTTGTTGTTTTGAAAATCTTGTTCAACCTATATTGAGAGAGAGAAAATCTAGAAACGCTCAATCATTCTACTTTCAAGCAAACCAATAGACGTTTATCAAGAACGTTAATTACTTCAAAGGTAAATTCTCATAAACTGAAATCTTCATCTTTTTCGATTTCTTTCTCGTAGAAGAATCGTAGATTGGTGGAGCATGTTTATTGAGGAGATATAAGGATGCCTATGAATGACTAAATCATTGATAGGTCATGACCAAATAGAAATCGTAAGTGTTTACGTAAGTTAAAAATCGTAGAAAGTCTTGAACGTGAACTTAGTTTTGAACGAACGATTTGAGAATTGTTATAGCTAAGGAATGTGCCTATTGTTTGGTTAGGATGACTATGATGAATCAATGGAGTTTTCCATTTGATTTGGTTTATAGAGCACGAGTAACGAAGTTATGGCGAATTTTGCGAAAATAGACGTTAAACGTCAAAAACGTAAAAAATCCCGGATTAAAGGTCAAAAGTTGCCGTGTGACTTGAAACGATTGTTTCCAATGTCAACACGTGAGATAAGGTAATTAAGAGTCGTTGGAAAAAGCATCATCGCATTCTGACTTATAACGAAGAAATTGAGTATTGAACGGTCGACAACGTTAAACGAACGCTTAAAAATGAACTCAAAGGTGAATTCTGAGTTAACGGATTTGAAAATGTGAAATTCTTATATGAACACGTAAAGGATGTAATTTGTGAGTTGTAGGCTTTCGAATGGGTCAATTCGGATGTAAAACGAACAAATTAGGAAGCCGAGAGTTTCGTTAGAAAAGTGGACTATTTTGGCCAATCGGTGCACGAGACTCATCAATACCGCAGATGCCAAAACCAAGATAAAGTGGTCAATACTGCGGCTAGACTCAATGAGTACCTTGCTAACTCGCGCCACAACGCCACTAGAATACTAAGGATGTCAAATGCAAATACTGATTTTAGTAGGAAAATGTTGACCAAGTTAGGTTTTGTTCCATTTGAATGTAGACTTAAGGTAAGACATTGAAGGTACTTGATGTTCATAATCAAGCTAACCTTAAATCATTTATAAGGTGATAATGTTAGATGATTTAGTGAGGTTAAATAGAAATTAAACAAATAACGCGAAAACGTAATAAGTAAACCGTAAATGACGTTCAACGTTGGTACTTAACCAATAATGATCGAATGTCGGTTAGTAAGAACGTTAACGAG
Source organism: Panax quinquefolius (assembly GCA_020205615.1). Lineage (NCBI taxonomy): Eukaryota > Viridiplantae > Streptophyta > Magnoliopsida > Apiales > Araliaceae > Panax > Panax quinquefolius. The sequence continues at coordinate 73,154,867 of CM035172.1, forward strand.
CCATACGAAAGTATAGGAAGTCGAATCGACTTTAATAACGAAGTTAATTCAAATAAGAAATAGAAGAGAAAGAAGTTGGTTATAAACAGTAAAGTTAGTTTGTTTGATAACTAATTACAGTGTGCTATGTGAATGTATCATGTAGATCCTGTAAAGACTGAGAATAGTTGAATTATTTATTCGAAGATGCTTGAAGGCAAGTCTTTCTTAAATGCTTGTCTAGCCTTCGTGTTAGCCAAGTTTTATGTGATGCATGTTATACAATGCATGAATGGTTTTAATGAAAGAGTCGATGCCTGTTTTAACTCGGCTAGACAAGTATTGAAGAATGAATTGATTTGTTCACAAGTCTTTCGATATAGAACTGTTAACGCTATCCTATGCCAAATATTTGGTACGGATGAGAAGGTAAGTTTATCTATGTACAAACAAAAGTATTTTTCATCGATTATTCGATGGGCACGCGAGGTTTCCAAATGTTAAACGTAAATATGTTTAACATAAGAGTGCTGATCAACATAGAGTACAATAGGCTGATCACTTAGAAGTGCTCGTAAGTAAAGACGGATGGATGGCCTTAGTGTCGGATGTCATTTTCAAGTATGAAAACGAAAAGAGTATGTTCATGGTCTATTAACCGGTTCATCATTCCTAAGCTATTATATATACTCTGGAATTGTTGTTATGAGAAGTACTAGTCAAATGTTTCATAATGCTTCGTAGTTAATTGTTCAAATATTAAAATAAAGTATGTAATTGTTAAGGTGATATTCATATGATTCTTTGTTAAGACTTACTGAGCTAGTTATGCTCATTCTTGCTTGAACCATATGTTTGCTGCTAAAGCTGAACGAACTGAGAGTTCTAAGAGAGATAAAGGCAAGGCTAAAATGGACAATTAATCGTCCTGTAATAGATTAGTGTATTTGGTTGTAATATACTTATGAAGAACAACGAATGTATTCAGTTTTTAAACCTGGGAAAGGATTTATTACAAATGTAATATAAAGATAGTAATTACACTCATTTTGTTGTTATCTCAATGGAATGATTGTATGGATTGTAGTATCGTGGAGCACCATCTGTCGGGTTGGAAGATACCCGGATTTGGGGGCGTCACATATAATAACTTAGGAATTCTGAACCAGGCAAAAGACCATGAACATACTCTTTCCGTTTTCATACTTGAAAAGGACATCCGACACTAAGGATATCCATCCGTCTTTACTTACGAGCACTTCTAGGTGATCAGCCTATTTTACTCTATATTGATCAACACTCTTCCGTTAAACGTATTTACATTTAACATTTGGCAACCTCACGTGCCCATCGAATAATCGACGAAAATACATTTATTTGTTCATAGACAAACTTACCTTTACATCTATACCAAATACTTGGAATAGGATAGCGTTAACAGTTCTATATCGAAAGACTTGTACACAAATCAATCAATTCTTCAAGACTTGTCTAGCCGAGTTAAAACAGGCATCGACTCTTTCTTTAAAATCACTCATGCATTTTATAACATGAATCATAGAAAACGTGGCTAACACGAAGGTCAGAGAAGCGTTAAGAAAGACTTGCCTTCAAGCGTCTTCAAATATAATATTCAATCAATTCTCATGCTTTACAGGATCTACATGATATATTCATATAGCACACTGTAATTAGTTTACAAATAACTAACTTTATTGTTCTAACCAACTTCTTTCTCTTCTATGTCTTACTTGAATTTACTTCATTAATAATGTCAATTCGACTTACTATTCTTCATTACGGATCATTAACGTTCTTACGTTATTAATCGACATTCGATCATCATTGGTTAAATACCAACATTAGACATCATTCACGGTTCACTCATTACGTTCTTGCGTTCTTCGTTCAATTCTTTTTAAACCATACTAAATCTTCTAATATTATCACTTATAAGTGTTTTAAGGTCAGCCTTATCATGTACATTAGGTACATTCATTGCCTTACTATTGGTTTACCTTTAATTAGAATTAAAACCTAACTTGGTCAACCTTCTTACACTGCCGGCACTGCGGCGCATCATCTCCTTTGTATAGTGGCACTACGGCGTCACTCTCCAGGTGTTTTCCCCGAAATCGGCGTTGCGGCGCGAGACCTTGCACAAATTCTGTGACGAACGAGATTTTTGTAATTTAATTTTAATATTTATTGAATTAAATAAATATTTTTTGATGATTTAATTATTGGATTAAATAATTATTTGATGCAATTGTGGTAGATTAATTTAATTATATGTGTTACATTTATTAAATTAATGTGGAGAATATTTATTATTCAAGTATGTAATTATGTCAGCTTATTGAATTAAATGAATTATTTAATTAAGCATGATGTTATTCAAATTAATTTATTTATTAATTAGAGATTTAATAATTTAATATAATTAATTAATGAGAAAATTAAATATATGACTATGTGAATTTATGAGAAGTTATTATATTTTATTTATATTAAATAAGATATATGAATTATTGTGCAAGTGGGTGTGACATGAATTAAACTATATGATAAAGTTTTATTAAATTAAATGATTTATGAAATTTATTAATCTAGCCAAACAAGGCCCTATGGGTAGTTGGATGCAGTTACCCACTACTGGAGTAACTGACCATTATTGCACGTTAGTCGAGTTCTTATATTACGACGTTCTCTTTTCTTTTCTTTTATTATTCTAAGTCTGGAAGAGCAGAGAGGGAGAGAGATTGAGAATTTATCAGAGAAAATTTGTGAAAATTAGAGATATTGTGAGTGTGTAATCATCAGGTAATTGTGAAAGGATCATCTTGGATCACCTCTTCTTAATCTATACTCTGGGTAATTTCTCCAAACCAAATTCTATTTTTACGTTATTTGAGTTTTATGAAAATGGCTTTCATTCATACTGTAAAGCCTCTGTAATTGAGATAGAAGTAATGATTGTTGGTTTTGTATGTGTTATGGCACATCACATCGTATTTAATTATATATATTTTGTAAACAATATCATAAATTTCATAATATGATGACTTGCTATTTCAAAATTTACAGAGTTTGGGTTTTGGCCATATGGCCTTATACGTGGTATTTTATGTATTGATCATATATTATCCCTAAATTTTACACTTGCATGTTGTTGTTATGCATGTTGATACGAAGAGACCAAAGTTTAAATAAACGGATTCGGTGTTATAACGAATCCGTAGTGACAATTTTCATGTTTTATTTTCAAAACCTTCAAGAACATCAAGAACAGTGAAAGTAAATGTGTTGATTTTGCAAATTATGTGTTGTAACTTGTTAAAAATAATGCTAGATCGGTTAAGCAATGATTATATATGTATTACAATGATTGGGTAAGTCTAAATTAGTAAAAAATAACTAATCTAAGTTATGGCCATATTCATGTATAATTTTACACGTGATTGATTTTTGGCCTAATTTGGCCTTGTTATGTTCATGAATCACGTAATCGCTAAGAAACTACGAAAAATGAGCACAGGTAACCCAGCCCCGTAGCACGTTCCAAACTAAATTACCACTTACTCGACCAAAAAAAAAATAAAAATAATAATAAAAATAAAAAATAATAATAATAATAAATATTTGATGAAAATTATTATTAAAATATTTATAAAATAAATTAAATATTTTAATTGAGATATTTATGGAATAAAATAAATATTCGATGAAAATTATTATTAAAATATTTATAAAATAAATTAAATATTTTAATTGAGATATTTATGGAATAAAATAAATATTCGATGGAAATTATTATGAAATAATTTATTCGAGTGTAATAATAGTAAGAGAATGAAAATATTCTAATTTAATTAAGTAAATAAATTAGAAGGGTAATGATTTGTTAAATAAAGTGGAGTTTATATTAAATAATTAAGTGAAAATGTAACTAATGAATGTCGTGAATACATATGGTATGTGTGTAAGATTTGTGGTGAACGGAAGTAGTAATCGTTTAGCCTACGCACGAGGCAAGTTTCCTAACCCTACTTATCATTATTGTTCAAGTTTATTATTTACCTCAATTAATTATCATTATTATTATTCAAGTTCAAATGTTATATTAAAAATTGATTATCTTTTCAAAGCATGATTCAGTTATACAATAATTGTCCTATTGTATACTTCTTGAGATTATTATTTAATTTAAATATCATTATTGTTGAATCTTGTTAGACTAGTGAACCTTATTGATTCGACTAGTCCATAGTTGATGAACGTTCTAAATTTCAGAACCCTTATTGAATTATCCAAACCAAACTTCCTTTTGTACGGACTCGAATGTCAAACTGAGATGAACAACCCTGCAAAGGGATTTACTTATGCGTTAGCGTTAAGATATTGTGCACAATATGGTACTAAGGGCTGATCCTTCTATGTACGAGTAGAAAGGCCCCATAGTCTTTTGACTATTAAAGGTTTCAAGTATAACCCTTGATAACCTAGGACATAGTTCAAGGTCTTATGACCCTCAGAATTCTTTTGATTCTTGTTATTCATTCTTGATTCAAAAGTTGAGCTTTTATTCAGATGTCTTTGATTTACTCGCATGTTATTATACTGTTATTTCATTATTATACTTATGGGCAATAGTGCTCACTCTTGCTTAATAATAACATTGCAGTTAAGAACGAAAGAACTGATGAACTTTCCACTAGTAAAGGCAAGGGCAAAGTTAGCAAGTGATGAAGACTTGTTGTTTATTTGATGGTGTATTTTGTTTAAGACTTGATTTAATGATGTTGTTAATACTTATTTGTTTATGCTTCCGCACAGATGTTTAAGGTTAGTTTAACTTGGGATTGTATTATTATTATTATTCAGGTGTTGTAACCCTTAAGGGGAAGATTTTTATTCTATCTATTGCATGGCTTGCATTTATTATGGGTAGATAGATAGATATATTTATACAGTGAACACCAAATCCCGTGGAATTGAAGTACTCGGATTTGGGGGTGTCACAAGTTGGTATCAAAGTTGTAGGTTATGGACATTAGGTGGGGGAACAACCTTAGGTAGTAGCCTTATAGAAAGAAGATAGTGATAGAAAACTCTTATCGAGTTATAAGAAATGAATTTATGTAATTCATTAAAGATAATAAAAGACCTTATGTGTTTATGTGTTAAAGTATGCGTTAGATGATACGACTTAGTAACTAAAACGTAAAATTTTGTTGTCAAGATGTCGAATGTTGGAGAAGCTAGTCAAGCTGGGGAGGAAGAACCCAGAGTACTTATAGTACTTACTGAGGAGGAACCCCGTGTACCTATAATACCGACAGAGGAGGAGCCCCGAGACATTCATGTCGTTAGGGAGCAGCTGGTACAGAGGGAGTCATCTCCATTGATCACCGTTGTTGGTCAGGAGCATGAGCCTGAGACTGATCCTGAGGAGGATCCTGAAGAGGAAGAGGAAGAAGAGTAGTTACCGCAGTACACCGTTGATGCTGAGATGTATGACACGTTATACGACTGTAACGTGGAGTTACGAGACGAGGTCCGAGATTTGACCGAAGCGGCGGTTATTCAAAGATATTACTCTGAAAGCAAATGAGAGGGAGATTTCGACTCTTCACTCTCGACTGGCAAATGTAGAATGGGATTTGGTCCATGAGAAGGGTCAAACTGAAGATAAGACCGAGGAGATAGAGAAACTGAAGAAGGAATTGAAGGAAACCTCCGAAAGGCAGAACATAGCAGAGGAAGGCTGGGTAAGAGAATCACGTCGAGCTGATCGTGCAAAGGATGATAGTCGTGCAAAGAAAGCGAAGATTGGGGAAACGTACTCTACACTTAACAAGGCAATGAATGAGATCCAAGATCGAGTTTTGAGGTACCCAATCCAGTTCGAAGGACTACCATTGTATATGATGAATCGCAGGACGATGTATCGCATCTTAGAAGAGGAGCGTAGCAAGTCTATTCAGCACCTTAACCGGCAGTGATATGATTTGCTTAATTATGTAAAGAACTTAATTAGTTTTTAGATGTAAATTCTGACGTGTTTATGAACGAAAGAATATTTGAATGTTTTAATCCTGTGGATTCTTTATTCCAGGATAGTTGATGTAAATAGCAGTTATGCTATCGTTTAATGTTAAAACTATTGATTTGAATGAAAATATATCAAGTTGTTTGAGATGATGTGTTTAAATGAGTATGTTAAATTGTTAAGTAATGCCTTAACTATTTAGAGAAATAAATAAAGTTCTAATAAAGCGTTTATTTAACAGAAAAAATGCCGCCAAGGAGAAGACAACAACGTTAACCGGCTCAGGAAGAGTCAACCAATAATAACAATAATGTCAACGCTAATCACGTGCAGCAGTTGGTTAACTTACTGACTGGAGCCATGAATAACCAACCTCAAGCTCCACCAAACACAATGTTTAAGGACTTCAAGGCGGTGGGACCGCCAGAGTTCAAAGGTTCCATGAACCCAATCGCGGCTCAAACGTGGGTTATGGAAATGGAGAAGGTTTTCGACGTTGCTAGGGTTAGAGAAGACCAGAAGACCGCTTTTGCAATGTTTATGTTAAAGTCTGAGGCTAGCTACTGGTTGCAAGCAAACAAAGTGCGAGGAGGTGAAGGCGTGATTACGTGGGAAAGATTTAAAGAGATGTTTTTCGAAATGTATTTCCCAACTAGTTCGCAGAATCAGATGGAGGTTCAATTTTTGGAACTTAAGTAGGGAAACATGAGTGTACCTGACTAGACGGCTAAATTCAACGAGTTGGCAAGGTTCGCCCCCTACCAAGTACACACTGACGAGAGAAAAGCCAAAAGATTCGATCAAGGACTAAAGCCTTGGGTGTATAGCAAGGTATCAATATTTCAGCTAAACACATTTGCCGGAGTACTGGAAAAGACCATCCTCGCTGAAGGAGGAAGCGATGCGGTGACAAAGTATAATCAAGATCAAAAGAAGAAGAAGAATGAAGGTGAAACTAATAACAAGGCCAGTGGAAGTGGCACATGAGGTAGAAATTTCAATCAGAAGAAAATGTGGAACGACATCTCATCATCGGGGAATCAGCAAGGTAATCAGAAGAAAAGAATCGAAGCATGCCCAACTTGCGGAAAAGCCCATCTGGGAGTTTGTATGAAAGGAAAAAGAGTGTGCTACAATTGTGGTCAGGAAGGCCACATAGCACCAAACTGTCCAAACCCAAAGAAGGGTGCTTGTTTTACTTGTGGTTCGAAGGACCATTTGGCAAGAGATTGTCCCAAGAAAGGATCGGGAGGGTCAGGATCAGGAGGAAACCGAGGAAATAACAGTGGAAATTCCTTAACCATCACCAGACCAACCGCAACAAACCGAATAATCGCTTGCCGGACTTTCAACTTGACGGTCAAGATGCGCTTTCATCCGTGATGTGGTGTCAGGTATCATTCCGATCAATAAAGTTAATGCTTACATATTATTTGATTCGGGTGCTACTTGTTCCTTTATATACGATGATTTTGCCAAGAATATAGATTTTCCTAAGAATGAATTGGATTACCCCATGAACATAGAAATTGCAAATAGAGAAATAATCCTTGTTAAGTACGTACATAAGAACTGTAGAGTGGATATTAAGGGTAATATCAAGAACGTAGATCTTATTCCTATTTGACTTGGGGAATTTGACGTTATTTTGGGAATAGAGTGGTTATTCAATTATGGGGCTGTAATTGATTGTCAAAAGAAGCGTATTAACCTTATGACTCCGTCAAAGGTTGTGTTTTATGGTTGCAAGTCGCCTAGACAAGCGAGTTGTCTGACGATGATGCAGGCCAGGAAGCTGTTGAGACAAGGCTGTGTAGGATACTTAGCTTACATAGTCGACAGTCAAAAAGAGAATCCAAAGGTAGAAGAGATACCGATTGTGAGGGATTTCATCGACGTATTTCCAAAAGATTTACCAGGACTTCCACCAGATAGAGAGGTAGATTTCGTAATCGATTTGGCACCAGGAACTGCTCCAATATCGAAGGCACCATACCGAATGGCACCAGTAGAGATGAAGGAATTAATGGTACAACTATAAGAATTGTTGGACAAGAAGTACATTCAACCGAGCGTATCGCCGTTGGGAGCCCCGGTGTTGTTTGTGAAGAAGAAGGATGGATCGATGCGACTTTGCATTGACTACAGAGAACTGAATAAGGTTACGATTAAGAACAGATATCCATTACCAAGGATCGATGATCTGTTTGATCAGTTGAAGGGAGCAAGATACTTTTCCAAGATAGACTTGAGAAGCGCTTTATCATCAAGCAAAGGTGAGGCGGAGGATGTACCAAGACAGCGCTCGTTGAGCCGCGATACGATCACTATGAATTTTTAGTAATGTCGTTTGGTTTAACAAATGCTCCTGCAACATTTATGGGACTAATGAATGGTGTGTTCAAGCCGTTTTTGGACAAATTCGTAGTGGTATTTATAGATGACATTTTGGTATATTCCAAAACCAAAGAAGAACACGAAGAACATTTGAGGTTAACGTTGGAAGTATTGAGAAGGGAGAAGTTGTACGCTAAATTTTTGAAATGTGAATTCTGGATCGAGCGAGTACAATTTCTTGGCCACGTAATCGATAAAAACAGAATTTCGGTAGTTCCATCCAAAGTAGAAGCCGTGATTAACTGGGATCAGCCGAGAATACCGTCGGAAGTAAGAAGTTTTCTTGGATTGGAGAGATATTATAGAAGGTTCATACAAAACTTTTCCAAGATCGCAACTCCGTTAACGAATTTAACTCAAAAAGCTGTGAAATTTGTTTAGACGAATAAGTGTGAGGAAAGTTTTCAAGAATTGAAGAAGAGGTTGAGTACGGCCCCTGTGTTATCTCTTCCGGATGATACAGGAAATTTTGTTGTTTATAGTGATGCGTCGCATAAAGGACTTGGCTGTGTGCTAATGCAAAACGACAAAGTCTTTGCGTATGCATCACGACAATTGAAGGATCACGAGAAGGGATACCCAACCCATGACTTGGAGTTAGCTGCAGTTGTTTTTGCTTTGAAAATTTGGAGGCACTATCTATACGGGGAGAAGTGTGAAATATATACGGACCATAAGAGTCTGAAATATATTTTTACACAAAAGGATTTGAATATGCGTCAAAGAAGATGGTTGGAATTATTTAAGGATTACGACTTTGAGATTTTATACCATCCGGGGAAAGCAAATGTAGTTGCAGACGCCTTAAGTAGAAAGGGTCGTGAAAAATTGATGATGTTAACTGCTCAAGAGGAGCTAATTTCAGAAATGGAGAAACTGGAGTTGGAAGTGATGTATCCTATGGAGATCGATGAGAAGCTATTTCAGATGCAATCTAGTACACCTCTACTAGATGAAGTGAAGGAGGCTCAGCTTCAAGATGAAGAATGTATAAAGGTGACAAAGAAGATATCTTAAGGAACCGAACCGAGATTTATGATGGATAAGGAAGGAATATTGAGATTTGAGAGTAGAATTTGGGTACCGCCAGTACAAAAGATTAAGGAAGATATTTTGAGCGAGGCTCATAGTTCACGATATTCGATTCACCCTGGTAGTACCAAGATGTATCAAGATCTTAGACAACATTTCTGGTGGCCAAATTTGAAATGTGATGTTGCAGAATGTGTTGCCAAGTGTCCACCCGCGAAAAGTAAAAGCAAAACATCAGAGACCGAGTGGATTGCTACAACCGTTAGAGATCCCGTAATGGAAATGGGAACATATTACAATAGACTTCGTGGTTGGCCTTCCGACGACTCGTAAAGGCTACTGACGCAGATGGGTTATCGTTGACCGATTAACGAAATCGCACACTTCCTTCCGATCAAAATAAGATTCAACTTAGATCAGTTGGCGAGGCTATACGTAAAAGTGATTGTTTCGAGGCATGGAGTTCCGGTATCAATTATTTCAGATAGGGATCCGCGCTTCACATCAAATTTCTGGAAACATCTTCAGGAATGCATGGGTACATAATTGCGAATGAGTACAGCTTACCACCCTCAAACAGATGGGCAGCGAGAGAACGATTCAAACATTAGAGGATATGCTAAGAGCCTGTGTGATGGACTTTAAAGGAAATTGGGATGATCACCTACCGTTAGTAGAGTTCGCCATAACAACAGCTTACCACGCTAGTATTAGTATCTTGCCTACGAAGCGTTATACTGGCGGAAAAGTACTGAAACTCCGCTTTCTTCTTTGGATGATGAAGTTGGTGTGAGACAATTACTAGGGCCAGAATTGGTACAACAGACATCAGAAATAGTCAAAGTGATCCGAGCATGACTGGTAGCGGCTCAAGATCGACAGAAGAAATACGCTGATCCACATCGGAAAAATATCGAGTTTGAATCAGGTAGTTATGTTTTCTTGAAGGCCTCTCCTTGGAAGGGGAAGATCAGGTTCGGAAAGAAAGGGAAATTAAGCCCGAGATTCATTGGACCCTTTGAAGTACTAAGAAGAATCGGTGAAGTCACATATGAGGTAGCCTTACCTCCAGCACTCGAGAATGTCCACAATGTCTTCCATGTTTCTGTGTTACGACCATACAAAGCCGATTACAAACATGTAATTGAATATGAACCCCTATATTTTGAGAAAGACTTATCTTACGAAGAAATTCTTGTCCAAATTATCGACCGAAAAGAACAAGTTCTCGGAAATAAAGTCATACCTTCTATTAAGGTAATTTGGAGGAACCACAACGCTGAAGAAGCTACGTGGGAACTCGAAGAGAATATGATAAAGAACTGCCCTCATTTATTTACTTAGTTATGTGTGGCGATTACGGGGACAGAATCTTTATAAGGGGGGAAGAATGTAATCGGTCGAATTTATTGAGTCGTAATTAGGGGACGTGAAATCCTTTGAAGGGGGAAGATGTGATGAAACGAGATTTTTGTAATTTAATTTTAATATTTATTGAATTAAATAAATATTTTTTGATGATTTAATTATTGGATTAAATAATTATTTGATGCAATTGTGGTAGATTAATTTAATTATATGTGTTACATTTATTAACTTAATGTGGAGAATATTTATTATTCAAGTATGTAATTATGTCAACTTATTGAATTAAATGAATTATTTAATTAAGCATGATGTTATTCTAATTAAGTTATTTATTAATTAGAGATTTAATAATTTTATATAATTAATTAATGAGAAAATTAAATATATGACTATGTGAATTTATGAGAAGTTATTATATTTTATTTATATTAAATAAGATATATAAATTATTGTGCAAGTGGGTGTGACATGATTAAACTATATGATAAAGCTTTATTAAATTAAATAATTTTTGAAATCTATTAATCTAGCCAAACAAGGCCCTATGGGGAGTTGGATGCGATTACCATTATGAAACCCCCAATCCGGGTACTTGATTCCACGATTTGGTGTTCATTTGATAGAAATATCATCTATCTATCTACCCATAATAAATGCAAGCCATGTAATAGATAGAATAAAAATCTTCCCTTAAGGGTTCTGACATCTGAATAATAATAATACAATCCGGGTTAAACTAACCTTAAACATTTGTCTTGAAATCATAAACAAATAAGTCTTAAATAACATCAATAACTCAAGTCTTAAACATAAATACATCATCTAATAAAAATAACAAGTCTTCATCACTTGCTAACTTTGCCCTTGCCTTTACTAGTGGTGGAGGGTTCATCGGTTCTTTCGTTCTTTCTTTGCAATGTTATTATTAAGCAAGAGTGAGCACTATTGCCCACAAGTATAATAATGAAATAACGATTATAATAACATGCGAGAGTAAATCAAAACATCTGAATGAAAGCTCAACTTTTGAATCAAGAATGAATAACAAGAATCAAAAGAATTACGAGGGTCATAAGACCTTGAACTATGTCTAGGTTATCAAGGGTTATACTTGAAACCTTTAACGATCATAAGACTATGGACCTTTCTTCTCGTACTTAGGGGATCGACCCTTAGTACCATCTTGTCACACAATATCTAACATTCTAACGTAAGTAAATCCCTTTGAAGGGTTGTTCATCTCGGTTTGACATTCGAGTCCGCACTGAAGGAAGTTTGGTTTGGATAATTCAATAAGGGTTACGAAATTTAGAGCGTTCATCAACTAAGGACTAGTTGAATCGATAAAGTTCACTAGTCTAATAAGGTTCAACAATAATGATATTCGATTTGAATAATAATCTCAAGAAGTATACAATAGAACAATTATTGTATAACTGAATCATGCTTTGAAAAGATAATAAATCTTTAATATAAAAATTGAACTTGAATAATAGTAACGATAATTTACTCGAGGTAACTAATAACTTGAACAATAATGACAAGTAGGGTTAGGAAACTTGCCTCGTGCGTAGGCTAAACGATTAGTACTTCCGTTCAACACAAATCTTACACACATACCATATGTATTCACGACATTCATTAGTTACATTTTCACTTAATTATTTAATATAAACTCCACTTTATTTAACAAATAATTACCCTTCTAATTTAATTACTTAATTAAATTCGAATATTTTCATTCTCTTACTATTATTACACTCGAATAAATTATTTTATAATAATTTTCATCGAATATTTATTTTATTCCATAAATATCTCAATTAAAATATTTACTTTATTTTATAAATATTTTAATAATAATTTTCATCAAATATTTATTTTATTCCATAAATATCTCAATTAAAATATTTAATTTATTTTATAAATATTTTAAAATAATTTTCATCGAATATTTATTTTATTCCATAAATATTTCAATTAAAATATTTAATTTATTTTATAAATATTTTAATAATAATTTTTATCAAATATTTATTTTATTCCATAAATATCTCAATTAAAATATTTAATTTATTTTATAAATATTTTAATAATATTTTTCATCAAATATTTATTTTATTCCATAAATATCTCAATTAAAATATTTAATTTATAAATATTTTAATAATAATTTTCATCAAATATTTATTTATTTATTTATTTTATTATTTTTTTTTAACCGCTTAAAGTGGGGTAATTTAGTTTAGTAACATGCGCACGAAATAAAGTTACCTAACTCATTTTCTGGTTTACTGCAGTTTTGCGATTCTTTAACATAACAAGGTCAAATTAGGCCAAAAATCAATCACAGGTAAAATTATACATGAATATGGCCATATCTTCCAATTAGTTATTTTTACACGAATATAGACTTACTCAATCATTGTAATACATATATAATGATTACTTAACCCATCTAGCATGATTTTTTAACAAGTTACAGCACATAATTTGCAAAATCAACACATTTACTTCCACTGTTCTTGATGTTCTTGAAGGTTTTGAAAATAAAACATGAAAATTGTCACTACGGATTCGTTATAACACCGAATCCGTTTATTTAAACTTTGGTCTCTTCGTATCAACATGCATAATAATATACGAGTGTAAAATTTAGGGATAATATACGTTCAATACATAAAATATCACGTATAAGGCCATAAGGCCAAAACCCATACTCTGTAATTTTGTAGAAATCATATACGATGTAATATTATGAAACTGATGATATGGAATCATGCAATATATATATATATATATATATATATATATATATATATACGATTTGATACATCTTAACCCATAAATAACTTCATAAATATTACTCCTTTCTCAATCATAGAGAAGCTTTACGTAAACTTTGAAAGCCATTTTCTTATAAAAACTTAATGACGTAAAATGCGAAATTGGGAAGGAGAATTACCTGAGTATAATTAATGGAAGATGAATTCCTTCTCGAGATGACTCTCGAGAATCCTCTTAACAACTCGACTTCTCAACTCTTTCTCAGTATTTCTCTGTTATGCTTTACAGACTTAGGCAAATAATGAAGAAGAAATAAAAGAATACGTAAACTAAATAATGAACAATCGACGCGTTGGTGGTCGATTACCCGATCATGGGTTAACTCGGCCCCAACTCCCTTTAGTGCCATGTTTGCCTAGCTAGGATAGGTTTCAAAAACAATTTAATTTAATAAAACTTTATCACATAGTTAATTCATGTCACACCCACTTTGCACAATAATCAAATATCTTATTTAATATAAATAAAATATAATAACTTCTCATAAATTCACATAGTCATATATTTAATTTCTCATTTAATAATAATATTAAATTATTAAATCTCTAATTAATAATTTAATTAATTGAAATAACATGCGCTTATTAAATATATTTCTTTTAATTCAATAAGCTCACATAATCACATACTTCGAATAATAAAAATTCTCCACATTAATTTAATAAATATAACACATATAATTAAATTAATCTATCACAACTTCATCAATTAATTAATTAATCTAATAATTAATTCATCAAAAAATATTTATTCAATCTAATAAATATAAAAATTAAATTATAAAATTACGGTTGTCACACCCACTACTGGAGTAACTGACCATTATTGCGCGTCAGTCGAGTTCTTATAATACGACGTTCTCTTTTCTTTTCTTTTATTATTCTAAGTCTGGAAGAGCAGAGAGGGAGAGAGATTGAGAATTTATCAGATAAAATTTGTGAGAATTAGAGATATTGTGAGTGTGTAATCATCAGGTAATTGTGAAAGGATCATCTTGGATCACCTCTTCTTAATCTATACTCTTGGTAATTTCTCCAAACCAAATTCTATTTTTACGTTATTTGAATTTTATAAAAATGGCTTTCATTCATACTGTAAAGCCTTTGTAATTGAGATAGGAGTAATGATTATGGGTTTTGTATGTCTTATGGCACATCACATCTTATTTAATTATATATATTTTGTAAACAATATCATAAGTTTCATAATACGATGACTTGCTATTTCAAAATTTACAGAGTTTGGGTTTTGGCCATATGGCCTTGTACGTGGTATTTTATGTATTGATCGTATATTATCCCTAAATTTTACACTTGTATGTTGTTATGCAAGTTGAAACGAAGAGACCAAAGTTTAAATAAACGACGGTGTTATAACGAATCCGTAGTGACAATTTTCATGTTTTATTTTCAAAACCTTCAAGAACATCAAGAACAGTGGAAGTAAATGTGTTTATTTTGCAAATTATGTGTTGTAACTTGTTCAAAATCATGCTAGATGGGTTAAGTAATGATTATATATGTATTACAATGAGTGGGTAAGTCTAAATTTGTGTAAAAATAACTAATTGAAAGTTATGGAAATTTTCATGTATAATTTTACATGTGATTGATTTTTGGCCTAATTTGGCCTTGTTATGTTCATGAATCTAAAAGCTGTAAAAATGAGTGCAGGTAACTCGCTTTACGTGCATGTTACTAAACTAGATTACCCCTTACTTTAAACGAAAAATAATAATAATAATAATAATTAATATTTGATGTAAATTATTATTAAAATATTTATAAAATAAATTAAATATTTTAATTGAGATATTTATGGAATAAAATAAATATTCAATGAAAATTATTATTAAAATATTTATAAAATAAATTAAATATTTTAATTGAGATATTTATGGAATAAAATAAATATTCGATGAAAATTATTATTAAAATATTTATAAAATAAAGTAAATATTTTAATTGAGATATTTATTGAATAAAATAAATATTTGATGGAAATTATTATGAAATAATTTATTCGAGTGTAATAATAGTAAGAGAATGAAAATATTCTAATTTAATTAAGTAATTAAATTAGAAGGGTAATGAGTTGTTAAATAAAGTGGAGTTTATATTAAATAATTAAGTGAAAATGTAACTAATGAATGTCGTGAATACATATGGTATGTGTGTAGGATTTGTGGTGAATGGAAGTAGTAATCATTTAGCCTACGCACGAGGCAAGTTTCCTAACCCTACTTGTCATTATTGTTCAAGTTTATTATTTACCTCAAGTAAATTATCATTATTATCATTCAAGTTCAAATGTTATATTAAAGATTGATTATCTTTTCAAAGCATGATTCAGTTATACAATTATTGTCCTATTGTATACTTCTTGAGATTATTATTCAAATTAAATATCATTATTGTTGAATCTTGTTAGACTAGTGAACCTTATTGATTCGACTAGTCCATAGTTGATGAACGTTCTAAATTTCAGAACCCTTATTGAATTATCCAAACCAAAATTCCTTTGGCGCGGACTCGAATGTCAAACTGAGATGAACAACCCTGCAAAGGGATTTACTTATGCGTTAGCGTTAAGATATTGTGCACAATATGGTACTAAAAGCTGATCCTTCTATGTACGAGTAGAAAGGCCCCATAGTCTTTTGACTATTAAAGGTTTCAAGTATAACCCTTGAAAACCTAGGACATAGTTCAAGGTCTTATGACCCTCAGAATTCTTTTGATTCTTGTTATTCATTCTTGATTCAAAAGTTGAGCTTTTATTCAGATGTCTTTGATTTACTCCCATGTTATTATACTGTTATTTCATTATTATACTTGTGGGCAATAGTGCTCACTCTTGCTTAATAATAACATTGCAGTTAAGAACGAAAGAACTGATGAACCTTCCACTAGTAAAGGCAAGGGCAAAGTTAGCAAGTGATGAAGACTTGTTGATTATTTGATGATGTATTTTGTTTAAGACTTGATTTAATGATGTTGTTAAGACTTATTTGTTTATGATTCCGAACAGATGTTTAAGGTTAGTTTAACCTAGGATTGTATTATTATTATTCAGGTGTTGTAACCCTTACGGGGAAGATTTTTATTCTATCTATTGCATGGCTTGCATTTATTATGGGTAGATAGATATATGATATTTGTACAGTGAACACCAAATCCTGTGGAATTGAAGTACCCGGATTTGGGGGTGTCACAAATTCTCGCTCTGTGGCGTGAGTCTCCAGACATTTTTGTTTTCTCTCAGCCACACTTGGCGCCGCGACGTGACATATTTACACTGGGTTGGCGTTGCGGCTCAACCCCTGTGTACCAGATAGGCAGGATAGTTTGTTTCTTTAACGAAACTCCAGGCTTCATAACTTATTTGTTTTACATCTGAATTGACTCATTCGAAAGCCCAGAACTCACAAATTACATACTCTAGGTGTTCATATAGGAATTTTACTTTTTTGAATTCGTTAACTCGGAATTCACCTTTGAGTTCATTTTGAGCGTTCGTTTATCGTTTTCGAGCTTGCAATACTCGTTTTCTTCGTTATAAGTCAGAATTCGATGATTCTCAAGTCCACAACTCATGAATACCTTATCTCACATGTTGACATTGAAAACTAATGTTTTCAAGTCACACGACAACTTTTGACCTTTAATCCGAGATTTCTACGATTTCGACGTTTAACGTCTATTTTTGCAAAATTCGCCATAACTTCGTTACTCGTGTTCTATATGCCAAATCAAATGGAAAACTCCATTGATTCATCATCTACATCCTAACCAATCAATATGCACATACCTTAGCTATAATGGTTTCACATCGTCCATAAATAACTAAGTTCACGTTCATGACTTTCTACAGTTTTTAACTTACGTAAACACTTACTATTTTCATTTGGTCATGACTTATCAATTTTTTCAACATTAATAGTCATTCTTATTACTCCTCACTAAACACGCTCCACCAATTCACGATTCTCTATAAGAAGGAAATCGGAAGAGTTGAAGACTAAGGTTTACGAGATATTACCTTTGTCATTCTTCACGTTTTTGATAAACGTCTAATGGTTTGCTTGGAAGTAGATTGATTATAAGTGTCTAGCTCTTTCTCTCTCTCAATATGAGTTGCATAATCTTTGTAAAACACTAAATAGCCAACCTAAGCTTTGTTTTTATAGGAAATCAACATGGGGGCAAAATGGTCAAAGAGTCACCTCTTTACTATTCCCACCTCCTCTTCAACTTAGCCACCAAGTAATCACTTTACTTGGTGGCCAAGTGGCCAGCCCACATGTGACGCCCCCAAAATTAGGTATACATCACCCATCTTGAGTCGCAAAATACATGGTACAAAATTCAAATACAACTTAATAATACAACCACAGGTACAATACGACAAAACATAAACTGTGAGTTTGAATACAAATATTGTCTACTAGAGAGTACACAAACTCAAAAGGAGTCCTCATTACAATTATTATCACACTATTTCACGTAATAATAGTGAGGACTACTAATGCAAACATCTAGGATCATCACTCTTCCCCGAGCTAGTACCATTTCGTTCTCATTTCACGAAGAGAACAAAGAAAAGAAAGGTGAGCTCAACTAGCCCAAAGAAGAAATATTACGACTAAGATAATGCAGAATAATTTATCGTTAGCCTTCAACAGTGTTAAACTGATAAAATGTAATAACTATCAAGTTTAACTGCAGCGGAATAAGCAATCCATTAGAAGAGTCAAGTAGGGAATAAAATCTACTATCTTCTATGATTTAAAAGGTTTTTCATCACTTTTATCACTGGGACTCATCTTAATAAATAATCCACATCATCGAATCACCCCTGCACTACGGCCAAGGATATTCTTTAGTATCACAACCACGAATTATCCATGCACTACGACTTAAGACAATCATGTTTTCATCAACGGTCCTGATCATGCCATAAAACAATTCATCTTTGCACTACGGCCAAAGAGAATCCATTGCCATAATCATACCAAAAACTGTCCATCAATGCACTACGGGCCAATGAGGACTTTTATCACATCATTTGTAACATTACGGTTATGATTATACCGAATAATCCTTGGTCATAATCATACCAAGTCCATCTATGCACTACAGGCCACAGATGACTTTCAACATAATATAAACATGAGGATGATGACAATGATATAAGAATTCAATAAAACAAGTTCAAGAATTAATTTATCAGGAATTGATAACGTTCAAATTGTCAACATGATACTGCTTTGTAGAGTAAAATTCAAGAATGCTCAGAAGAATATTTCCATGAAAAGATACTGGATGAAGCGCAAATATCAAGGATATTCCACTAATTTTATGGAGTATAGAAGTCATAGTTTTAACCAACTGAGTATAATAAAGAATGGAATAACAAAAGAAATCACCATGCACGCAGCGGTATTGCGATGATGTTATTCCAACGGAATAATAATAACGGAACTAGGTCAGTCAAATAAATTAAGACCGACAAGATGTTCCAACAGAATAATAAAAGACGGAACCAGTCCGGTGTAAAATGTCTGAACATGCTATTCCAATGAATAATAAATAACGGAACCAAGTCCCAAGTAAAACGCATGCATAAGATATATTCAACGAAATAATAAAGAATGGAATATTAGAAGAATTTCACCATGTATGCGATTGCTTTGCATGACAAAGTTATTCCAATATAATAATAAAGAATGGAATAACAGAAGAATTTCACCAAGTATAGGGGAACGTGCGTATACAGGTTATTCCAACAGAATAATAAACAATGGAATAACAAAAGTTCTCTTCATGAATACAAAAGAAATAATACCCCTTACGAGTACAACAAATAATATCCCCTACCTTAGAAAGAAGAGTACTGGATAGAAAAGTAGTGAAGTAGCAGAACACTTTTCTTCTTTCTCTCTATAGTTTCTCTCTCTAGAGTTTCAGTGAATTCGTAAGAAATAATGAATGAATGAGCTTCTATTTATAGAAAAATGGACTGCATAGTATCTAACTCATGAATGGTCCAGATTAATTTACTTTAATCTGACGGTCCGTATTTAAAGAAAAATCTTTTAAATAAAATATAATATATTCTATTTATAATCTAATAAAACGAATAACTTTATAAAAGATTTTACTATGCAAACACTATCTTGAGAACCTTTGTCATCGCAAAACACTATCACGATACACATGTATAATAAAATATAATATATTCTATTTATAGAATAATTTTATAAAGGTATTCTGTTTTATTACATTAATAATACCAATAAAACATAACTGAGTGACTTATCACATAAGCATCAATAATCAATACCGTGTGCTACTACGCAACCACACGACATTCTTTATCGTTTTTACTACCGAGTAGTTCAACATTATTAACGGTAAAACTTCCACCATTATTTTTAATAAAATATTTTTGTCATTTTCTCATTCCAACAATAATTCCGTTGCGGGGTCCACCAATGATTATGCCGTTGTACGAATATTCCCTGATAAAACAAATATTCCCCGACCAATCGAATATTATATAACAACTTGCGTATTTTGCAAAATTTATAAATATTACCCACAACTATAACATTATATCAAATCCACACCATAATATTCAAAAAATTAGTTCGAGAAAATTAAATATTTATTTATAAAATATGGGGTCTCACAATCTCCCCTCCTTATGGAACTTCACCCTCAAAATTTACGTACGTACCTGTTATGCCGAAGAGGTGAGGATACCTCGACTTCATTTCAAATTCTAACTCTTGAGGTATAACCTTTGAGTGTTGAATACGATTCTTCTTATCCAAGATTTTAACACGTATCTCCTCAAACGTTAAATCATCCACTATCTCATCCGGTTCTATATTAATAATGTGGTTTGGGCCGTCCACATATTTATGTAACACCGATATGTTAAAAACGTTATGAATAAGAAACATACTTGGCGGTAAAACGAGTCTATAGGCCACAGTTCCTACTTCATCGAGGATTTCAAATGGGCCAATTAAATTGAGGGTTGAGATTTCCTCTCTTCGTCGATTCTTGCTTTTAGAATAACGCCCTCTTGAACCTTCTTCTTCACATTTATCAGCTCCGGGTGTGTAGCTTGAGCGGCTTTAACTTTATCGATTAAAGTCGATTCTACTCATATATTCGTTATCTTCACTTGGGTTCCTAGAGTCTTTAACTCTATCTTCATCATTTGTAAGTCATACGAAATAGGCCTTTGTGTTAACAACATCGCACTCGTAAACGCATACGATCTTCTACTCAACGCGTCAGCTACCACGTTTGTTTTCCCACGATGGTATTGAATGGTATGATCGTAATCTTCAACAGCTCGAGCCAACGTCTTTGGCGCATGTTACGTTCATTTTAGTTGAAGAAATATTTGAGGGTTTAAGAAATGGGTTTTGTACTGGGGTCAATACAAAATTCAATTTCACACTCTAGGGGTAGGCTAAGAAGTCTTCAAGAATACGTCAGGAAATTTATTAACAATAGAAATATCATTCAAAACTGTGACTCTCATCCAAGACTTGGATAACACGTCACATTGATACCTATCAACTTGCCATCGTCATTCACGACGTCGCCTACAGAAAGTCTGGCTTCGGTGCATTCCACACAAGAAAGTCAACAATGAAAGGACCAGAGCTCTTTACTTATGGCTTGATATGACAATGATTGACTTTAGTGGTTTGGTTGCTTGGATTCGCATAATAGGTTGGTTAGGAATATGAAAGCTAACAACCTTACGAAAAACATGATGAGTAGTTAACCAATCGATTCCTAAAATCGCATCAAAGGCAAGTATTTTCAAAGAGACAAGATCGACACGTAATGTGAAAGTGTTGATTTGAACAAGATTTATAAATAGTGGAGGTAACGAAGGTTTCTACTATCGAAGTTTAAACTAATAAATCAAAGTCTAATTTCTCTGAAGTCAAATTTAAGCGTTGAGTGCAAGCAAGAGAGGTAAAAGAATGGGTAAAATCGGTATCTAATAAGGTATAGACTTCGCAAGAATTTATAATTAACTAACCCGTGCTAACTTCGTTCGGGTCACTCGCTTTTGTTGAGAAGTCACGAAAAACGCTCTTCCTGAAACCACCGACTTTGTTTTGTCTGTATGCGCCTTTGGTACCACCGTCCCAGCTGGACTTGACTTCACTATACGACAAAATCGAGCTAAATGACCTTCTCTTCTTGAAATTTCCACTTCTATTATCTTGGCCATGATTACCACCGAAGTGGTTACCATTCTTGGCATGATAATTTCCCCCACGATGGTTATCATTGTTTCGATGGCCGTTGCCACCAGTATGATTATTATCGTGTTGTTGGTCGTTACCTTTTGGTTGAGCTGACTCAACGGTCTCATGTGCTTCCTTGCTTATCTCAACATTTTCATATGCCATTTTCAAACACTGTCACAAAACAAGGGTTAATTAACATATCAAATATTATCCATATACTCTGACCGACCAATTAAATATCAAATAAACTTAGGTAGGTCATACTAACGAAGGAATTCCCCGTCTCTCCCCTCCTAGTTCTATTCTCACATCCTAGCCAGGGATCATATCCCTAAGCTTTGATACCAATTGTGACGCCCCCAAAATTAGGTATACATCACCCATCTTGCGTCGCCAGATACATGGTATAGAATTCAAATACAACTTAATAATACAACTGTCGTGTACAATATGACAAAACATAAACTGTGAGTTTGAATACAAATATTATCACCTAGAGAGTATACAAACTCAAAAGGAGTCGTCATTACAATTATTATCACACTGTTTCATAGAATAGTGAGGACTACTAATGCAAACTTCTAGGATCATCACTCTTGTTCTCGACTAGTCCCAACTACGTTCTCATTTCACAGAGAAACGGTGAAAGAAAGGGTGAGCTCAACTAGCCCAATAAGAAATATTATGACTAAGATAATGCAGAATAATTTATCGTTAGCCTTCAACAGTGTTAAACTGATAAAATATAATAACTATTAAGTTTAACTGCAGCGGAACAAGCAATCCATTAGAAGAGTCAAGTAGGGAATAAAATCTACTATCTTCTATGATTTAAAAGGTTTTTCATCACTTTTTCACTGGGACTCAGCTTAATAAATAATCCACATCATCGAATCACCCCTGCACTACGACCAAGGATATTCTTTAGTATCACGACCACGAATTATCCATGCACTACGGCTTAAGATAATCATGTATTCCTCAACGGTCCTGATCATGCCATAAAATAATTCATCTTTGCACTACGGCCAAAGAGAATCCATAGCCATAATCATACCAAAAACTGTCCATCAATGCACTACGGCCCAATGAGGACTTTTTTCACATCATTTGTAACATTACGATTATGATTATACCGAATAATCCCTGGTCATAATCATACCAAGTCCATCTATGCACTACAGGCCACGAATGACTTTCTACATAATATAAACATGAGGATGATGACAATGATATAAGAATTCAATAAAACAAGTTCAAGAATTAATTTATCCAGGTACTGATAACGTTCAAATTGTCAACATGATACTGCTTTGTAGAGTAAAATTCAAGAATGCTCAGAAGAATATTTCCATGAAAAGATACTGGATGAAGCGCAAATATCAAGGATATTCCACTAATTTCATGGAGTATAGAAGTCAAAGTTTTAACCAACTAGGTATAATAAATAATGGAATAACAAAAGAAATCACCATGCACTCGGTACTTCGCATAGATAGGTTATTCCAACAGAATAATAATAACGGAACCAGTGTCGGTAAATTACTTGCGGCAGATGTTCCAACAGTAATAATAAAGATTTTAACTAGGTCCCATTAAAACGATAGTATGTGGATATTCCAAATGTAATAATAAATAACTGGAACCAGTCCCACGTAAAAGCATGACAAGATATTTCAAATGAATAATAATAAAGAATGGAATATTAGAAGAATTTCACCATGTATGCGGTACTTTGCATGTATACAGTTATTCCAACATAATAATAAAGAATGGAATAACAGAAGAATTTTACCAAGTATAGGGTAACCCGCGTATACAGGTTATTCCAACAAAATAATAAATAATGGAATAACAGAAGTTCTCTTCATGAATACAAAAGAAATAATACCCTTTACGAGTACAACAAATAATATCCCCTACCTTAGAAAGAAGAGTACTGGATATAAAAGTAGTGAAGTAGAAGAACCATTTTCTTCTTTCTCTCTATAGTTTCTCTCTCTAGAGTTTCAGTGAATTCATAAGAAATAATGAATGAATGAGCTTCTATTTATAAAAAAATGGACTGAATAAGTAACTAACTCATGAATCTATCTCGAGTTGATTTACTTTAATCTGACGGTCCATATTTAAAAGCAAAATATTTTAAATAAAATATAATATATTCTATTTATAATCTAATAAAATGAATAACTTTATAAAAAATTTTACTATGCAAACACTATGCAGGCACTATGCAAACACTATGCAGACACTATGCATAATAGAATATAATATATTCTATTTATAGAATAACTTTATAAAAGTATTCTGTTTTATTACATTAATAATACCAATAAAACAAAACTGAGTGACTTATCACATAAGCATAAATAATCAATACCGTATGCTACTATGCAACCACACGTATTACTGTACTTTTACTACCGAGTAGTTCAACATTATTAACGGTAAAACTTCCGTCGTTATTTTTAATAAAATATCTTTGTCGTTTTCTCATTTCGACAATAATTCCGTTGCGGGGTCCACCAATGATTGTGTCGTTGCACGAATATTCCCCGATAAAACAAATATTCCCCGACCAATCAAATATTATATAACAACTTGCGTACTTTGCAAAATTTATAAATATTACCCACAACTACAACATTATATCAAATCCACACCATAATATTCAAAAAATTATTTCGAGAAAATTAAATATTTATTCATAAAATCTGGGGTCTCACACCACATGCCCATGGGTTTTACCCATCCCGTGACCCACCAGTTCGACCCGCGGTTCGGTTTCTTGGATTGGGCTTGACTTAAATTAAAATTGGGCCTTGACTTGGGCTTGCTTACTTAATTCATTGGGCTTGCTATTAATCCAAGTCCAATTAAATTATCCAAAGTCCTTAACTCAAAATCCAATAAGAACTATTCGTATTCTACGTGTATAACTCACGTATTCTCTTCGTCTAATACTCATACGATATTCGTATAGTATGTCGTACTATTTTTCCTACCATACTAGTATAATACTCGTATCTCACACGTATAATAACCTAATTGTTTATACGCATTACATTTCCCTTTCGGAAATCTCTTTCATTAACCCTTAGGTTTTACGTCCGCAAGCGAAAACTTCATTTTCCATAACAGAAATATTATCGGATATTCCATTATGTCTTCATATTCTATCATTATGTGTTTCTCGGAATTTCAAACCTAAGCTACGAATGAAATCAAATGAATAGTGTTTTTACGGGAAAATTCTTGTAAAACATTTCTTTTCGTCTTGATAATTCAAAACAATTAATCCTAGCACATAGCCAGATTACTAACCACATCCCCACATTCTAAGTCATAGAACGACCTTCAAACATCTTACCCACATAATAAAATAAAAAATTTAATTCATTCAAAATTCGAAATTCTCGGGCGTTACATTCTTCCCTCCTTATAAGAATTTTATCCCCAGAATCTCGCTATTCTTACATAAACAAATGAGGAAACTTTTCCTTCATTTTACTTTCGAGCTCCCACGTTGCTTCTTCAGCATTGTGGTTACTCCAAATTACCTTTAGTGAAGGTATTACTTTATTTCTCAAGACTTGTTCCTTCCTATCAACAATCTGAATCAGAAGTTCTTCATACGTTAAGTCTTTTTCTACATGAATAGATTCATATTCTATTATGTGTTTTTAGTCCGATTTATACAAACGCAACACTGACACGTGAAACACATTGTGTATTCTTTCCATCTCCGGAGGTAAAGCTACTTCATAAGCTACCTCTCCTACCCTTCTTAAAATCTCAAAAGGTCCTACAAACCTTGGACTTAACATCCTTTCTTCCCAATACGTATCTTCCCTTTCCAAGGCGACACTTTTAGAAAGACATATGATCCTACTTCGAATTCTCTATTCTCTCGATGAGGATCTGCATACTTTCTTTATCTATCTTGAGCCGCTAGCAATCGAGTTCGTATTAGCTCAACCATGTCTGCCGTTTGTTGTACCATCTCAGGTCCCAACATTCGACGTTCACCTACTTCATCCCAGCAAAGTGGTGTTCTGCACTTTCTCCCATACAACGCTTCGTAAGGAGGCATGCCTATACTAGCGTAAAAGCTATTGTTGTAAGCGAATTCTACCAAAGGTAAATGTTCATCCCAACTCCCCTTGAAATCCATAACACAAAATCTTAACATATCTTCTAGAGTTTGAATTGTCCGTTCACTTTGTCCATCCAGCTGTGGATGATACGACGTACTCAATCTCAAATGCGTTCCCATTTGTTCTTGCAAACTCCTCCAAAAGTTCGACGTGAATCGTGGATCACGATTGGACACAATCGAAATAGGTACTCCATGTCTAGAAATAATCTCTTTAACATAAAGCTTAGCTAACTACTCTAGGTTATACCTAACTCCTATTGGTAGAAAGTGAGCCGATTTGGTTAACCGATCCACTATTACCCAAATAGCATCGTATCCTTTCCTCGTTGTTGGAAGTCCCCCCCCACAAAGTCTATGGTGATATGCTTCCATTTCCACTCTGAAATCTCTAGTGGATGCAACAAACCACTCGGTCGTTGGTGTTCAGCTTTAACTTTCTGACAAGTTAAGCACTTACTAACATATTCTGCGATCTCCCTCTTCATGTTCAGCAACTAAAAGTTCTGACGAAGGTCTTGATACATCTTAGTACTACCCAGATGTATCGAGTACCTCGAACTATGGGCCTCCCACATAATCTCATCTTTCAACTCGGAATTATTTGGAACCCAAATTCTTCCTTCAAAACGAAGTAAATCTTCTTTATCAAGGTTATACTTAGTCTTCACATCATCCTTCATTATCTATTTCATTTGCTCGCATTCTTCAGTACTTATTTGTACTTCCTTAACCCGCTCCACTATTGTTGGTCGAGTCTCTATTGAGAATAACATCTCCACCGTTTCACTTGATAACTTAACTTCTAACTCCATCCTTGCCATCTCCGTTATTAACTCATTCTGAGTCGTTAACATTGACAGCTTTTCCCTACCCTTCCGACTTAATGCGTCGGCTACTACATTCGCCTTTTCTGGATGATATAAGATATCACAGTCGTAATCCTTTATCAACTCTAACCACCTTCTCTGCCTCATATTCAACTCCTTCTGTGTGAAGATATATTTCAGACTTTTATGATCTGTGTATATCTCACACTTTTCCCCGTATAAATAATGTCTCCATATTTTGAAGGCAAAAACTATAGCTGCCAATTCCAGGTCATGAGTAGGATAGAACTTCTCAAAATCCTTTAACTGGCGTGACGCATACACAATGACATTGCCATGCTGCATGAGCACGCAACCCAGTCCTCTACGCGAAGCATCGCTATAAACTACAAAATTCCCCGTATCATTCGGTAAGGATAATACAGGTGCCTCACTTAACCTCCTTTTTAGTTCTTGAAAACTCTTTTCACACTTTTCTCTCCACTCATACTTCACCGACTTTCTTGTTAGATTCGTCAACGGAGTAGCTAATTTAGAAAAGTCTTGAATGAACCTTCTATAGTATCTCGCTAACCCCAGAAAACTCCTAACCTCGGTTAGCATTTTCAGTTGCTCCAATTCATTCACTGCTTCTACCTTCGCTGGATCTACGGATATGCCATCTTTATCTATAACATGTCCTAGAAACTGCATTCGTTCAAGCCAAAATTCACACTTAGTGAATTTCGCATATAACTTCTCCCTCCGTAGTGTTTCTAACACTATTCTTAAAAGTTCAGCATGATCTTCTGGCGTCTTAGAATAGACTAGAATATCATCAATTAACACTACAATGAACTTATCCAAATACTGTTTGAACACTCTGTTCATCATATCCATAAATGCAGCTGGCGCATTTGTCAACCCAAAAGACATAACCAGAAACTCGTAGTGTCCATAACGAGTTCGGAACGCCGTCTTACGTACATCCTCCTTCTTTACTTTAAGTTGATGATATCAGTTGATGATATCACGTATGTAAATCTATCTTAGAAAAATACTTTGCCCCTTTCAACTGATCAAATAGATCATCGATCCTGGGCAACGGGTATTTATTCTTAATCGTTAACTTGT
Organism: Panax quinquefolius; assembly: GCA_020205615.1. Lineage (NCBI taxonomy): Eukaryota > Viridiplantae > Streptophyta > Magnoliopsida > Apiales > Araliaceae > Panax > Panax quinquefolius. The sequence goes on from CM035172.1 coordinate 73,182,934, forward strand.
TCAACTCTCGATAGTCGATACAAAGTCGTAACGACCCATCCTTCTTCTTTACAAACAATACCGGTGCTCCCCACGAAGACACACTTGGTTGAATGTACTTTCTATCTAACAGTTCCTGTAATTGAACCATTAACTCCTTCATTTCTACTGGCGCCATTCTATATGGTGCCTTTGAAACTGGTGTCGTACCCGGCAGCAAATCAATCACAAACTCTACATCCCTATCTGGCGGAATACCGGGTAACTCTTCCAGAAATACATCCGCAAACTCTTGAACTACCGCTATATGTTCCAATGATGCTTCCACCCTTTGGGTATCCACAACATGGCACAGGTAACCCTTACACCCCTTCTTCAACATCTTCCTAGCTTGTGTCATAGTTAGACAACAAGAATGTCCCGGTGATTTATTACCATAAAACACCACCTCAGGTTTCTTAGAAAGCCTTAGGTTTACACTCTTTCTGTGACAATCTATGTGACGCCCCCAAAATAGGTCCAATCCATCCAACCTATTCTGAGTCACCAAATACATGGTACATAAACAACTACAACTTCATTAATACAATTTTCGTGGAAAATACGACAACACATAAACTGTGAGTTTAAATACAAATACTGTCTAATAGAGAGTATACAAACTCAAAAGGAGTCCTCATTAAAATTATTGATACACTATTTTACAAAATAGTGAGGACTACTAAAACAACTGTCTTGAACCATCACTCCACACCCCAACTAGTTCCCGCTATATTCTCGCCTCTTGAGAAGAAAAATGGAACAAAAAGGAAAAGGGTGAGCTCAACTAGCCTAGTAAAGAATATTATGACTAAGATAATGTACACCAAATTATCCTTAGTCTTCAACAGGGAAAAATCTGATAGAATACAATAGACAACAAGTTTTAGATCAACAACTGTAGCGGAAACAACAATTCATTAGAAGAGTTAAGTAGAGAATGAAATCTACTATCATCTATGAATTTAAAAGTCCATCATTGATATTTTATCCCTGTAACATCAATCAATATACATCATAAATCAAATATTCATCTTTGTACTACAGGCCAAAGATATTCATCAGTTGGTCATGTTCATCTAAACACATGTTCATCTTTGCACTACGGGCCAAAGATATTCATCAGAAATCATTCATCTTTGCACTACAGGCCAAAGATATTCAGTTATATCATCATTTAGGACTGAGGATGATGAAAAATCTTTTAAAGAAAACGAATCCAGTGAAACAAAAGAATAAATATTAAGGATTCATATTTTAGCTATTCCATTTCCAAAAATACCTCATAAATAATCATAGTGGAGTAAAATTCAAGAATGAAGACCAAAACATAGATCCAATCAAAGATAGGAACTATAACATACAATCTTGGACACAGAGAAGAAAACTTAATTTTTCTGTGAATAATGTCGTATTTGTGAATAGTGTCGTACATGTGAATAGTAATTCCGACACTAAAAGATAGAAATTTCATAAAAAAAATCATCATGCTTCGTGAATAGTACTCGTGAATAATAACTCATGAATAGTAACCTTGACATGAAAAAGTTCCAAATTTGATAAAAAGTTCAAACCAATATTTTGGCATAATAATATTGAAGAAATAATATCATTTATGAAGAAAATAATCTCCCTTACCTCAGAAAGAATAGTACTTTTGACGGAAATACTGGATATAGTGTTGAAAGAACTTGCACCGCATAGCAATACTCAAAGTACTAAAATACTCACAAAATACGTTCGATATTATAGAGAGAGAAAGAGAGAGAAATCTTTAGTTTCTGGTGTGATTTTCAATTCTAACCTAAGCACCCTATTTATAGGAAAATGCTTAGAATACCAAAGCAGAAAATTTAATATAATAATATTATATAAAACAAATTTCCTACGCCCACTTCATGAATCTGAATTCAGCAACTACGTCACATGCAAGACCCACAATTAATGACAAAAACGTTTTTCATATTAAAAATAATTAAAACTTTCTAAAATCAATTATTTCGGAACTTCAATAATTCATAATAAATAGCCCTTTTATCAGAAAATTCGAATCTTGCAACCTTTTATAGGAAATTCAATTCTCTGACTTTGCGTAAGAAAGTTTTTCAAATTCCAAACAAAATTGACCAAATCCACATACGGATGATTTTATAAATTTATAATCAAATTTCAGTCAAGAAATGGGCCCACAAACATTCTTTGTGACGCCCCCAAAATAGGTATACATCACCCATTCTGAGTTGTCAATACATGGTACAGAAACAACTACAACTTTAGTATTACAACAGTAAAACTGTGAGTTTAAATACAAATATTATCTTCTGACAATATCTATACTCAAATAAATCCTCATCACATTTATTGATACATTATTTTACAAAAATGGTGAGGACTACTAAACAATTCTTTCTAAAACCTTCATTCCATACCCAGGCTTGCATACTTGCTATATTCTCGCCTCCCGAGAAGAAAAATGGAACAAAAAGGAAAAGGGTGAGCTCAACTAGCTCAAGAAAGAATATTATGACTAAGATAATATACAACAAATTACCATTAGTCTTCAGGGGAAAAATCTAATAGAATACAATAGACAACAAATTTTAAATCAATATTCGAGCGGAAATAATAATTCAATAGAAGAGTTAAGTAGAGAATGCAAACTACTATCTTCATGTATGAATTTAAAAGTTCATCGCCTATCTTTTATCCTGTAACATCAATCAATATACATCTAGAATCAAATATTCATCTTTTGCACTACGGCCAAAGATATTCATCGATTAATTCATGTTCATCTAAACACTTCATCTCTTTGCACTACGACCCAAAGATGTTCTTCAGAAAATCATTCATCTTTGCTTACACTGGGCCAAAGATATTCAATAATATCATCATTTAAGACGAGGATGATGAAAATATTTTTTAAAGAAACGAATCCAAAGTGAAACAAAATGACAAGGATTAAGGATTAAGGATTCGTACTTTATTTTATCCATGTTCAAAATACCTCAAAAATAATCATAGTGGTGTAAAATTCAAGAATGATCAAAACATGGATACAATCAAAGCTAGTATCCGTAATAGATATTTTGGATAAAAGAAGAAATTTTATTTTTCTATTGAATAGTGCCGTATCGTGAATAGTAACTCCGACACCAAAAGATAGAAATTTCCCAAAAAACATCTTCACGCTTCGTGAATAGTAACTCGTGAATAGTAACTCATGAATAGTAACCCCGATATGGAAAAAGTTTCAAATTTGATAAAAAGTTCCAACCAATATTTCAGCATAATGATATTGAAGAAATAATATCATTTGAGAAGAAAATAACATCCTTACCTCGAAAGATCAAGTACTTCTAAATTTGAAACACCTGGATATAGGCTATGACTTGAACTTGCAGATTGTATAGCAATACTCAAACTATACTCAAAATACTCACAAGAATACGCTTCGATAATATAGAGAGAAAAACTTCGGTTTAAAATTGTGATTTTCAATTCTAACCTAAGCACCCTATTTATAGAAATTGCTTAGAACACCAAAGCGTAAAATTTAATAAATTAATAATATAATTATATAAATTTCCTACACATGCCTAGAATCTGATTTCAGCCATCAAACACATGCCACATTCTAGAAAAGTAAGAAAAACGTTTTTCTAATTTTAAATATTTTAAACTTCCAAAAATCAATTATTTGAACTTGAAACTTCAATAATTCATAATAAATAGCCCTTTCATCAAAAAATTCGAATCACACGAGTTTTTATAGGAAATTCAATTCTCTACAACTTTACTGAAAGAAAGTTTTCCAAATTCCAAATAGAAATTGATTTGAAATCCACAAGCAGGCGATTTTACAAGTTATAATCAAATTTCAAATTCAATAAATGGGGTCCACCAGACATATTTAACATGTTTTAAACATTTATTACAACAAAATACTCTTCCTCCTCGTATACTCATATATCCCACATTCGTTGTAAAAATATCACCATTATTATATTATTAACATATAATAATATATTTAAATGAATTATTTTATCGTAAAAAGATAAAATTTCAATTTTCAACAATTGTCACAATAAAAATTTTCTCCATCTATATCCACATAAAATCAATATTTTTCTCATCATATGAATCAATAATTAATTATTCACAAATAATATTATAGAATCACAATATTGACAACCAGCAGCGGTTCTAGAAAGAGGGGCTTTCAATAAGAATTTCTTCTTCTTGGCAAGCGCAATTAGGTGACCAAACCTCTCCTTAGGCGTAACTTTCTAGACATTGCCAATAATGTTATCTAATAATATTATTCAGATAATATGAATTATTGCTTCGATAATAAAAATACTGTGTAATGACAATTATTGAAACAACAGCAATATAAAATATCAACGCAGCAATTATTAACTCAATAAAATCTTTGAATAATTCATCAGAACCATTATTGAGTAGTGCCTTCTCACGTAAGAATCAATAATTGGTGCAATACCGCAGCTTCTTGTGTTTTTTTAACCTCTCGGTATTTTAACAATGATTAACGATAACAACTACTTCTGCTGCTATTTTTAAACCACTTATATTTGTCATTTTCTTCATCCAATCGCTTTTCAGTTATGGGCCCCACATGGTCATACATTGCGGCATATTAATATTCTCGACAAGCATTTAATATTCCACGACCAAACGAATATTCCCAAACAACAATGAATATTTTAGAACCACTTGCTTATTTTGAAGTATTTGCATGATTTTACCCCTAACTATCCACATTAATCAAATCAACCCTTACTATTTCAAAATAATAAATAGAAAAAATATCATCATTATTATATTATAATAATATAATAAAATATTATTTTATCAGAAAAGATAAAATATCAATTTTTAACAACTGTCACTTTAAAAATTTTCTCCATCTATATCCACATAAAATCAATATTTTTCTCATCATATAAATCAATAATTAATTATTCACAAATAATATTACAGAATCACAGTACTGGCAACCAGGCCGTTCCTAGGAAAGAGGGGGCTTTCCAATAAAGATTTCTCCTTACTGGCGCGCAATTAGGTGACCAAACCTCTCCTTAGACAGAACTTTCTAGACATTGCCAATAATGTTATCTAATAATATTATTCAGATAATATGAATTATTGCTCCGATAATGGAAAATACTGTGTAGTGATAATTATTGAAACAACAGTAATATAAAATATCAACGCAACAATTATTGAATCAATAAAATAAAATACCTTTGAATAAGAACTCACTGTAACAATTATTGAGTAATGCCTTCTTACGTAAGAATCAATAATTGGTGCAATATCGTAGCATCTTCTTAACAACAACGTGTATTCATCGTGTTTTAACCAATCGGTATTCCAACAATATTAATTGTGTAACAATCTACAATGCAGTTATTTATAAACAACTTATACTTGTCGTTTTCTTCATCCAATCGCTTTCAAGTTATGGGGCCCATAAAGATCTGCTACTACGTGCATTTATATTCCCCGATTCACAATGAATGAATAGTTTTATAACCACTTGCTTATTTAAAATATTTAAGATTTTACCCATAACTAACCACATTAATCAAATCAACCCCTTACTATTTCAAAATAATAATTAGAGAAATTAAATCTTTATTTATAAAAAGTTGGTGTCTTACAATCTATTACCACTCTATGGTTAATTAACCAATCCATACCTAGAATTACATCGAATTCTCTTAACCTTATCGGTAAAAGATCTATCGATAATCTGTTACCTCTAATATCTATAAAACAATTCCTATGAATGTGTTCAATGGGAATTATCTCCTCGTTTGCTACCTTAACGTCTAAAGGTAGTTTTAGCTTTTCAGGATTTAATCCTAGTTTCTTATCAAATCCACATGCTATAAAAGAACAAGTAGCACCCGAGTCAAATAACACATAAGCATTTATTTCATTGACTGGAATGATACCTGCTACTACATCCGCTGATGCAACCGCATCTTGGACAGTTATATTAAACGTTTGGGCTGAGGGTCTACCTAATGATGGTGTTGGTCCAGTAAAGGCTAAATTAACACTACCAGAACCCTTACTACCCTTCGCCCCCTTCTTAGGGAAATTTCTTGCCATGTGGTCCATCGACCAACGAACAAAATAGCCTCGGCTTTTCTTAGGATTAAGACAGTTGGGAGATATATGACCCTCCTGCCCACAATTATAACAACCCATTTTCCCTTTTAGACAGACTCCCAGATGAGTCTTGCCGCATGTCTTGCATGCCTCCATCATACGTTTAGGATCCCCTTGTTTCACCCTAGTATTCCCAGGGTTAAAATTCTTCCTTTTTGGCATATTGCCACTACCACTGGCAACCTCTTCCTTATGTCCTCCCTCTCCCTTACTCTTATTCTTTCGTTCCTTGTGGTATTGGGTCAACGCCTCACTACCACCCTCTGCTATTATTGCCTTTTCCATAATGATCCCATAGGCAGCACTCTGAAAACCCGATATTTGACTATAGAGCCAGGGTTTTAGGCCCTGCTCAAACCTACGTGCCTTCCTCTCCTCTGTGTCCACTTGGTGTGGAACAAACCTTGTCAATTCATTGAATTTGGCCACATATTGGGGAACCATCATGTCCCCTTGCTTAAGTTCTGAAAACTTAATCTCCATTCGCCCATTGCATGTTAGTAGGGAATTAGTTCTCAAAGAATACCTTCTTGAACTGTTCCCATGTAACTACATCCGTTCCAGCCCCACCCTGGTGAGCCTCCCACCAGTAGTTGGCTTTCCCCTTCATCATGTAAGTCACAAAAGAAGTCTTTTACGCCTCAGCTACGTTTGTAATTACAAACGTGTTTTTTATTTTGTTGACCCATGTCTGGGCCTCCATTGGGTCCGTCGTTCCTTTAAACTCAGGTGGACCTACACTTTTAAATTCTTTAAAGGTAGTTATTCGGGCTACCATAGGTCCTGCGGGTGCTCTACCCCCGGCTTGGTTAAACGCAGTCGTTAATAAATTAACGAACTCTTGCATTGGTTTATTAGGACCCCCCTGGTTATTGTTATGCGATTCCGCCTCTTGATTACGTTGTCTTCTTCTTGGCGGCATTTCTGATTAAATAAATAAAGTTTCGTTATTACTTATTTACTTACTTAGTTATTAGTCGTCGAACAATTGAACAATAACTCATACACAACAAAGCACATTAAAAGAAAAACATCCTTATATTAATATACTTCTTTATAGTTCAAGACTATTTACAACTTGCTTTCCATAGCCAAAAGCTATTACATTTATATTCCGTGGTTGACTTTCACAAAAATTGAAATTTACAAAAAGACTACCCTTTAATTGTACAAAAGAGGGTTTTATGTCATTACACAAAAGTATTTACCATTCTAACTTCTAATACTGCCTAACAGCATTCTCATGCTTTTCGTTCGCTAGAATCGACACAATATCTCGACTTATAGTATGTCGAGTTTGTCCCGACTCAATAGAATTACAAGCTATTTTAAGCTTGAAATCCTCGTGCGCACTGTCATTGATGTATGACATACGTGATATCTTCTGGTCTTTCTCAAATAATTTCTTACGAAGTTCTACGACCTCATTCCTATAGTCTCTGGCCTTATCTGTCATGAGCACCTTCTTATCATGCTCTATCTCATAGTCTGACTCTGTAGACTCCTTGGCCCCATAGAGATCACTGATATCCTCCTTCTGGTGCTGCACCATATTGTGCAGTTGCACGTTACGGTCAAGCACTGAGAGGTACATTGCCCTCATCGTCTCTGTAGGTTTTGACTCTAAGGCAGGCATCACCGTATTAATCGATGTTACCTCCATATCACCCTCCACATCTATCATCATATTCAAATATGATGCTATTCCCATGGTCTCCTCAGAATAATCCTCCTCAGAATAATACTCCTCGGGCTCTGATTCTTCTAGAATCACTACAGGTATCTCTGATACAGTCATAGGTACTGGCTCTACTCTGTTCACGGACTCCTCACTTATCACATGTATATCCCTATACATCAAGCTATCGATTGACATCTACAATAACACATAACAAGTTGATTAGTACATAATACACAATAATATAAGCACAAATCATATTTAATCTATTTAGGGTTACTTTCCATCTTTTAAATCTTTCGGTACTTAGTTTCCCCAATACCTTATTAACTCATTTGACTCGAGTTAACTTTCTTTGGACATTTCCTTTCCTAACGAGGTTATTAGCCTAAGGTTCTTTCCCCTTAAGTTTGATAACCTAATGCTTTGATACCAACCTGTGACGCCCCACATCCGGGTATCTTCCAACCGACAAATTGTACTCCACGATACTACAATTCATATTGTCTTTCCAATGAGATAACAACAAAATGAGTGTACTTACTATATTCTTATTACATTCGTAATAAATCCTTTCCCAGGTTCATAAACCGAATACATTCTTTGTTCTTCATAAGTATATTACATACAAATACACTAATCTTAGCCTTGCCTTTATCTCTCTTAGAACTCTCAGTTTGTTCGGCTTTAGCTGTAATCATATTGTTCAAGCAAGAGTGAGCATACTAGCTCAGCAAGTCTAACAAATATCATATGAATATCACATTGAGAATTATACGCTTAACTTCCATAATTGAACAATTAACTACTAAGCACTATGAAACATTTCACTAGTACTTCTCATTTCATAACACTGATTCCAAAGTATATATAATAACTTAGGAATTCAGAACCGGTCAAAAGACCATGAAAATACTCTTTCCGTTTTCATACTTGAAAAGGACATTCGGCACTAAGGCCATCCATCCGTCTTTACTTACGAGCATTCTAGGTGATCCGCCTATTGGACTCTATGTTGATCAACACTCTTCCGTTAAACGTATTTACGTTTAACATTTTATAACCTCGCGTGCCCATCAAATAATCGATGAAAATACTTTTGTTTGTTCATAGACAAACTTACCGTTACATCCGTACCAAATACTTGGCATGGTATAGCGTTAACAGTTCTATATCGAAAGACTTGTACACAAATTAATCAATTCTTCAAGACTTGTCTAGCCGAGTTAAAACAGGCATCGACTCTTTCTTTAAAACCACTCATGCATTTTATAACATGAATCATAGAAAACTTGGCTAACACGGAGGTCAGACAAGTGTTAAGAAAGGCTTTCCTTCAAGCGTCTTCGAATATAATATTCAATCAATTCTCAATCTTTACAGGATCTACATGATATATTCACATCGCACACTGTAATTAGCTTACAAATAACTAACTTTATTGTTCTAACCAACTTCTTTCTCTTCTATGTCTTACTTGAATTTACTTCATTAGTAATGTCAATTCGACTTACTATTCTTCATTATGGCTCATTAACGTTCTTATGTTAATAACCGACATTCGATTATCATTGGTGAAATACCAACGTTGAACATCATTCACGGTTCACTCAGTCGGTTCTTGCGTTCTTCATTTAATTCTTTTTAAACCATACTAAATCTTCTAACATTATCACTTATAAGTGTTTTAAGGTCAGCCTTATCATGTATATTCGGTACATTCATTGCCTTACTATTGGTTTACCTTTACTTAGAATTAAAACCTAACTTGGTCAACCTTTCTTACATCTGCCGTTGCCATGACATCTCCTTTTGTGTATAGTGGCATGCCATGGCATCACTCTCCAGTGTTTTGCGGGACTTTTGACTGCTTGCATGGCCATGAGTCCTTGACAAATTCTCGCCATACAATGGCGTGAGTCTCTAGACATTTTTGTTTTCTCTCAGCCACACTTGGTGCCATGGCGTGACATATTTACACTGGGTTGGCGCTGCGGCGCCCCCCCTTTGCACCAGATAGGCAGGACAGTTTGTTTTTTTAACTAAACTCCAGGCTTCATAACTTATTCGTTTTACATATGAATTTGCTCATTCGAAAGCCCACAACTCACAAATTACATACTCTAGGTGTTCATATAAGAATTTTACATTTTCGAATCCATTAACTTGGAATTCACCTTTGAGTTCATTTTGAGCGTTCGTTTATCATTTTCGAGCGTTCAATACTCGTTTTCTTTGTTATAAGTCGAAATTCGACAATTCTCGAGTCCATAACTCTTGAATAACTTATCTCACACGTTGACATTGAAAACCAACGTTTTCATGTCACACGACAACTTTTACCTTAAATCCGAGATTTCTATGATTTCGACGTTTAACGTCTATTTTCGCAAAATTCGCCATAACTTCGTTACTCGTGTTCTATAAGCCAAATGAAATGGAAAACTCCATTGATTCATCATCTACATCCTAACCAATCAATATGCATATACCTTAGCTATAATGGTTTCACATCGTCCATAAATAACTAAGTTCACGTTCATAACTTTCTACGGTTTTTAACTTACGTAAACACTTACGATTTTTATTTGGTCATGACTTATCAATGTTTTCAACATTAATAGTCATTCTTATTACTCCTCACTAAATACGCTCCACCAATTCACGATTCTCTATAAGAAAGAAATTGAAAGAGATGAAGACTAAGGTTTATGAGATATTACCTTTGTCGTTCTTCGCGTTTTTGATAAAAGTCTAATGGTTTGCTTGGAAGTAGATTGATTATAAGTTTCTAGCTCTTTCTCTCTCTCAATATGAGTTGTACAATCTTTGTAAAACACTAAATAGCCAACATAAGCTTTGTATTTATAAGAAATTAACATGGGGGCAAAATGGTCAAAGAGTCACCTCCTTACTATTCCCACCTCCTCTTCAACTTAGCCACCAAGTAATCACTTTACTTGGTGGCTAAGTGGCTGGCCCACATGCCCATGGGGTGCCCTATGGGTTTTACCCATCTCGTGATCCACCGGTTCAAGCCACGGTTCAGTTTCTTGGATTGGGCTTGACATAAATTAAAATTGGGCCTTGACTTCAGCTAGCTTACTTAATTCATTGGGCTTGCTATTAATTCAAGTCCAATTGAATTATCCAAAGTCCTTAACTCAAAATCCAATAAGAACTATTCGTATTCTACGTGTATAACTCACATATTCTCTTCGTCTAATACTTATACGATATTTCTATTGCACGTCGTACTATTATTCCTACCATACTAGTATAATACTCATATCTCACACGTATACTAACCTAAATGTTTATACGCATTACATTTCCCTTTCGGAAATCTCTTTCACTAATGCTTAGGTTTTACGTCCACAAGCGAAAACTTCGTTTGCCATAATGGAAATATTATCGGATATTCCATTATGTCTTCATATTCTATCATTACGTGTTTCTCGAAATTTCGAACCTAAGCTCCGAACGAAATTGGATGAATAGTGTTTTACGGGAAAATTCTCGGAAAACATTTCTTTTCGTCTTGATAATTCAAAACATTTAATCCTAGCACATAGCCAGAATGCTAACCACATCCCCACATTCTATGTAACGCTCCAAAATCCGGTCTATCTTCACACCCAGATTCTGTACGTCACGAGTACATCAATTATCCAACATACATCATTATATACTGAAATATAACAACATACACTCTCAAATCCCAGGTTCTGGAAACCTTATAACCTTTTTCATTACAAATAATAATAAATACATTATTCATTTCATCTTACAAGAGTGACTTTTATCAGCCACCAAGGATACATAACAGTTCCTTAATCTAGTCTAGAGTTCAATTCATCTTTCTAATTTACAAGTCTTCACTTGATCTTCTCGCAACCTTTACACTCTGAACGACAATTCATCTGGAGACCGTCAGCTTGATCTTTATGGGATCCTTAAGTTCTTTTAACCTTGTTCGCTGAAAATTTGTTTTTCATATAAAGCAAGTGTGAGCATTCAATTGCCCAGCAAGTCATAACATTTGAACAAACAACTTTAGAATTAAAACATTTCTTTAGAAGTTCGATAACCGAATAAAGGTTATGAAGTAGCTTGAATAATAGGAATATTCTCGATTCCTATCATCTTAAAACATCAATCATTTTCACTTTGAAAGACTTTCATCCATCTACCGTTTTCATACACATCCTGTCTGGCTAGAATCATTAGCACAGACTTAACAATAACGGTTTATGTATAAACAGAACATACTTGTATTGAACATCCCAATCACAGAATAATTCATATCATAGAAACATCAAAGTGTTCATATTGTGGCACAAGGCCTCATACATACTACCACCTTGTACATACATCGCACATATGCACATAGACAAGACTTCTCAAGTACAACATCTGAGAAGTTAAAGAAACTAGCATTCATGTAATATGGATGAAGTTAGGAAACTTGCCTTACGCCCAAATTTACAAAGATATCTGAAATCGCTCATTTCAATTCCTATATAACACATAAGGAGAAAACATAAACACCAATTAGTCATATATTGAACTTAAGCATTGGTTTAGTTAACTTTACTTCTTAGGGTTTGCGTTCTTGCAATATAAGTTTACGCGACTAACTTCCTTTACCAATTTACGGCTTTATGACATACGGAGATGTCTTACTCATGTTCATTATCTTGGATGATTTATATTCATATCTTATTCGAACCATTAAACTTAATGTTCGTTAAATCAATTTCTTATTCTTTACAGCTTTCTGGCGACTAAATGTCATACCTTAGGATTCATTCCTTATCTACTCACATTCGGCATTCATTAATCTTATTACCATTTGTTACGGCTTTCGTGATAATTTCTATTTTATTTATACTTTTGTTATCCATTATATTAATCCCATGTTCATTACCCTCGACGCTCAACGTCTAAGGAATCACAACCATAGCAATCCCTCACATTCGTTCATCGCGACTACGATCCCCGGACATCGGTTACGTAACCCGTGTTTATATTCTTTATCAATTAATCTTGCTTAATCTTTATGTTTTACCTTTAATAAAGGTTTACATTACTTGATTAAGTGTTACATTAGTTGAATATTATATTCTTTATATTCCCTTACATTTCCCCCAAGAGCCAAGCAGTTAAAAGCTCATCTCTGGCTTTTTCCAACATTGCCATACGCTATTTCCACTCCTCTTCTTTATCTCTCATGTGACACGGTGCCACTCTCCAAAAGTTTATGGCCGACCACCTCATTGCATTTTTAGCCTTCGCCCAAGGCTCATTTGGCTATTGCATACGCAGAACGAGCCTAAACCCTAGAAAAAAATCTCTAAGTGTTAAATCTATTTTGAGACGCTTACTTCCCGATCTCATAACTCCTTCGTTATAACTCGGAGCGAGGTTGTTCCAAAGCCATTCTCTTCCTTATCTTACGTACTTTAATACCCATTGAGCAGAATTTCAATAAAAATCTGTTAACGTGCCATTCGATTGGCTTGATTTTCACCCTTTGTTCATTTTACGTTTTTAACGTTCTTCGTTCGTTCGTCCGTAATTCGATCATCCGAACTCGAAACTCGTTCGTTCTTGAGTCCACGACTAAGGTTTTCTATGTTATCTTACTTCCTTATAAAACCCTAACCAATCAGGTTCATTTACTAACTTTTTAATTCTCGTTCGTCTTTTACGAAATTTTCGCCATAAATTCGTTATAGCTAAGTTTTAATCCGTTCTTCATAAACGTTTCTACCTTTCCTAACCAAGCAATAAGCAACTAACTTATACGCGATGGTTTTAAACTTGTCCATCAACAACAATTATCCTACGATGGTTTTAAATTTGTCCATGAACAACATTCTTCGTGTTCTTCGCGTGTTCTTCGTGTTCTTCGTTCGTTCTTCGTTTTAATCGATATTTTGGATTATGATTTCACTTGTTATTGGAATTTGATGTTATAGAACACCATTCCATACTTATTTCACCTACTTATTCATATAATCCACTCGGATCGCTGTAATTCATTACGAATCTTATACTTCCTTAAGAAATTTATAAACTAAATTTCTAAGTTCTTATTTCTTCTTTTCTCGTGATTTCAACCATATGAACTCATCTCTAACCTTATCTACTTCTTATATTCATTAATTTATGTTTTAAACATATTAAACTTAAAGAAAATATTAGAAGAAACTAGGTTTTAAATTACCTCTTCTTCTTATTTTTCTCACGCTAAACAAAGCCGGCGATTTGCAAGCTTTTCTATTTCACGAACACTTTTGATCCGATCATTCATGCTCAAACTCTTTCTTCTCCTCCCCATCCGACTTCTCTCTCTCTCTCTCTCAAGTGTGGGATTTTCAAAATCATCAAAATAAACAAATGAGCTTCCAATTTATAGAAAATCAAAGCTTAGGGCATTTTAGTCATTTCGCCCCCCACCTCCTTAATATTCCCACCTCCTCCAAGACTTAGCCACCAAGTTTACTTGGTGGCCAAGTGGCCGCCCCTCTTGCCCCATGGGTCACCCAATGGGTTGCCCCATTGGTTATTACCCATCCATTTACCCATTGGTTCGATCCGCAGTTTCTTTCCTTGGTTTGGGCCTTAACCCTAATTCTTATTGGGCCTATTTTGGGATTGATTTCACAAAGCGTTGGGCTTGACCTAATCCAAGTCCAATTAGATTCTACAAAGTCCACGAACTCAAAGTCCATTAAGACTAATCGTATTCTACGCATCTCATTCTCGTATTCTCGTATTTTCTTCGTATATAGTTCGTACGATATTCGTATTATACGTCGTACTAATCTTCTTACTATACTCATATAATAACTAGTATTATCCTCATATTTCTCACGCATAATAACCCTAATGGTTATACGTGATCATAAAATTCTCAGAACTCACTTTTCCTAACCTTAGGTTTTGAGTCCACGGGCGAAAACTTTGTTTTTACTATAACTGAAATATTATTGAATATTCCATCACGTCTCAAAATTAAACATAATCTATAACTTCTCGGAATTTCAAAATAAATCTCCAAGCAGAAACGGATGAATAGTGCCTATTTCGTCTTTTTCCCCGAAAATATTTTGTTCCCGAAAAACTTCTATTTTCGTCTTGAAAATTCTTACTCGCTCAGACTATCTCGTAGCTAGAATACTCACAACATATAATCATCCTAGGTTATAGAACGATTAACAAACACATATCACATAATAGTATTAATAAAAATTAGTTTTATTAATACCTAATTCTTTAAACCTAAATTCTGGACAACACGAATTTTCGAGTTGTCACATTCTTCCCTCCTTATAAATATTCCGTCCTCGAAATTTCTTAAAACCACACTCTTACCCGGGTCATCACATTCACCCCTTTTTCACAGAATTTCATCCTCGAAATTTTAGCCTACCTTTCTTCTCAACTTCACTTCAACGGAGTTCTTATCTTTCCCTCATTCCTAACCCCCATAACCTATCAAGAATCATGAAGCAGAAGGAATAACGAGGAATATAAATTTCCTCTTAAAACGTTTCATACTTTTGCTGAGGGGTCAAATCGACCATGAACTCTTACTTGGTTAACCAATATTTCACCGTAAGCCCTTCTTTAACGGTCAGTTTACAATCACAAAGAAAGTAACGACCTCTTCCATGTTCTCCTTAGACTAAATCATTAGATTCCGCACCAAAACAATTTGGTTTGGCACAAGTTCTCAAAGAAAGGTCGATGACATACCATTTGTCTAGCCGAATCAAGTAGCTTAGACCATACCAATAAATTGGATATCAACGTGAAACATTCGTCTAGTCAACTCAATTGACGTTGACTACTTCTTTAAATTCTTTTCGCAATACATCAAAACGGTTTATAAAGTCATGATACCATACTTTTCATAGTACGTTGAGGACTTCGTCAGTTTGTGACTTCATCATTATAGATCATACCACAGCGGGTTGTTGATCCTAAGATCAGATCCAACAACAGGTTCAATGGTATTAACAACTCCATCGTTTTACCACCCTTGCATCGAATGCACAGATGATATAAAATTCATTTTGAATATTTTAAAATTTCTATCTAGCCGAAGCAATTAGCATAGACATACCAAGAATAGCTTTTTTAAAAATTCTATTGATTCCAAAAGTGATAAGTAGAATTTTTACCTACTTATGGAGTACCAATTCATGCGAACTATGCCCATCTCAAGTACATTTTAGTCTGTTTTAGCTGCATTTTATGTTAAATTGCATTTTTCATACTTAAAACTCCTTTTGGTGAATAAGTGCAGGAATTAGCTTAATTTGGTGGTGATATCGGGCACGAGGCTAACGAAAGCGTAAGGCGAAACAAAAGATAGGATGTGCATAGGAGTGAGTGGAGCATGGATGGACAAGCATGGATAAACATAGGACATGTCAAGAAAGAAGACAACATTGCAGAACCAAGCTAAGAAGCTGAATCAGAAGAGAGCAATTGCAAGTCATGCAAGAAATATAGCTTTAAGCAGCATACCGCCATGAAGTTCCCAACAAAACCAGACAACCTCATCGCAAGTTCATGCGGTCATGAGAAGGACAAGCCTAAGGAGCGCGCGCCCGCGTGCGAGACCGGCCAAACATACGAACCTACTACAAGTCTCGCATGTACCGCGAAAGTATCAAAGTCGAAGAGCGCGCCTTGTACAAAGAAAGCCCTAAGTCATTGATTTGTTTTATTTTATTTCCAAATTTTAAAGGTTGTATTTGATTTAAAACGATTCCTGGCTGGTGTCAGGGGAATGACTTAACATATTATTAGTTTTTTACATATCTTTACGAGGTAGTTAGGGTTTTACTCTCGAGAGAGGATTCCAATGTAGAAGGAGGCCATAACTCTATTTTTCTACTCCTTCTTGGGATTTCTCTACGAGAGTGGATTATTAATATTAGTTTTTGCTGGAATCTTATGAGGATCGAATATTGATGCGTATTCAGCAACTGGGTTTGATAGTTTCATCTTTCATCTTTTAATTGTCGTTTATTGATCATGTTTAGATTTGATCCCATAATGGCTTTTGGTTCAGTCATGAACTAAACTCCATTATGGGATTCTAACGGATTTTATTATGTAGTTTCATTGCACGCTTAAATGCTGGGTTGTTTTGCATATCATATGGGATGTCTGTCATGATTGTTTTGCATACATGAATGCTTGATCACAATTCATTTCAGTATTTGTATGGAATTGACAATGAACATGCAAATATGGACTGTAATCATGATAGTATGCGTATATAGGGCTGTGTTATATAGCTTGTGTATTTTGTGAACCAGATAGACATATCCTGTTTCACCGTATAAGTTAGAATAAGTGCTTGAACTTAAAATCAATATAGTTGCAATGTCACATAGACATATAGTGATGTTGGTTATATTGATGATTACATAAGGTCTATCATCTGTGGATGATGTGTAAGTAGGTCTTAGTGCATTGAAAAATGGCTAATACTCTTTTAGTGCTCTTGGCTACTTTCCTATGATATGTGAACAAGTCATGCATGATAGTGGCGATTGAATGAAGTATTAAATGAAAATAGAATCCCATTAGTTCCAATATCATTTATTAAGTCATTATTATTGTTTTAGTTATTATTTGCAATTTGAGAACAAACCAAGTTTAATCATTAGTTTGAGCATATAAATATAGTGAATTAATTAATGGATAGTAGTTTAAGTTAAACAACTTTCTCTGTTGGATCGATACTTTACTTGCTCTGTATTACTTGTTGACACATGTATGCTTACATGAGTTAGAGCTCTTTTGTTAGTCGTAAAAAAGAGGCAACAAGTTTTTGGCGCCATTGTTGGGGAAAGACGTTTAATTTAGTATTATTATCATTAGTTTTAATCTATATTGTATGACTTAGACAACTCTAGTCTTATCTCATTTCAGTTTTTGTTTTTGTTTCAGAAATTTGGATAAATTTTTATGCGCACACGGTCAACCAACCCCGAGTTAACACCTCTTCAGGATAATATAAACGGTAGAAGTTGGAAAGCGGGTGTTCGTAGGAATTTGCAAGAGCAGTTGGAAAACACAACAACTAACATGGAAGCCGAGGCACAATGAGAAGATCAAATAGAGGAACATAAGGCTCTAAAGGGGTATTCCATGCCCAATATTAACAGACTTCAGTCTAGCATAGTCAGACCAGCGATAGCAGCAAACACATTCGGGATAAAAATTTGCACTATTCAAATGGTACAAAACACAGTTCAGTTTGGGGGTGCTGCTACAGATGATCCGAATGAACATCTATTGAGTTTCATTGAAATTTGTGATACATTCAGATACAACGGTGTGACGGAGGATGCTATTAGACTAAGGTTGTTCCCATTTTCATTGAGGGATAAAGCGAAAAGTTAGCTTCATTCTATTCCAGCAGGATCTATAACTATATGGGAGGATTTAGCACAGAAATTCTTAGCTAAGTTTTTCCTAATGGCGAAAACTGCCAAGATGAGGATAGCTATATCTCAATTTGAGCAACAACAGGGTGAGTCATTATATGAAGCATGAGAGAGATACAAAGAAATGTTAAGAAAGTGCCCACATCACGGTATGCCAGATTGAATGGTAATCAAAACATTTTATAATGGATTGGGATGGCAGTCGAGACCGATTATAGATACAGCTGCAGGAGGGGCATTATGGGAAAAGAACTATGAGAAAGCCTATGATCTTATCGAAACAATGGCATCGAATGATTTTTAGAATCCCACATCCCGAATGCCACAAACCAAAGTTATAGGTGTATTGGAGGTTGATGCTATTACTCAGCTGTCAGCACAGATGGCAGCCATGCCAAAGAAGATAGATATTTTGGTTGAAGTAAAGGTAAAGATGGTTGCCTATGTATATGAGATTTATGCGGAGTCACACTTGACGGATCAATGTGCTATCAACTCGTAATCGATCAAGATGTGTGAGCAACTACGTAAAAAGACCAAGGCCAATTTCAGAACACATACCACCCCAACAACAGAAATCATCCAATTTTTAGTTGGTCAATAATCAAGGGAGTCAGCAGACTCAGTTTCAACCAAACAATCAATTTCAGGCGCAAGCGCAGTTTAAACCACCCTTTTCGCTAGGATTTTCTCAACAACAACAGCAACATCACACTCCAGCTGCACCTCAGCAAGAAAAGAAATCAAAAGTAGAGGAGATGATGAAATACATGACAAACACAGAAGTTATGATCAATAGCCAAGCAGTGGCTATAAAGAATCTGGAAACTCAAATGGGGTAGATGGCGAACATGCTTACTAACAGGCCCCAGGGTTCATTGCCAAGTAATACGGAGGCAAATCCAAGAAGAGAAGGGAAGGAACAGTGTCAAGCAATCACATTGAGATCTGGGAAAGATTTATCAGTTACTGCAAGTCGCGCGCCCGTGCGAGAATACACTGAAGAAGGCGCGCGGCTGCGCGAGGTAGAGGAACCAGCCAATAAGCAGGAAAATTTGGAGAAATCTGAGGATCGGCAGGAAGAGAAAGACAAAGCAGGCTCAGAGGAGACGTTCAAGAGTCCAGTACCACCAATTCAGATTCAAGTTCTGTATCCGCAGAGATTAATTAAGAAAAGGGAAGATAAACAGTTCAACAAATTCTTACAGGAGTTCAAAAAGCTGCAGATCAACATACCATTCACCGATGCATTGGAACAAATGCCCTGCTACGCCAAGTTTATAAAGGGTATATTGTCAAGGAAGAGGAGATTAGATGAGTTTGAGACAGTAGCCTTGACAGAGGAATGCAAAGGCAAAGGCTTCAATGTAAAATTACCTCCAAAGCTGAAGGATCCAGGCAGCTTCACAATTCCATGTACCATAGGAAAGTTGAACTTCAGTAAGTGTTTATGTGATTTTGGGAAAAGCATAAATTTGATGCTATTGTCAGTGTTTAATCAGTTGGGATTGCCAGATCCAAAGCCGACAAACAATGCATTGCAGTTAGCGGACAGATCCATCACATATCTACAGGGACTTATTAAAGATGTGTTGGTTAAGGTAGATAAGTTTATTTTTCCAACTGACTTCATCATTCTAGATTACGAGGAGGACAAAAGCATACCAATAATACTGGGGAGACCATTCTTAGCCACAGGCAGAACGTCAATAGATGTGTAGAAAGGTGAACTCACTATGCGTGTCCAGGATCAAGAGATCACTTTTAATGTCTTTAAAGCAATCAGTCTACCAACGGATGAAGAAGAGTGCTTCCTAGTTGATGTGGTGGATTGGTGCCTACAGGATGAAGTACAGAAATTGAGGGATTATGGACCATTGATATGTGTAACGGGTGAAAATTCAGATTTGAAGGAAAAGCCATTGACGAAAGATGAGGTCATGAAATTTTAGGGTGCATAGGACACAAAGGAAAGCACCGCAATTCCATCGGTAACATGAAGTTCAAACACAGTCAGACTAATTGACTATATCTTAGCACTGGATGGGAGGCAACCCATTATTATTATTCTTTCCATTAATTTGTTTTCAGTATTTCATTTTGAGTTATTTAAGTAGTTATATCGAACTCCTTTTTCATTGGATACGTGATGTTCATGCTTAAGAGTGTAACAAGAATTGTTGTGCGAATCATTGCAAAATGTTAGTGTTAGGAGACCAATACGTCATGCCTTAACACGATACATTCATATCTATGCAGGAACCATCATTGGACAACACCACCGATAACAAAGTGGAATCGAAGTTTAGCATTGCAGATATCAACATCAGCGCGTCACACATAGCAGCAGATAGTCAAAGAAAAATCGCGCGCCCACACAATCAAAGCCAAAGTAGACAACAAATCATTCTACAAGTCTCGCGCCCGCGCACCCAGCTTAGTAAAAACGCGCGCGGCCGCACGCGACATTGGGTTATGACAGTACTAATAGTTTAAAAACAGAGTTGTAGACCATTTGGACTCTCATTTGGGATATCAATAGAAGCGAAATTCTCTCACTCTCCATAACTTACGTCGCTATCTCTTCATCAATTACAATTTGTGCCGTGCATCTCTCAATCAATTAGCCACGATTCTCTCCTCATTCAAAGTCCATATCTCCTCAACTTCTCTAAGAGTACTATAAAGCTAGGGTTCCTATGTGGGAGTGCAGAAACAAGTGTGAGAGCTATCAATTCTTCAAGCTTTTCTTCTTTCCACAGTCATATAATCTGTGCAAGTACTAGCAAATACAAATGGGGCCTAAGCGAGCAAGATCTATTACTTTATCTTCTTCTTCCTCTGCGGGCAGTTAAGAGGCCGACGTTGTGGATCACACCAAATTCCTCAATTTGGAAGCTCAATAAGAATACTACCGCATTGTGGCAAAGATATTCGTCAAAGAATGCGAATTCAAGTCGGAAGGGCAGGATGGCTAGTTGTGCGCCATGATTCGAGAGAGAGGCTGGGGTGGGCTGACAGCTACCCCAATACCCGTTCCTATGAGCGTAGTCTGTGAATTCTATGCCAATGCCAAGGTCAGTATGAGCGAGATATCTCTGATTCGTGGTATCGAGGTCGATTACAAACCCCGTGCCATCCGACTAATTTTCAAAATTACTGATGCACCGCCAATTAATGCTTAATTTGGATAACCGCAGTACTCATTTGGAGACCGACATGGAGCTGATCATTGCAGAGTTATGTGTACTGGGTACGAAATGGACGTATAAAGTGGGCACAACACAACCACGATTATTCCCAGCGGTAGCCCTAAATCACTATGCAAAAGCGTGGAATTTGTTTATATTTGCCAAGCTCATGCCCTCCGCCCACCAGCACAAAATATAAACGGAGAGGGCACGTCTTCTGTTGGGCATAATAACTAAAAGTACATCGACATTGGTCATCTCATTCACGAGAATATGATGAGGTAATTACGGGGAGTAACGATTGGGAGCATTCCACACGCATCCGTGGTAGCCATGCTCTGTACTAATCAAGGATGCAACTGGGGCAATGAGCAGATGCAATTCCCAAGTCAGGACATTACTCATGCCACGATCGAAAAGGTCAAAGACTGGGTAGGTGGTGTACCGCATCCACGCGGACTAGGATTCATCATTCATCCTATTTTTCCGCCATCAACAACAACCCGCAAATGCAGACGAGCGGGCTCGTCCACGCGCACGACGTGCCACCAATGGCGAT
Source organism: Panax quinquefolius (assembly GCA_020205615.1). Lineage (NCBI taxonomy): Eukaryota > Viridiplantae > Streptophyta > Magnoliopsida > Apiales > Araliaceae > Panax > Panax quinquefolius. Next base: position 73,205,065 of record CM035172.1, read on the forward strand.
CGCCAGCTCCGAAGGTTGGAGCGCAAGGTCGATGCCATGTACGATAATTTGGGCACATTTGCGACGGGACTCATAAGGGCTTTAGCCGAAGCGTTTGCGTAACAAGGGACAACAAAAGAATGGTCTCAGTTTGGAACCGTAGCACCATATCAACCACCGGATTCACCACCCGAGGAAGGTGGCACCACCGATAATTAGGGGACTTTTCTTACCTTTTACCTTCATTCAATTGGGACATTGAATATTTTAAGTTTGGGGGTAATAGGTAGTGGTTAGTATTTTTTTTTAGTTTTGCATATAGTTTTGCATGAGTAGTTTAATTTTTATGTGCATGTTTAGATTACATTTTAGCAAATAGTTGCATGTTGCGTACCTCATAGTTCTTACCATTTAGAAAAATTTTGTCCAGCCAATGATGAGAGTGAAGTTTTTAAATGATTTTTGAATATTTTGGATAACATGAGCTGAGATATAACGTTTTATACAACGAAATTCATAATGCTGTGTACATGCTCTCGGTTTGAACAAATGTGTTCACAAGCACTTGTAGGTATAAGAAGTACGTGTGCATTGCTCGATAGAAAAATGTAGTTTTAAAAAGAGAAATATGTGTACAGTGATTTTTGGGGCTTATAAAACATCGATTTTTAAACTATGGGAACACATGGGTATCTGTGTATAAAAAAGAAAGAAAAAGAAAGAAAAGTAGAAATAACATGGCTAGTCTTATTTCGGGGCCCTGGCTACTTGAGTAAGTACGTCCGAGGGGATTGTCTCTACACCTAGCGCCCTAAGGTCTTTCATGGTCTGGGTGTCGTTGGTTGAAAGCTCGCTAAGGGGTAGCAGTGTGCCTAATGGAGTAAGACATTGCACAGTCATGAAGAAAAAGAAAAGAAAAGAAAAATAGCAATAAACACCGCGAGAAAGTGCGAAATTCGGCCTCGTGAGTAGAATAAAGCAGTTAAGCCCATTGTTAAACCTTAGTTTATTTTAAGATGTTGAAATAGTCCAAGTCGCATATATATACATAAATCTTGATTAAAACTATAATTTTTTTGGTTTGAGCAAGATAGCATGAGCATTCTACACCGAAATCAAGTATTGGGCGAACACAACACACACACACAAAGATCTCAGATATAGCATTTGTGAATTATATGAGTATATGACTTTATGCCTACAGCTTTGGTTGAATTTGTATTCTCAAATTTAGAAAAATTACCGAGGCAAATTAGATCAATTTTTATGATGGTTGGGACAATGTGAGAATTAGTTGCATAATAATATAGTTGCATTTTTAATTGCTCATTAGTATGCATTGCTTGAGGGCAAGCAATGGTTCAAGTTTGGGGGTATTTGATAAGTAGGATTTTTACCTACTTATGGAGTACCAATTTATGCGAACTATGCCCATCTCAAGTACATTTTAGTCTGTTTTAGCTGCATTTTATGTTAAATTGCATTTCGCTTACTTAAAACTCCTTTTGGTGAATAAGTGCAGTAATTAGCTTAATTTGGCGGTGATATCGGGCACGAGGCTAACGAAAGCGTAAGGAGAAGCAAAAGATAGGATGTGCATAGGAGTGAGTGGAGCATGGATGGACAAGCATGGACAAACATAGGACATGTCAGTAGCAGCAGCAACATTGCAGAACCAAGCTAAGAAGCTAAATCAGAAGACAACAATTGCAAGCCGCGCGGCAAATATAGCTTGGAAGTGCGCGCCCGCGCGAGGTCCCAACAAAACCAGGAAAACCTACTGCAAGTTGCGCGGCCGCGAGAAGGACAAGCCTAAGGAGCGCACGCCCACATGCAAGACCGGCCAAACAAACGAACCTACTGCAAGTCTCGCGGCCGCGAGAGTATCAAGTTGGAAGAAGCGCGCTTGTACCAGCGCCATGCGCGGGCTAAAGTCGATTTTGTTTTATTTTATTTCCAAATTTTAAAGGTTGTATTTGATTTAAAATGATTCCTGGCTGGTGTCAGGGTTATGACTTAACATATTATTAGTTTTTTACGTATCTTTACGAGGTAATTAGGGTTTTACTCTCGAGAGAGGATTCCGACGTAGAAGGAGGCCATAACTCTATTTTTCTACTCCTTCTTGGGATTTCTCTACGAGAGTGGATTATTAATATTAGTTTTTGCTGGAATCTTATGAGGATCGAATATTGATGCGTATTCAGCAATTGGGTTTGATAGTTTCATCTTTCATCTTTTAATTGTCGTTTATTGATCATGTTTAGATTTGGTCTCATAATGGCTTTTGGTTCAGTCATGAACTAAACTCCATTATGGGATTCTAACGGATTTTATTATGTAGTTTGATTGCACGCTTAAATGCTGGGTTATTTTGCATATCGTATGGGATGTCTGTCATGATTGTTTTGCATACATGAATGCTTGATAACCATTCGTTTCAGTATTTGGATGGAATTGACAATGAACGTGCAAATATGGACTATAATCATGACAGTATACGTATATAGGGCTGTGTTATATGGCTTGTGTATTTCGTGAACCAGATAGACATATACTGTTTTACCGTATAAGTTAGAATAAGAGCTTGAACTTAAAATCAATATAGTTGCAATGTCACATAGACATATAGTGATGTTGGTTATATTGATGATTACATAGAGTCTATCATCTGTGGATGCTGTGTAAGTAGGTCTTAGTGCATTGAAAAATGGCTAATACTCTTTTAGTGCTCTTGGCTACTTTCCTATGATATGTGAACAAGTCATGCATAATAGTGGCGATTGAATGAAGTATTAAATGAAGTTAGAATCCCATTAGTTCCAATATCATTTATTAAGTCGTTATCATTGTCTTAGTTATTATTTTCAATTTGAGAACAAACCAAGTTTAATCATTAGTTTGAGCATATAAATATAGTGAATTAATTAATGGATAGTAGTTTAAGTTAAACAACTTTCTTTGTGGGATCGATACTTTACTTGCTCTGTATTACTTGTTGACGCATGTATGCTTGCATGAGTTAGAGCTCTTTTGTTAGTCGTAAAAAAGAGGCAACAGAAAGTTGAACCAATTCTTTCCTTTTCAAAATATACATATCAGCACGAGTTCAATAAAGTTTGAAATCTAGCATAGCTAGATGACTTGGAATATCCTATTTCTCCATCTTCCTTCATTGTCTTACTACGACAATACTTAATCTTCTCTAGCACCTATAATACTAAGCCTACTAAAAACAACTTGTTTTTAGTCTAAACATCCTTATACCTTAGTACAGTCCATCAACTTACCACACATTATGAGTTCAGGAACTTTCCACAATAATATGAGTTTAAGATCTATCCGCATGCACCATAGCGTCCATTCACGAGAGACGCTCGAAAACATACCATATTATTATGAGTCACGAACTTACCATAAGTATGAGTTTCAAGAACTCGCACCTACCTTATCGTTCTCTACCTATCAAGTATATACATGAGAAAAGATTCACCTTCTCGCCATATACATATTGATAGCGCGACCAATCCAAATGATTATCACTACCAGAAGCTAAGTGATTGTAGAACCAAACACAATTCCCTGCCTATACAAAAAATTGTTCAACTCAGCTTCTAACCGATATAAGAATCTAAGCGGTTGTTACACCAAGAACAATTCTCCGCCCATACAAAGAATTGTTCAACTTAACAACTATATCGCATAAGAAGCCAAGTGGTTCTAAAACCACGTATAATTTCCCCGCCCATACAAGGATCATACAACTATGCTGCTGATATGAGTCCTCGATTGAAATTTTACAACTTCTAAATCTCTCTCAACTTAATACGAATTTTCTTTAATTCATATACTATCCTTAATAACTCAATCTAAGTTCTTTTTCCCGTACTACTTCATAGTACATTTCATCCATAACACTCGCTATAAATCCTTCATTGTTTAACAACCCATCTGTTACTACGAGTCACTATGATCACGTGGTGATCTTCTTATCCTTCTCTCTACGATTATAGTCTTAGGTACTCCTACCTATGGTTTATAACCTATCATTTCGATACTAACTTAGACGCCTCAAATCCTATTTATCTTCACACCCGATTTCAGATGACGTCACGAGTACATCATTCATCCAACATACATAATTATATACTAAAATATAACAACATACACTCTCAAATCCCAAGTTCTGGAAACCTTATAACCTTTTTCATTACAAATAATAATAAATACATTATTCATTTCATCTTACAAGAGTGACTTTTATCCGCCACCAAGGATACATAACAGTTCCTTAAACTAGTCTAGAGTTCAATTCATCTTTCTAATTTACAAGTCTTCACTTGATCTTCTCGAACCTTCACACTCTGAACGACAATTCATCTAGAGACCGTCAGTTTGATCTTTATGGGATCCTTAAGTTCTTCTATCCTTGTTCGCTAAAAATTTGTTTTTTATTTAAAGCAAGTGTGAGCATTCAATTGCCCAGCAAGTCATAACAGTTGAACAAACAACTTCAGAATTAAAACATTTCTTTAGAACTTCGATAACCGAACAAAGGTTATGAAGCAGCTTGAATAATAGGAATAGTCTCGATTCCTATCATCTTAAAACATCAATCATTTTCACTTTGAAATACTTTCATCCATCTACCTTTTTCATACACACACTACAAGAAAAAGGTCTATCAATGACCAATCAAGATTGCCGCATTTTTCATCTGGTCACCGATATTAGTCACAAATGACCGCCATCCGCTGCGATCAAACGTAATCTAGTCGCTAATTCTTTATCAATGAACGGATGCGATTGGTTGATCAATCGCTAAGTATAAATTTGCCTCCAAAATTTTGGTCGAAATGTTGGCGCCAATTTTTGTGCGACCACTTAGAATCGGCCGATCGCATGCGATCATTTGATAAGTCCATGTGTCATTAAAGTCGCCGACCGCATGCGATTCAGAGATAATGCGGTCACGATCAAACTAAATGAATTCAAGAACTAGTTATTTTTATTACGACGAACACGGAAGAGAAAAAAAAGAAGGTGACCAAAATAGAGAGAGAAGAGGGAGAACAGGGGAGAAGAGAAGAAGGAGAAGCGCTTTTAGCTTCATTATTCTTCAAATTAGAGACTAATTGTAGAGTAAGAGCTACTTTTTAAGTTCTTCTTCATTAGTTTTTTTGTTGTTTGTTATTTTTGTTCGCTCTTCTCCAAATCAAGATATGTTTGCTACTTAATTTGTGTTTTAAGAGTTAATTTATTGCAAAGAGTTGAATGAATGAATATGGCTATCATGCTTAAATTATATATTTTGGGTAATATGATTATGATTGGTTTATAAGTTTTGATTAGAGTAAAATTTATTTGGGTAATACGCAGATGCCGGGTAATTTGATTTTGTTAATTTATGTCATTGGGTAACTTGATTAGTGATAGGATGGAGTTAGTATAAAATTTATATTTTGGGTAAATTGATTTGGGTAATAGGATGAATGTATTAGATTGTAGTTAGTATAAAATTTATATTTTGGGATTCTTTTGTGCAATAGAGGTAGTAATAGCTTTGGTTATTATAGGAAGTCATGCATGATATGTAGACTCGTGAATCCCATGTTTATGTTTGTAGTTTAACCAATTATATTGGTCATTGTGAAAAAATCATTTGTAGACTGAGAACTTGACATTGACATCATAATGTGAATCAAAACGTGAATAATTGCTCCCACAAAAAAATGATTGGGTTTCAAAGTTTACAAGTTTGATCCTCACACGATCGCTGGTATCTCATATGGATCGTTGGTTTATGTCTTGTGTTCCTAGAAATGACCTTATATACATGCCGTCGTGCATGTGGTTAGTCCATATTACAAGGGAGACTCTGGCGAATTTTTTTTATTGGTCGGGTTATTTGCGAACATTTATACTATTAACGAGCCTATTGGTGATCCACTAGAGCCAATTAAGGGGATGTTAGAGCTGATGGGCTGGGCTTGGGGCCTCGAGGCCACACGAGGCCACGCCAAGCTTAGCCAAGCCTCTCACAGGCCAAGCCAAGCTTGGTTGTTAATCATATGCTTACAAGTATGCTCAAGTCATATGGTTACAAGTATGCTTAAGTCATATGCTTAGAAGTATGCTTAAATGTTAATCATATGCATGCTTACAAGTATGCTCAAGTTATATGGTTATAAGTATGCTCAAGTCATATGTTAACATTTATAATGTTGTCTCAGTAGTATAGGTACTGTGGAATCATGGACCTCTATTCGCATCAGTAGTTGGATTACTGACGAAAAGTCAAGTACCCAGATAAAAGTCTACTGAATGAATTTAGAGTTTGGTTGCCAAGTGTTTTTGGAGTATGCGTATAGTCACCCGTAATGTATGAATGGTAAGTCGCAGACATCGATGTCCATGTTTAAAGTGTAAAATGTAAATTATATGGACAGAGACATGGTAAACTATCATTTACTTGTTTCGGGTTCATGAGAAATTACGAAGAATGTTTGGTGGGCACATGGGCGTAGAAGAGATGGTGGCATCACACAAGTACACAATTCGGGCGTTAGTACTCATCGTATGAATGAAATGGTCCATGATATTGCAGGCCGATTTTGATTGGGAGCAAGGCGTAGAGTAACCTATGAATTACGATGCCAAAGACTTCTTTAAGTTGTTAGACGAGGGTATGAAGCCATTGTGGCATGGTTGCACCAAACACACTACATTGTCTGCAGTGGCGACATTACTTAACATCAAGGCTGATCACAACATGAGCCATGAGTGTTTTGAGTCGCTCTTGAAGGCAATTAAGAGTATGTTGCCTGACGGTGAGAAATTACCTGGTAACTATTACTTTTGTAAGAAAATGGTGAAGAAGTTGGGTCTTGGATACCAAAAGATCGATGCATGTCCCAACGACTGCATGTTGTTTTATAAGGAAAATGACAAGATGATAAGGTGCACGTTTTGCAGTCATGATCGGTTTAGGCCTAATAAAGAGGGTGTGACTACAAAAAAATCAAGTATACTTGCTTAAGATTCTAAGGTATTTTCCAATAACACATCGACTAAAAAGATTGTACATGTCTTCAAGATCACCGAACATATGAGTTGGCATGCGAAATCTCCAAATAAAGATGGAGAACTAAATCATCCCGCAGATGGGCGGGGCTTGGAAAGATTTCAACTTAGCACATCCCCAATTTACATTGAACCTAGAATGTGAGGCTTGGATTGTCCACCGATGGTTTCAATCTGTTTGCCACTCAAATGCTCCCCGTACTCATGTTGGCTCGTGATTGTTACTCCGCATAACTTGCCTCCTTGGATGTGTATGAAACAAACCATACTTATTTCTTTCACTCGTGATTCCCGGTCCTAAGAGTCCCGGAAAGAACTTAGATGTTTACTTGAGACCTCTTATAGACGAAAGTTAAAGGTATTGTGGGAGGATGGAGTACGACTTGGGATGTTGCAACGAAAACAAATTTCAACCTTAGGGCGCCGATTATGTGGACTATAAGTGACTTCCGGCTTATGGTATGTTAGGCCGGATGGAGTACACACGGAAGTTGGCTTGTCCGTATTGTATGGAGCATACAAAGTCGTTTAATCTATCAAAAGGTCGAAAGCCTTGTTGGTTTAGACTGTCATCGCTTTCTTCTACCGGTAGATCACCCGTTTCAAGAAATAGAGAACACTTCGTGAAAGGGAAATTAGATAATGATATGCACGCACTCGCCGATTGTTCGGAAACGGAGATGCGAGATCGTGTGATGAGATTGCTTAGCTTATCCCATTTGGTAAGGTTGGTGCGACAAACATAATCAATGGGTTTGGTGAATCTCATAACTGGGTTCGGAGAAGCATCTTTTGGGAATTGCCTTATTGGTCTACAAATTTGATTCGTCATAATCTAGATGTGATGCATATTGAGAAGAATGTGTTTGACAATGTGATGAATGTTACGGGGAAGACAAAAGATAACGATAAGGCACGTTTGGACATGAAAGATATTTGTAAGCGTCCTGGATTAGAACTTTATGAATCTCCTAATGGTAAGATTGTCAAACCGCATGCAAGGTACACATTGTCCAAAAAGAAAGTTGAAGATGTGTACACATGGGTTAAGTCTCTGAAACTACCGGATGGATATCGCGCCAAACATTGCAAGGTGTGTTACGGTGGGAAATTGCAAGGATGAAGAGTCATGATCGCTATCGTGTGTTCATGGAGGGACTCATGCCTATAGCATTTCGGATCCGCTTGATAAACCAATATGGGATGCTTTGACGGATCTTAGTCGTTTCTTCAAAGACTTGTGTTCAAAATCATTGAATGAGAAGGACATGTTTGTACTTGAGAAGAACATCATAGAGATCACGTGTAAACTGGAAAAATATTCCCACCGGTTTTTTTGACTCCATGGAGCATTTGCAAATCCATCTTCCCTATGAAGCTCGTGTTGGGGGTCCAGTTCAATATAGATGGATGTACCCTTTCGAGAGGGTGATGGGAAACCTTAAGAGGAAGGTGAAGAATAGAGCTTATGTCGAGGGGTCGATATGCGAGGCATACAGTTTTAATGAGATATCTACGTTTGTCTCAGACTATTTTCCGGATGAAGTCTTGACAAAGGCCAATCGAGTATCGAGACATGATGATGGGGGAAATGTTGAACTAAATGGTGGCTCTGTGTATTTGGTCCCTCGGTAGCACTTATGGAAAAGGGAAGCGATATTCCTCTCGAAGCAAAGAATTACATGCCGCACATACTTACATTCTTCTCAATTGTGAGGAGATTGACGAATTTGTGAGGTACACATGTAAACTTGATATTTTATCTTTTAAGTTAAAAATTTATTCTAATATGTTAATGTTTATAACATGGTATAGATTGTACGATGACGAGTTAAAAGTGAAGCATGCCGACATAACTGATAAAGATATTCAAATCAATCGGGATAAAAACTTTGCACTTTGGCTAAAGGACAAAGTAAGTTCAATTTTTAAGCACGTAGTGTATATATATATAATATATATACTTCATATTAACTAACTATGACTTCATTTAATAAGATGGAGTTTTTGTAGGCTTTGACTGAGGGATCAACGATTCCGGCTAATGTACAAGTCCTAGCTATGGGACCAGACAAGGATCAAGTCAGCCGCAATGGTTACAAAATAAATGGTTGTGAATTTCACACAAAGGCATATGGGCGCCAGGTAAAGAACAACGAACTCGGAGTGTGTGTCCAAGGAGATTGTTACAATGAGCTTGGTCGTGCCTTTTATGGGGAGTTGGAGGAAATCATAGAGTTGTCGTGCAAGGCACGTCTGGGGTCATATTCACTTGTTCAAGTGTCGCTTGGTTTGATTCGTAAAAAGGATACATGTTGTGCGCATATGGAATCGCCGATATTGACCTCCATAGAGTCTCAAGACTCCAACGAACCGCTTTGTTTTACCAACTCAAATAGTACAAGTATACTACACTCCTAGTCCTGTTAGAAAAGGGATAGACCGCCACTGATTGGCAAGTTGTAATTTATACTCCCGCCGTGAGTCGTGTAGAATTAGTTGATGGGGAGATTTACCAAGAGCGGATGCTTCATAGTCGAACTATAATAAATGTGGAGGACGACAATGAAGTAATCCAGCTTAGATGGTGGAGATGAACCACATGAATTAGATCCTCGAGTCAATACTTGTGTCGATGACATTGATATCGAGGAGGAAGAGTTATTGATCGAATCGACCACGTAATCTGGGCGATGATGGTTATGAATCTGCAACACGATACAAAGATGATTCTCAATCGACATCGACACTTGAACTCATGCAATGTATGTTTAGCAATACATGTTTTTTATATCATTGTCATGTTTATGTACTAAACTATTTAAATGCAACTTTTGTTTATTGTCATTTTATATTCATATATATACATGTTTATATCACTGTCATGTTTATTGTCATATATACATATAATCAAATATGACTCCTAATAACATCTTGAAATTTGTAATATACAGATGGCTTCAGGTAAGCAAAAAAGCGCTTAGCGCCATTGGGTAGGGGGCCTAATAATGTGCCCAAGGCCCCTACTAATCCCGATGATCGGATTCTTATTCAGATTCGCCCTCCTCCGAATAGCACGTACGTCCCGCATATATCATTTATATAAAAGCATTTAAGCATTTAATATATGCTAATTGATGTTGTATATTATAGTGATTTTTCAGATAATAAGATCGTCAAGTGCATATCACAAATTGTGTTCTGAAATTGGCCTACACTGTGATTACGTATGCGAGCACACCTATCGCCCACAAGGATCTTTGTTTGGGCGTAATTTCGTATATTTTTTTAATTATGATAAATAATATTAATATAATATTCAAAGGATAATTATTTAGTAATGTTATTATTGTTTTTTATTTGCGTAAACTGTATATAGATGGGAGGACGCCAGCAGCTTCAAAGTTGATTCGACATTATTCGGCAAAAGTCGCGGTCCGCACTCAAGGACAACTTGAATAAAGAACGACAAAAAGCCATTCACAATGCCGAGATCGACCATCCGTGCCGGGGAGAGGATTATATGCACGAAAGCATAGCCCTCGGTGGTGCACCCAAATCCATATGGGCCGAGATGTGTGCCCAATGGAGAGTCGAGAGTCGGGTGAAAAGACGAAAGACCGCCGCCACCAACAGAGCCTCGGGTGTATCCGATGGCGAAAAGGCTAAAGGAACATACAAGGCTGCGGCAAGATTTCACGGTTCTGAGATATCAACGCCTCGCACGATTTACAAGTTTTAATATGTTTACAATCATGAATTGTAGAAAATATCCCATTTTACTTAATAATATTGTGTTGCTTGTGTATAGGAGTCTCGGTCTCAAGGTCACCCTATCCATTGGTCGGATGTACGTACACCACCGTGATGGTTCCGCTCGAGGCTATCCAGATAAGCGGTAATAAGTTTTAACAACCTGATCTTGTTTATTAATACTTACAAAATATTATTTTAACTATTTAAGTGTTAACATGATGACAGGATACTTATAAACGCTTATTGAATGAAATCGCTATCCTCAAGGCACTCCACGTCCGCCTATTGATCAAGAGTTGTGGGAGAGGGCGTCTGTTGTGAAGAAGAACTACATTAAAGGTCAAGGACAACGACGACGCCCATCCTTCAGTGGCTCAGGCAGCTCTGCTACCCAGTCTTCACAGTCATCGAGTCATCCAGTTGTTCATACTCCGGCTGACTGTGTGAGAGCTATATGTCAAGATCGAAATCTTAGAAGATCTTTCAAGGCACCGGGGGCTCTTGATCCCGAGGAGTTAGTCAAGCGAGAATAGCAGCAAAGCAGCAGATGTTACATGGGATGGCGGCGACGAGGTATAAAATCAATTTGTTGTATGTATTGTCGTAATATATACCAGTATCAACATATTTATTATATTTGTAACTTGTTTTATTATTTTGTTAATTACAGGGTGCATGATCAAGGAGGGGATGACGCTTGACATAACCTTGTACTTGTATATTCATTATTTGGATGTTTGTATATATGTTACTTAAACAAGTTTTGAAATGTTATTATATTTATTCAAATCATATTGGTTTTTAAAGGTTTATATACTAGTTTGGTGTATGTGTTGGTGGACGATGGATGTTTATATTGTTTTGTATGTTGTTTATCTTGGTGTGTATGTGTGTTGGGATAAAGCAGGTAGAAAACAGGTACAGGTTTTTGGGAATTCTGCAAAACAAAGAAAAAATCTGGTCAGTATAAGTTTTTTTCATATCGGCGATCGCGATGCGGTCATTTGAACGTTATTAGCGACGGCTTAATCAATCGATGACGCACGCGGTCACCGATAATGGTCGTTGACACGTGGACCACGCCATCTTTGGCCTGGACCATGTCGATTCAATTTCGGCCGATCAGTATTTGTCATTTCTTACGCTCATAGCGGTCGCAGATATAGCGATGTCGCTAATAGTGGTCGCCGATGTGCATCCCAAATGACCAGATTTTATCGACGATTATCGGCGACCGTGATGCGGTCAGAGATATTATCTGCTGACCGAGTACGATCACCGATAATCGGTCACGATAAGCTTTTTTGTTGTAGTGACATCATATGCAGCTAGAATCATTAAAGACATACTTAACAATAACGGTTCATGTATAAACAGAACATACTTGTATTGAACAACCCAATCACAGAACAATTCATATCATAGAAACACCGAAGTGTTCATATTGTGGCACAAGGTCTCATACATACTACCACCTTGTACATACATCGCATATATTCATATAGATAAGACTTCTCAAGTACAACATCTGAGAAGTTAAAGAAACTAGCATTCATGTAATATGAATGAAGTTAGGAAACTTGCTTTACGCCTACCACTAAAGATATCTGTTGAATCGCTCATTTCAATTCCTATATAACACATAAGGAGAAAACATAAACACTAATTAGTCATATATTGAATTTACGCATTGGTTTAGTTAACTTTACTTCTTAGGGTTTGCATTCCCGCAATATAAGTTTACGCGACTAACTTCTTTTACCAATTTACGGCTTTATGACATACGGAGATGTCTTACTCACGTTCATCATCTTGGATGATTTATATTCTTATCTTATTCGAATCATTAAACTTAATGTTCGTTAAATCAATTTCTTATTCTTTACGGCTTTCTGGCGACTAAATGTCATACGTTAGGATTCATTCCTTATCGACTCACATTCGACTTTCATTAATCTTATTACCATTTGTTACGGCTTTCGTTATAATTTCTATTTTATTGATACTTTTTTTATCCATTATAAGAACCCCATGTTCATTACCCTCGACGCTCAACGTCTAAGGAATCACAACCATAGCAATCCCTCACGTTCGTTCATCGCGACTACGGTCCCCGGACATCGATTACGTAACCCGCATTTATATTCTTTATCAATTAATCTTGATTAATCTTTACATTCAACCTTTAATAAAGGTTTACATTACTTGATTAAGTGTTACATTAATTGAATATTATATTCTTTATCTTCCCTTACATTTCCCCCAAGAGCTGAGCAGTTAAAAGCTCATCTTTGGCTTTTTCCAACATTGGCGCTGCGACGCCACTCCCTTCTTTATCACTTGTGCTGTGGCGCCACTCTCCAGAATTTTATGGCCGACTCGCACTGCGGCGCCGCCTCCCAAGGCTCAGCTGGCGTTGCAGCGCCGAGCCTAAACCCAAGAAAAAAATCTCTAAGTGTTAAATCCAATTTGAGACGCTTACTTCCCGATCTCATAACTCCTTCGTTATAACTCAGAACGAGGTCATTCCAAAGCTATTCTCTTCCTTATCTTACGTACTTTAATACCCATTGAGCAGAAATTCAATAAAAATCTGTTAACATGCCATTCGATTGGCTTGATTTTCACCCTTTGTTCATTTTACGTTTTTAAAGTTCTTCGTTCGTTCGTCCGTAATTCGGTCATCCGAACTCGGAACTCGTTCGTTCTTGAATCCACGACTCACGTTTTCTATGTTCTCTTACTTACTTATGAAACCCTAACCACTCGGGTTCATTTACAAACTTTCTAATTCTCGTTCGTCTTTTACAGAATTTTTGCCATAAATTCGTTATAGCTAAGTTTTAATCCGTTCTTCATGAACGTTTCTACCGTTCCTAACCAAGCAATAATCAACTAACTTATACGCGATGGTTTTAAACTTGTCTATCAACAACAATTATCCTACGATGGTTTTAAATTTGTCCATCAAGAACGTTCTTCGTATTCTTCGCGTGTTCTTCGTGTTCTTCGTTCGTTCTTCGTTTTAATCGATATTTTGGATTATGATTTCACTTGTTATTGGAATTTGATGTTATAGAACACCATTCCTTACTTATTTCACCTACTTATTCATATAATCCACTCGGATCGCTCTAATTCATTACGAATCTTATACTTCCTTAAGAAATTTATAAACTAAATTTCTAAGTTCTTATTTCTTCTTTTCTCATGATTTCAAGCATATGAACTCATCTCTAACCTTATCTATTTCTTATCTTCATTAATTTATATTTTAAACATATTAAACTTAAAGAAAATATTAGAAGAAACTAGGTTTTAAATTACCTCTTCTTCTTATTTTTCTACCGCTAGACAAAGCCGGCGATTTGCAAGCTTTTCTATTTCACGAACACTTTTGATCCGATCATTCATGCTCAAACTCTTCCTTCTCCTCCCCATTCAACTTCTCTCTCTCTCTCTCTCTCTCTCTCTCTCTCTCTCAAGTGTGGGATTTTCAAAATCCTCAAAATAAACAAATGAGCTTCCTATTTATAGAAAATCAAAGCTAAGGGCATTTTAGTCATTTTGCCCCCACCTCCTTACTATTCCCACCTCCTCCAAGACTTAGCCACCAAGTTTACTTGGTGGCCAAGTGGCCGCCCCTCTTGCCTATTTTGGGCTTGATTTCACAAAGCGTTGGGCTAGACCTAATCCAAGTCCAATTAGATTCTACAAAGTCCATGAACTCAAAGTCCATTAAGACTAATCGTATTCTACGCATCTCATTCTCGTATTCTTGTATTTTCTTCGTATATAGTTCGTACGATATTCGTATTATACATCGTACTAATCTTCTTACTATACTCATATAATAACTAGTATTATCCTCGTATTTCTCATGCATAATAACCCTAATGGTTATACGTGATCATAAAATTCTCAGAACTCACTTTTCCTAACCTTAGGTTTTGAGTACGCAGGTGAAAACTTCGTTTTTGCCATAACTAAAATATTATTGAATATTCCATCACGTCTCAAAATTAAACATAATCTATAACTTCTCGGAATTTCAAAATAAATCTCCGAGCAGAAACGGATGAATAGTGCCTATTTCGTCTTTTTCCCTGAAAATATTTTGTTCCCGGAAAACTTCTATTTTCGTCTTGAAAATTCTTACTCACTCAGACTAGCTCATAGCCAGAATACTCCCAACTTATAATAATCCTAGGTTATAGAACGATTAACAAACACAGAGGACATAATAATATTAATAAAAATTAGTTTTATTAATAACTAATTCTTTAAACCTAAATTCTGGACAACACGAATTTCTGGGTTGTCACATTCTAGGTCATAGAACGACCTTCAAACATCTTACCCACATAATTAATCAATTAAACTCATTTAATCCACATAATCAAATAAAAATTTAATTAATTCAAAATTCAAAATTCTCGGGCGTTAAAACATCCGCCAATATGGAATGATGTCATCGTCGTCCTCGTGGATATGTATCTACACCTAACACACTCACATGACGCAAACATGGGAAGCTTTCATAGGCCCAAAACTGCCAACACAATGGAAAAACATCTGCAGACAGTAAACACTCTTAACTTGTAAATGGGAAATGACAAGAGAAATACTCACCAGCAGAAATGAGTAGAATCCTAACCAAGCCTCAGTCAAACCCTGCGAGCGCATACGCATGCCCGTGAGGAAATAGGCAAATGTGTAGGAACCCCAATCATACTCTCCTATACGGTCCACATGATGCGTGGCGCTGATCAAAGCGAACGACACCGTAGAAGAGTTATCTGCTATGAAGTAGCCTCTAATGATCATCAGGAGCAGTCGCCGAAGAATGCGATCCCTGACTCTGACATCATCTGGCATGGGCTCGCTCAACATCCCACTCATAGCATCTACGCTCAAAGGACCTGCACGGACAGTCCTGCACTTTAGCGCCTCCGCCGGAACTCCTAGCAAGGATCTAACGGTAGTAGGGGTAATATCCGCTATGCAAGGCACTGGTGCCCCTCCAAACTCCATACATATGATAAATCGCCAATCCATCGGCGTCATCATCACCTCACAGTCCAACAAATGGAGTGACTGAGTCTGGTGAAACCAGCGCTCAGACAACTCCCTGAGGTAACCCTAGGGACAACGGTGGGGAAGGATGGAAAAGAATGCTCCAAAGCCCCAGTCATGCACAATAGCTCTATAGTTAGGATGAAGAGCCTGGTACATGGAGTTTATGCTGAACTAGTTCCCTAGAGGTTGTGTAAAGCCGGGAGCCTACATGAAGTGTAAATCAACATCAAAACCCTTTGATCCTCATCAATATGAAAGAATGAAGATTAAGATCTAACGTCATACCTCGTTGGCATGCAAATACATCGAGGGATGTCGACTCAAATCACCCAGAAGCTCTGGTTTGCCACCAGAATACTCGGGAGGTCCCTACGGGGAACATGTATAGCAGGAGCGAAGTCTGCAATTGGAACATCCTCCTCCTCGTCCTCGATGTCCAACACATCAACCTGGACTGGACGTAACACCGCCTCCACCAACCGACGAGGTTGTCTAACAAAACAGGGTCGAGGCACTTCAGAAGCCCTCCTTTGTACACCAGAAGTGGTCCTGCGGGAACTACTTGGCTGATCCGGATCCATAATATCTGGACAACAAGTCTCCAAATCACCTCAAAAAGGGTGTGGTATTTTCTAACCTAGAGCTTTTCAAAATGCATTTTATAACTACATACATACGTGCATACATCTACAGTAGAGTTAAAAATGCATGACTATGCATATGCCTACATTTTAGAAAATTTTGCCCTAGTCCCCTTTGTAAATCGGAATATCCACATGCACATAGGCATGACTAGGTGGCCATTCAGTAGCACACGTGCCCATATTCATATACCTAATATATGCATTAAAAATCAGAGTCATCAATACATAAGGTTAACCTCAATACCAGGAGTACTTTGCCTTTTTACCTTTTGCTCATTTGTCCTCAAATAGGATAAGATATAGCAGAAAAAGGTGCCAATTTGACTGTCCCAAAAGTCAATTTTTTTCACATCATTATGTTCAGCATGGTTTAATACTAACATTTACTATGTAGAATATTTTTTATCAAGTCATTTGAGCATACATAATCACTACTATGTGTTTAGATGCATTTTATGTGATAAGTCATTTTCCAATGGATAAAAACTGGAAAAAATACATGCATACGTTACCAGGACAGTGTAGAACACTTGTACCGTGATAGAACTTGCAGAAAGTCGCCCAAACTCAGCAGATCTGAAGAAGAACTCTCGGATTTCCTTCGCGAAGCAACTTGAAAATGACTTATGAAATCAACCTGCTGTCCTTTAGTATCCACAGTTGGTCAGTCTGTCTGCTGATCATGGCGGTGTGTACTGCGGCTTCACTGGTCCCAGTCCTTCCTTGATTCGGTCCAGTTCGACTTGCAAAGGAGTTCTCACAAACTGAAAAGGTCAAATCAGGAATAAAAATGCTACGCAATTGAGCAGAATAACTTACAAATCCTGGCCTTCTCAGATTGGACCTTGGGTCTGCACATCACTCATTGGTATTCGCCCAAGCACAGAGTACACTATGCCAATGATCTCAAATTTTACAAGTCATACTCGACAATACCTTGGGCAAGTCCAATGTCGCCAATTCAGGGTCGTTACCCTAATTTAGAACTTGTCCACGGCGGGGGTCACAATGCAGACTACATAACCTTTCCCCGGCGGGGGTTACAATTCATAGTAGCCATTGATTCACACGTCAGTGATGGTCAAGAAGCCTTGACATGGGTTTCATCCATTCGTTCACACGTCGATGAACTACACGTCAACGAAGGTCAGGCAACCCTGATAGCATATGTTGTTGGCAGTAAATCCAACAGAACCGTGACATATCCTGGCGATACAAACCAGGAAAGGTCAACATCATCAAGGAGGATTGATGATGGAATATGTTATACACATCCTCAAAACTGACAAAGCTTTATCCCCACAGATCTCGTAGACATAAGAGGCTCCTCTTCGGAATCAAGTCTGTATCAAGGATTAAGGACTTTGGTGATAGCCCCAACATCAACATCCTAGAAGATTTGGATCACACATCCAATCGGGTCATAGTTTCCAGTCCCCGGTAGAAGCTATAAGGATTCTGCAATCATCCCCAGCATGTTGGGCCATAACCCCTCACACATGCATCTTATATTTACATAATGTTGCATTTCAAGTGTCTAGGATTCTTTATCCAACCCATGCATTGCATTGCATGAATATGATAAAGAGGGGCATCTGTAGACACTCAAAATTTTTTGCACACCTATCACTGATATTTTAGGAGGGCATGTTCGTCTTTCAGAGATAACCCTGGAAGACAGTTCACGTCAAGTCCGGATACTACCGGAAGTTCAGCCTCAACCCTGGAACACACACTGGGAGTAACAGTTCCAACCTCGCAGATAACCCCAAGGCATGCAGTTCTAATACCAGAAATTCCATCGGAGAAGACCGATTAATCTCGGAGATAACCCCGAGGTATCCAGTCTTTGTCCCAACACTAGGAGTAGCATTTACCAACCTTGGTGATAACCCCAAGGAAGGCAGTTGCAGTTCCGGAGATAACCCCAAAAAATTTTGTTTCAAATGTATGCAAACAGCTTTAGCCTTGGCGCTCACACCGAGGCACTCAGTAAAAAACTCGGACATAACCCCGGAAAGACAGGCACACCTCAATGATGACACTGAGGACCTTCAACACTTGCATCAGTCCAATCTCAGCGATAACCCTGAGCAACGTCTACTTTATTAGCCCAACCCGAAGATAACCCAGGTGAGGGGCAAAGTCATCATCTTGATGCAATAACTTACCATCTCAACATTCCATACATACATTTCTACACCACAAGAACCAAGGAAAACCAATCTCGAGTGACTATTACGCAGGGTAACAGATAGAATTTGAAGCTTGAAGACCAGAGGGCACCGTCCCATCTTCCTGACTTCGTACAACCTCTAATCTCATGTCATTGCGTAACTCTCGACAAAGGCGATCCAAAATTGGTCTTATATACCTCAATCGGATGCCCGGATTACAATTCTAAAAGTTCAAGTGAACATTATAGTGCATGCGTGCACGTACTTCAAGACGGCTGGACCCGCAAAGCCCGAGGCAACCCGGGCAGCCGCAGGTACAACTGCGGCTCCTACGGCTCCCCCCTCTATAAATAGAGGGCTTCAAGTTGCCATTTATAAGATAAAAAAGGCAAGGAAGCCCTGTCAAATTTGCTCCGTACTCTCCCTATATTGAGTGCTTTCTCATTTGAAGCACTTGTGAGCTCACATATAGCAACTTTTGTACCTGTGGGAGCCGAGTGTTCATCTACTTTAAAGATATAGAAGTCATCTTTGGCAGCCCACTATAAGCCTTCTCACACACTTTAAAGCATTTCTCTTCATCTTTGCACACACCCTTCTTCACGTTGATAGTCGTGTTGCGTGTGTTTGCCTGGACTTCGGTCCATGGTTTTATTTCAGTTTGTATATACATATATATATATATATATATATATATATATGGACTAACATTATCGAGTTATTCCTCGATTGAGCCTGAACTTGATGCGGAGCGCTTTATTTATTTATATATATATATATATATATATATATATATATATATATATATGAATCGTATGTCAACTCGCTCGATGAGCCTGGACTTATGTTTGGAGCATTTACTACATTAATATATATATATATATATACTTATATATATTAACTGTTGTCGGACTTTGTTCGATGAGCCTAAATTTTACATCCGGAGCGTTTACTTGCTTTTATATATATATATATATATATATATATATATATATGAATTATTGTCGAACTCTGTTCGATGAGCCTGGATTTTACATCCGATGCGTTTATCGCTTATATATATATATATATATATATATATATATATATTCCGTCCCGCCTGGAGTTTACTTTGTGGCGGTTGATCGCTTTTACAGCTTTTTTTACTTTTCGTCCCGCCTGGATTTTCCTCCGTGGCGGTTGATGGCTTTTACAGCTTTATTTAAATTTTTGGATCCTCCATGGAGGTGCTTCGTGGTGGCTGATCATGTCTGTATATATATATTTAAAACTTTTTTATATATACCTGCTTACTGCTTTCATACAAATTGCAGCATCATGTGAGCCTAGAAATCATGTGATCACAGATTCAGTCTATTGGATCTAGATTCAGTTCCCGTGATGGACATTTTCAACTGTAAACAACTTATAAATTTATTTGCGGTGGACGGATGTCCTTAGATGGTTTTCATACTCACGAGGAGTTCAGCACCATTTTGTACATTATTTTCTCAAAGATGCTTCGTCTGACGCTCCCAAAATAGGTATACATCACCTATTCTGAGTCGCCAAATACATGGTACAGAATACAAATACAATCTTTAATATACAACAAGAGAGCTGTGCGTTTTAATACAAATAATGTCTTCTAGACAATATCCACTCTCGGAATAAGTCCTCATTACATTTATTGTCACACTATTTAACAGAATAATGAGGACTACTAATACTATCATCTGGACCGTCACTCCGTTCCCCAACTAGTCCC
The DNA here is from genome assembly GCA_020205615.1 of Panax quinquefolius. NCBI lineage: Eukaryota > Viridiplantae > Streptophyta > Magnoliopsida > Apiales > Araliaceae > Panax > Panax quinquefolius. Next base: position 73,225,530 of record CM035172.1, read on the forward strand.
GGCTACGTTCTCATTTCCATAAGAGAACAATGAAAGAAAGGGTGAGCTCAACTAGCCCAGTAAGAAATATTATGACAAAGATAATGCATAATAAATTATCATTAGTCTTCAACAATGTTAAACTGATAAAATACAATAGACATCAAGTTTAACTACAGCGGAACAAGCCATCCATTAAAAGAGTCAATTAGAGAATAAAATCTACTATCTTTTATGATTTAAAAGGTTTTTCATCTATTTTATCGATGGGACTCAGCTTAATAAATAATCCACATCATCGAATCACCCTTGCACTACGGCCAAGGATATTCTTTACTATCACGACCACAAATTATCCATGCACTATAGGCCAAGGATATTCGTGTATTCATTAATGGTCATGATCATGCCAACAACTGTCCATCAATGCACTACGGGCCAATGAGGACTTTTACCACATCATTTGTAACATTACGGTCATGATTACACCGAATAATCCCTGGTCATAATCATACAAAGTCCATCTATGCACTACATGCCACAGATGACTTTCAACATAATATAAACATGAGGATGATGACAATGATATAAGAATTCAATAAAACAAGTTTAAGAATTAATTTATCCAGGAACTAATAACGTCCAAATTGTCAACGTGATACTTCTTTGTAGATTAAAATTCAAGAATGCTCAGAAGAATATTTCCATGAAAAGATACTGGATGAAGCGCAAATATCAAGGATATTCCACTAATTTCATGGAGTATAGAAGTTAAAAATTTTACCAACTGAGTATAATAAAAATGGAATAACAAAAGAAATCACCAGGCATGCGATAGACCAAGACAGCGTGAGTTATTCCAATGAATAATAAATAACGGAACCAGTCCGTGTAAAAAGCACAAACAGGATATTCCAATGTAATAATAAAAATGAAAAGCAGTCCGACGTAAAACGCATGATAGGATATTCCAATGAATAATAAAGAATGGAACCGTGTTCTACAGAAAACGCACGAATGTGATATTCCAAATGTAATAATAAATAATGGAATAACAGAAGTTCTCTTCATGAATACAAAAGAAATAATACCCTTACCGTAAAAAAAACGAGATATAAGAGTAGGGAAGTAGCAGAATACTTTTCTATATTTTCTCTATAATTTCTCTCTCTAGAGGTTCGGTGAATTCGTAAGAAATAATGAAGGAATGAGCTTCTATTTATAGGAGAATGGAAAGGCACTGTGTAAGGATATTCACAGACGCAACAGTAATTATTCGGACGAAGTTCACGGTTCCAATGTATCAATATTTTCTTTTCAAGGTGCTGGCCAATGAGGAAAACCAACACATGCACATTTGAAGCTTTAACCAATTAGGAATCATCCTAATTCACAAGTTTGAAAAATTTGGCAAATAAGTCCAAGCTTTGAAAAAAATCATTGCATCCTGTCAAATTAACTCTACCAGGACCACCACCATTTTGCCATCTTTTTCTTCTTCAATACCCATGACCACATACTGAGCATATTATTCCAACGTGATGAATTATATTACATAATATATATATATGAAATTCATGACTTTTCTTACATCCCATGACAATTATGTCACCCCCACCTCCTGACAATTTTTCCAACATATACATACTATATATATAATACTAATACTCATTCCACCATTTCCACTTTTCCACCAAAATTCTACTTTTCCACCATCATCCACTCACACACACACAATATTATATATATATATATATATATATATATATATATATATATATATATATATATATTCCACCCACCACACACACACACACACACACACATATATATATATAACAAAACTGAGATAACTTTCCACCAGCAGTTTTTAAAAATGGGTAAGTATGAGTTTAAATAATAAGCCAAACTTACAACAAATACTTCATAAAAATCTCCTCAATAGTTTTAACATTTATCATCATTATTATAATTCACAATATTAATCGATCAGGTCGTTCCCAGGAAAGAGGGGGCTTTCCAATAAGGATTTCTCCCTATTAGCGCGCAATTAGGTGACCAAAACTCTCCTTGATAGAACTTCTAGACATCGTTAATATTGCAAATAATAATATTAATAATTCTGTCATCTCAATTATTGATTTAATAATATATAAAATATCGACAATAATTGAATCAAATAACGTGAGATACTATGCAACAATTACTATAGCAATAATTGAACAAAACTGAGTGACTTCTCACATAAGCATCAATAATCAATACCGTGTGCTATTATGCAACCACGCGTATTACTGTACTTTTAACACCGGGTATTTCAACAGTTAACGGTAAAACTTTCGCCGTTATTTTCATAAAAATATTTTTGTCGTTTTCTCAATCCGAAAATAATTCCGTTGTGGGGTCCACCAATGATTGTGTCGTCGTACGAATATTCCCTGCTAAAATGAATATTCCCCGACCAATCGAATATTATATATCCACTTGCGTACTTTGCAAAATTTATAAATATTACCCACAACTATAACATTATTTCAATTTCACACCTTAATATTAAAAAATGATATTTATAAAAATTTATCTTTATTCATAAAAGTTGGGGTCTTACAACCTCCCCTTCTTAAGAAATTTTGCCCTCGAAATTAGGGTACGTACCTAGTATGTCGAAGAGGTAAGGATACCTTGATTTCATATTAGATTCTAACTCCCAGTTCATTTCCTCAACATCGTGGTTCCTCCATAAAACTTTAACTTGAGGTATAGCCTTGGAGCGTAGAATATGTTCCTTCTTATCCAAGATTTGAACAGGAACCTCTTCATACGTTAAATCTTCCGCTATCTCATCCGGTTCTAACTCAATAATGTGGTTTCGGGTCTTTCACATATTTACGTAACATGGATATATGAAAAACGTTATGAACACGAGACATACTTGGTGGTAAAGCGAGTCTATAGGCCACAGCTCCTACTCGATCAAGGATTAAAAATGGGCCAATGAATCGAGGATTGAGCTTTCCTCTCTTTTAAAATCTCATAACTCCTTTCCATGGAGCAACACGTAAGAACACATGATCTCCTATATCGAATTCTACGTCCTTTCGATGAAGATCATCATAACTCTTTTGGCGATATTGTGAGGTTTTTATACGTTGTCTGATTGTTTGAATCTTTTCTGTAGTCATACGTACCAACTCTGGTCCCAACAACGTTGCTTCACCCACCTCATCCCAGCATACTAGAGAATGACACTTTCTTCCACACAACGCCTCAAATGGAGCCATGCCAATACTTGCTTGATAACTGTTGTTGTAGAAAAACTCCACCAACGGTAAGAACTTGTCCCAACTTTCCTTGAAGTCAAGGACACAGAGTCTTAATAAATCTTCAAGAGTTTGAATAGTCCTCTCTGATGATCCGTCCGTCTGAGGGTGATATAATGAACTAAATCGTAAATCCGTGCCCATAGCTTTTTGCAAACTAACCCAAAATCGTGAAGTGAATCTTGGGTCTCGATCAGAAACTATGGATACTGGCATACCATGCAGTCTTACAATTTCGTTTATGTACATACGACCAAGACGTTCAAGTGTATAAGTTTTTCGTATTGGTAAGAAATGAGCAGACTTGGTTAATCTATCAACAATGACCCAAATTGCATCTACACCTTGAGAAACCTTGGGAAGACCAAGAATGTGAAATCCATTGTAATGTGCTCCCACTTCCATTCTATAATTTCAAGTGGTTGCAATGGACCTTTTGGTACTTGATGCTCCACTTTAACTCGCTGACAAGTTAGACACCTTAAGATAAACAACACTATCTTCTCTCTTCATATTCCTCCACCAAAATGTATGATGAAGATCACGATACATTTTGGTACTCCCAAGATGGATTGCAAACGGTGTGTTGTGCTACTCCATCATGATTTTATACTTTAAATCGTGGTCGTTAGAACACAAAGTCCGGAGTTGACTCAAAGTATTCATTCTTCATCGATTCTTGCTTCCTAAGATAGCACCTTCTTGTACTTTCTTCCTCATACGCATCACCTCAGTCCGTAGTTTGAGCGGCTTTTAACTTTATCGATTATAGTCGGTTCTACTCAGATGTTCGCCATCATCACATGGGTCCCTGAGTTTTTAACTCTATCTCCATCCTTTGCAAGTCACACAAAATGGGCCTTTGTGTTGACAATATCGCACTCGCATTGCCAGCATATGATCTTCTATTCAATGCGCCGCCTACCACGCTTGCTTTTCCAGGATGGTATTGGATGGTATGATCATAATCTTTCAACAGCTTCAAGCCAACATCGTTGTCGCATGTTGAGTTCCTTTTGAGTGAAGAAATATTTGAGGCTTTTATGATCCGTAAAGATCTCCACTTTATCCCCATAACTTTCTCCCCATACAAGTAATGCTTCCAAATCTTTAGTGCGCAGACAACAGCTGCCAACTCTAAATCATGAGTAGGATAATTCCTCTCATATTCTTTGAGTTGTAGTGAGGCATAAAGCTATAACTTTCCATGTTGCATAAGAACACATCCCAACCCTTTGCTCAAGCATCACCATGAGATGACAAATCCTCCGAGCCAGATTGTATTGTCATAACAGGTGCTGAAATTAGTCTCCTCTTGAGTTCTTGAAAACTCTTCTCATATTCTTCGCTCCAACCGAACTTTGAATCTTTCCAAGTTAGTTGAGTTAATGGAATAGCGATTCGAGAAAATCCTTCCACGAATCTCCGATAATAACCAGCTAAGCCGAGAAAGCTACGTACTTGGTCACTGATTTAGGTTGTTCCCAGCTTTGAATAGCTTCAATCTTTTTCGGGTCAACAGATATTCCATGAGTTGATACCACGTGCCCAAGGAATGCTACTTCTTCAAGCCAGACCTCGCATTTCTTCAACTTGTCATAAAGCTTATATTCACAAAGCTTTTGGAGTATCAGCCTCAAGTGTTTCTCATGATCTTCACAACTTTAGAATAAATAAGGATGTCATCAATAAAGACGACCACAAAGTTATCCAAATATTCCTTGAATACCCAGTTCATCATATCCATGAAGGTAGCAGGAGCATTACTCAATCCAAAGGACATGACTAGGAATTCATAATTCCCGAACTGAGTTCTGAAAGCCATCTTTGGAATGTCATCGGTTCTAATCTTTAATTGGTGATATCCGGAACAAAGATCAATCTTTGAAAAGAATTTGGCTCCTTGTAACTGGTCAAACAGGTCATCAATACGTGGCAATGGGTACCTATTTTTTAATGGTGACATGATTCAACTCCCGATAATCAATACAAAGTCGCATACTCCCATCTTTCTTCTTCATGAATAGAACAAGAGCACCCCAAGGAGAAGTACTACGACGAATAAAGCCAATGTCTAACCATTCCTGCAGTTGGGTCTTTAACTCCTGAAGCTGAATAGAAGCCATTCGATATGGGGCTTTGGAAATGGGTTTTGTACCGGGTTCAAGGTCGATACAAAATTCAATTTCACGCTCTGGGGGTAGGCTAAGAAGTTCTTCAGGGAATACGTCAGGGAATTTATTAACAATAGAGATATCATTCAAAATTGACGTATTTTTGTTTAGATCCGTGACATGAGTTAAGAAAGCTTGACATCCATTTTTTAATAAATGAATAGCTTTATGGCTTGAGATGACCGTGATTAATTTTAATGGTTTGGTCACTTGAATTCGCATAATAGGTTGATTAGGAATATGAAAGCTAACAACCTTACGAAAATAATCAATTTTAGCATGATGAGTAGTTAACCAATCAATCCCTAGAATCACATCAAATGCAAGTATTTTCAATGAAATAAGATCAACAGGTAATGTAAGAGTACCGATTTGAACTAAACAAGACTTATAGACAATGGATGTAATGAAGGTTTCTCCAATCGGAGTTTCAATGATAAGTCAAAGTTTAATTTCTCCAGAGTCAAATTTAATCGATGAGCGCAAGTAGGAGAAATAAAAGAATGGGTAGAACCGGGTATCAAATAAAGTATAAACTTCGCTAGAGTTTATGATAAGCTTACCCGTGATGACCTTGTTCGTGTTCCTTGCTTTCTCGGGAGGTCACAACAAATGCTCTCCTCAGACTACCGGCTTTGACTTTTCTCCGACTCCTTTGGTGCCTCCATCCTAGCTGAATTTGTCTTCGGTGAACGACAAAATCGGCTAAGTGACCTTCTCTTCCACAATTATAACATGATTTGGACGACATCGCGTAGTTTGGACTAATGTGTCCCTCCCCTCCGCATTTGAAGCATATGATAGGTGGTCATTCTCCTCCCTTAACAACGGGTACTGGTGCTGACGTCTTTCCATCATTTTTGAATCTCCTCTTCTTGAAATGTCCATTCTTATTATTTTGGCCCTGATTACCACCGAAGTGGTTACCATTTCTGGCCTATTGATTCCCTCCACGCTTGTTGCCACCGCTTCACGATCTACTCTCATTGGTATTATAATTTTGCCACGCTCTTTTTTGGTTGCGTTGACTCGTTATCGCGCTCCAATAATCGAGCCCTATTTACAACATCCGAATACAAACACGCTTTATGAGAAATAAGATATTGACGTATCTCGGGTTTCAAACCTCTTAAAAACATTCGCGTCATTCTCTCTCTTCATTATCAACCAATGGGACACAAACCGGGATAACTAGGCAAATTTTTGCCTCGTATAGCAACACGGTCATATAGTTTTATTCCAACTTGATAAACTCCACCTCCTTCATGTGGCGAATACTTTCGGGAAAGTATTTGTCGTTGAACAGCTCCTGGAACTTCTCCCAAGATATCTTTGAAAGTAGTATGCACACAAGCCAGTCATGTTTGATGATAAAGCATATACTTTGTAACAATCTTATTCATTTATTAATAAAAAGTATTAATTTATTAAAGGCTTTTAATTATCTACATGTCATCTGCTTTTATAATATGTGATAAACCCATAGTTTTAACCAATGCTTTTAGAATAATAATGATGATCATTCTATTGAGATCTAAATTCTTAGAAAGCTTAAAACTAAAATAGTTCCCAATCATTGGATTACTAAATTGGGGATTAGTGAATCCGGATAGATTGGTACATACGTTGCTTGCTCATTGGATGAGGATGATTGATCTCACGATCATTTGTGTGGAGACACAAAGCAAGTATGTAGGTGCTTATTAGAGAATAAGTTCATCGAGCGTGGCTCGCTAAGGAATACCTAATGGAGTTTTACTTGCTCACAATAGGAATTCTGTAGTGATAGTAGTCAAGTGATCCTTGGACTTGAGATCATCATAGTATCTTGTGTATGATGAGTTATACTTTGACTTATTTCTTAAGACCCTTAGGTATATCAAAGGGTATGCTTGGGTATAATAAGTTATACATGGAGATAATGTATGATCAATAAATAATCTACCACTTCTATTAAAAGAAGAGAAATGTCCTATGTGATTCGATAAATGACAACCCACTAGTCATTGGCCAAAGCGTAATGAAATTAGAAAGGAGTTTCTAATTTGCATTATTTGGAGTTAGTGCATTTAAGGATCGAAATACATATAATTAAATAAAATAAGACTTGACAAGAATTCCATGTCTTATATTTAATTGGGACATTGTATGGTGGAAGGATTGAATTGTATTTGAACTATTTACTCAAAGGTTCTTTAATGATTAATGTTGAAATCAATATTATCCGGAAAGTCGCTTGATCGCTAGGAGGCTTATCCTATTGTAGAATAAATATTATTTATTTAAATAAATTAATTGTTTAATTTATTTATTTAAATAAGATTAAAATTGTTCTAATTGATTTATTCACAACCTATTTAATATGGAGAACCTAAAGGGTCACACCATAAAAGGAAGAATAATTATTTAAAGAAGTTAATGGCATAATCGTAATAATATATTAAGTATATTTAATTTAATCTATGGTGATAGAATAAATTAAATAGCTTAATATTTATTATTTAATATTTTAGAAATATTAAATATAAATTAATAAGTAAAGTCTTATTAATATTATTACAATTATTATTATTTTAATTTCTAAAAGAGTTTAGGAATTAATTTAATATAAGTACTCTCATTCATTCCTAATAGATTAGGAGGGAAAATTAATTAAAGGAGTTTAATTAATTATCCCTAATAAGATTGGGAAGCCCATTTAATTAAAAGAGTTTAATTAAATAATACCTTATTTTAATAGGGTTACTTGATATCTTTATAAGAAGAGTCTTATATCAGAGATCAATGTTACGTTATTCCAATTATTGGAGAGTACGTTCCTTTTCTATAGAGATAGAAAAACTAGGGTTTAGCCAACCACCCATCTTCTTGAATCCTTCTTCTTCCTTGGTGGATCACCTCTAGAGGCCAAACACTTGGGTGGCTAACGCCGATCAAAGGAAAGAACCAAACCCGGTGGATTCAAGTTGAACGCGAAAAGGATTGAGTGAACTTGTACTGAGGAAGCTCGAATCTTCAAGGGTATGATTCTTGTTCTTCATTTTTTCGTTTAATTAATAATTGTGCATAAAGGATGATCCGTATATGGTTTGTAAATTTTAAACTCGATTTTACACGCTTCCGCTTATTTTTGCAATTTGATTGCGTTTCTTGAATATTACAAAACCTAACGGTGGGCATCGTGAGCCAAACCTTTATGCGAATTATTAATTGTTTTAATTTGATATGTATATTGATATGTGTTTGTAAACAATTTAATTGGGCATAATTTTGTTGTATAAAATTAAATAAAAACAAAAAAAAAAGCGTGGTGATCAATTCGCAAACATTACAAAATTACAAAATTTATGCGAAACATTTTTTTTTTACCGGATTCGCAGTGTTGGGCTTCATGCAAGTTATACATTGGTGGATCCAAGTTATTTAAAAAAAAAAAGAAGCTTCTGGTGTTACTTTTTCTAGTTACAGGAGTTCACGTTTTTTTTTATTATAATAACCTAATTCGGTAATCATGATAATCCTTCCCACTATACTGTCATTCATGTTTTCAAGGAGAAGGAGTTGGAAGTCAGGATTCAAAATTACTATATATATATAATAGTTATATATATATTATTCTTAATAATTTTATAATTAAAATAAAAGTTTATTTTAATTTTAAAATTGAATTTCATGCTAACTAATTAGAGTTGGAATTGGATTCCATGATAACTAATTGGAGTTGAAATTGGATTATATGTTTCCTTAAATAAAGGAGTTTATTTAGATATGAAATAAGATTTCATATTATTCAAAAATAAAAGAGTTTATTTGTGAATAGGAAAGAGAATCCTAATTTCCTTAAATAAAGGAGTTTATGTAGATATGAAATAAGATTTCATATTATTCAAAATGAAGGAGTTTATTTGTGAATAGGAAAGAGAATCCGTGTTTCCTTTAATAAAGGAGTTATTTTTTTTTTTTACATGGAATTAGATTCCATAATTAATTAAAATAAAGGAGTTTATTTTGATTAAAGATTTTGATTAAAATAAAATAGTTTATTTTATTCAAAATTGGACAAATTAAAATAAAATAGTTTTATTTTGATTTAAATTTGGATTAAAATAAAGGAGTTTATTTTGATTCAAAATTAGATTTTATACTAACTAAATTTGCCCATTAAATAATATCAATATATATATTAAATGTTTATTATTCATGAGATGAATGTTATTTATTGATACATATGGTGATGTGTATGATAATAAATGGGATTGATTATGGACTATCAATTAACGCGATTGATTTTATTTTAGTTGGATGCATGAATGTATGAGTTTTTTATTAAATGGGGTCTCACAGTACTCGCCTTCTTTAATTTTTTCTTAATGTAAATTCTAACTCCTCCTATGTACTTCCCTCGATCGCCGATCAAGGTTTCTATTTATTTTAAATAGTTTTGTAATAGGAATAGTTAGAATTAATTTTGAAAAATTGGAGATCAAGGAGCAAGGAGCGCTTGAAGACCCGTTTGTAATGGAGCCCGGTTTAAATGTAATAGTTATATTTAAATATTATTTTTTGCACCCTTGGGGTTTGACCTTTTGGTTCACTTGGTGGCTCTAGTGAACCAAACTAGAATAAAAGTCCATAATCAATTCGGGTAGAATATAGTATTCTATATGTGCATGCTTATACTATATATATTATATATTATGCAAACATGCTTGCATGTTCATTAATATGACGAGTATTTTATATATATATATAAACGCTGCATGCTAAAACAAGATGAGACAAATTAATAACAAGCCCTCAATTTTTATATTAAGTCCTATGCGTTCAAAGATATTTGGAATATCGAACGTCGACTTCTAGCTTGATAAAATTAATAGAGTATTAAATATTTCATATGAGTTTGTTGTGTCACCACAAGGCAAGTATTAAGTATTTAAGATGTTAATTTATCACATTTGATGCTTATAAAGAAAATTGAACAATATTGTTTTGTTGTGTCACCTCAAGGATGATATTTTTCTTTGTTGAATATATGGAGTGCTGGGTCGGACTTAACTTGGATAATTTTGATCCGGATGTGCCACCACTTGATCAAAATAATCTAAGAGGCAAAAGAAAAGGAGTTGCATAGTTGATGTAATTGACAAAAGTCGTCTACCTTTTTATTTATATATTGTTTGTTGTGTCACCACAAGGCTATATACATTTGAAATGGGATCCTTATTCTCACTAGCAAATCTTTAATTAGATTTTGCTTTTAACTATATAAGTGAGGGTAATATAGTTTGAAGAAAATAGTGGGAGATACCAATTTAAAACAAGACCTAATTTATTTTGGTAATTAATAAAAGAATGTATGTTAAAATGTTGTTAATTACATATTCATTTACATATTTTTACAATGTCTAAATTACTATCATCTTGCTAAACATATTAGATGTTATTTAACCTAACCATATTAAACGGATTGGTTAAGGAATTGAGAATAGTTCTCATGGTCGAAAAGCTATCTTATGTCCTTAATACGCCTATCCTCGCAATGGTTGCAGCATAATGCCTCCGAGGAAGAGATTGCTACTTTTAGAAAGTGGCAAGATGATGCACAGCTTGGCTCAATGCATCATGCTCGCATCCATGAAAGTAACGAGCTTCCGATTGTCGACATGAAACTATGGATGCTTTCTACTATATTCCCGCACATCAAGTAGTTGATGGTGAGGAAAGTAGGGGCGATAGATATCGACATATCTAAGGAGCTCTTCCGATCTAGAATGGCCAATGGCACTATATATGATGCATAAAAAGTTCTTAACATAATCAATTTGATTGATCAATTAGGACAACTGGTTTTGTCATGGATGGAGAGTTGAGCCAAGATTTGATCTTGCACTCACTCCCGGACTCCTTTCACAATTGTTGTAAATTTTTCATATAAACAAGATAGATATCAGCTTCGTTGATTTGCTTAACATGTTGAAAAATGATGAGAGTCACTTTCCAACCAAGAAAGACCATGTCTTACTGGTAGGGGCCAAAGGATCTTCTGAAAAGAAGAACGATTCAAAGAAGGTAAACAGAAAGGCGTAAACAAAGGATAATACGAACAAAACTGATATTGATGGCAAAGGAGTTTGCTACCACTGCAATAAGCCTGGACACTGGAAAGAAACTGCGAGAAGCATCTTGCAGAGCTAACCAAAAGAAGCTTAGTGAAGTTTCAGTTACAAATACAATTTTGTTCATAATTTAAAATAAATTTTTCTTTAAGTCAAGGTTCTACTTGGGTATTGGATACCAACTTTGGTTATCATAAATATAGATTTATGAAGAGACCAAGCAGAAGTAAAAAGCTAAACAAATATAAGTAATCATATGTGTGGGAAATGAAGCAAAGGTTGCTGCATTAGCCATAGAAACTTATAATTTAGCATTGCCTACAGGCAAATCTATTAAGTCAATAAGTTGTTATTGTATTCCAGTTCTCGTTGAAAACATTATTTCCATTTTATTGTTGAACAATGAAATCTTTGGTATTATATTTAAGAACAATTGTTGTTCTATTTATAATAATAATGTTTTGTATAGAATCGAAATATTACTTAATAGATTTTGTATACTTGACTTACGTGGAAAATTATTTTATAAATTGAACAAAATAATATAAGAAAAGGAGATGATCATTCAAAGAGTTGAATATGTGTATTTGTTGAAATACAAGTGTGAATTATTTGAAAGGTTCAAAGAATTCAGAAATGAAACAAATTGACAAAGTATTAAGATTCTTTGATTAGATCAAGGAAAAAATACTTGTGCAATAAGTTTCTAGATCATCTCAAATGGTTTTCTCATAATGGACACATCCTCGATACGCAATAATTGATTGATGTATCCGAATGAAAAATCATACCTTGTTGGACATGGTAGTGCGGTCCATAATGATTTTACCGACATTCCAAAGATCCTTCTCGATAATGTCCTAGAAATGGTCATGCATATCTACGAAAAATGGTAACCTCAAAATCCTACCCCCAAGACTCCATAAAAGTTATGGACGAGGAGCATTCCTAATCTTAAGTATGTTAAGTTAAGGGGTTGTCCAACTTATGTGAAAATGTTTCAAAGGATAAGCTTGGGACAAGATTTGACAAATACAGATTTGTGGGACATCCTAAAGTAAGTTTAGGGTAAATGTTCTATAATCCTACTTAGCAAAAGGTGTTTATTGCGAAACACGCTTCCTTCTAAGATAAAGGTGTTTATCATCAAGGGGCTAGTGGGAGGATAATAGATCTTGAAGTGTTCAAGAACCACAAAACACTATAAGTCAAATAAGAGGAACTCAGAGATAGACCTATTGTACCACAAATCAATCAGTAAATCTAAAATAGTCTCAAGATAACTAGGAGGTATGTATTCATCATGGATGATGATGATGAGGTACGATCATAGAAGATGATGATCCGTAGTTACATACGATGAGGTCGAGTTTTAGTGTGTACAAAAGGGTCAAATGGGAGCGCTTGAAATTTCTAGTATTATATGTTGATATACTACTGATGAGGAATTACATACCAATGCTACAATCAAGAAAGATAAAGTTATCTAAACATTCCTCCATGAATGATTTGGGAAGAGTATCGTTATTATTGGGGATGCAAATCTATATAGATAGATTTAAAAGGATGCTCGACTTAACCCAAGGAACGATATATTCATTTGATGCTAAAGTCGCTTAGCATGGCAAACTCCAAGAGATGTCTCGTGTTGATGAGCCATGGAGTGTATCTCTCTTAATAGTCCCCACAGCACTCTCGAAAGAGAGATGTCGCATGAGTGACAATCATGTATTTGAATAAAATATACGAGACCTCGATGTTGATCGATCATATCCCGGAGAAGTTCACTATGAGTCGGTGAAAAAATCTTAAAGTGCTTAACCCACTAAGGATGTGATCATATTCATGGTGGCTCTAAATTAAAACTAGAGGGCTTAGCAGACTCAAGTTTTTCGTACGCACCAAGATGACGTAAAATCCACTTTAAGGTAAAAGCGTTATCTTGAGCAGTGGTGCGTTGAATTGGAAAGGTTCCAAACAAAGAAAGAGTTCTTGGTTTAGTGATAAAGACAAAGTATATTGCTATAAATGAAGTCGCAAGTTGATTGTTTGGATTAAAAGTTCATTACGTAACTAGGAATAGTTCCTAAGTCTCATCTTGGATCTAAACATGTGTTGTGGCACTTTCATTTAATTATTAGAATCATTGAAAGATGGGAAATTACTATAGAGATAGTGGACTCTCAAGAACAACATTACATATCCATTAACTAAAGCTTATCCAACAGCAGGATAATCGTCACTTAGAGAAAGAAGAGTATGAGATACCATGACGATTGGCTTTAGTGCAAGTGGGAGATTGAAAGTAGTATGCACAAGCCAATCATGTTTGATGATAAAGCATATACTTCAGAATAATCTTATTCATTTATTAATAAAAAAATATTAATTTATTAAAGGATTTTAATTATCTACATGTTGTTGTTTTATAATATGTGATAAACCCATAGTTTTAAGCAATGCTTTTTGAATAATAATGATGATCATTCTAATGAGATCTAAATTCTTAGAAAGCTTAAAACTAAAATAGTTCCCAATCATTGGATTACTAAATTGGGGATTAGTGAATCCGGATAGATTGGTACATACGTTAACTTTTCGCTTTCATTGGATGAGGATGATTGATCTCATGATCATTTGTATGGAGACACTAAAAGCAAGTATGTAGGTGCTTATTAGAGAATAAGTTCATCGAACGTGGCTCGCTAAGGAATACCTAATGGAGTTTTACTTGCACCACGATAGGAATTCACTGTAGTGATAGTAAGAGAAGTGATCCTTGGACTTGAGATCATCATAGTATCTTGTGTATGATGAGTTATACTTTGACTTATTCCTTAAGACCCTTAGGGTATATCAAAGGGTATGCTTGGGTATAATAAGTTGTACATGGAGATAATGTATGATCAATAAAGAATCTACCACTTCTATTAAAAGAAGAAATGTCCTATGTGATTCGATAAATGACAACCCAAAGAGTCCTTGGCAAAGTAGAATGAAATTAGAAAGGAGTTTCTAATTTGCATTATTTGGAGTTGTGCATTTAAGGATCAAAATACATATAATTAAATAAAATAAGACTTGGCGAAGAATTCCATGTCTTATATTTATTTGGGACATTGTATGGTGGAAGGATTGAATTGTATTTGTAACTATTTATTCAAAGGTTCTTTAATGATTAATATTGAAATCTATATTATCTAGAAAGTCGTTGATCATTGTGGAGGCTTATCCTATTATAGAATAAATATTATTTATTTAAATAAATTAATTGTTTAATTTATTTATTTAAATAAGATTAGAATTGTTCTAATTGATTTATTCACAACCTGGTTTAATATGGAGAACCTAAAGGGTCACACCATAAAAGGAAGAATAATTATTTAAGAAGTTAATGGCATAATCGTAATAATATAGTTAAGTATATTTAATTTAATCTATGGTGATAGAATAAATTAAATAGCTTAATATTTATTATTTAATATTTTAGAAATATTAAATATAAATTAATAAGAGGAGTCTTATTAATATTATTACAATTATTATTATTTTAATTTCCAAAAGAGTTTAGGAATTAATTTAATATAAGTACTCTCATTCATTCCTAATAGATTAGGAGGAAAATTAATTAAAGGAGTTTAATTAATTATCCCTAATAAGATTAGGGGGAGCCCATTTAATTAAAAGAGTTTAATTAAATAATACCTTATTTTAATAGGGTTACTTGATATCTTTATAAGAAGAGTCTTATATCAGAGATCAATGTTATGTTATTCTAATTGTTGGAGAGTACGTTCCTTTTCTATAGAGATAGAAAAACTAGGGTTTAGCCAACCACCCATCTTCTTGAATCCTTCTTCTTCCTTGGTGGATCACCTCTGAGGCCAAACACTTGGGTGGCTAACGCCGATCAAAGGAAGGAACCAAACCCGGTGGATTCAAGTTGAACGCGAAAAAGGATTGGAGGTGAACTTGTACTGAGGAAGCTCGAATCTTCAAGGGTATGATTCTTGTTCTTCATTTTTTGTTTAATTAATAATTGTGCATAAAGGTGATCCGGGTATATGGTTTGTAAATTTTTAAACTCGATTTTACACGTTTAATTTATTTTTGCAATTTGATTGCGTTCTTGAATATTACAAACCTAACAATCTTGATCACAACAAAGTTGAGTCGCTTTTACCAATTCCCACGAAAGAATCGCCTCTCAGCAACATAAAGGCGTAAAGGGAACCTTTTGCTCCTCGGAGCATCCCAAGATATCAAATATCTTGGTGATCTGCTTTATCCATGCTTCCGCTATAAGTGGTTTTGGCTCTCCCTTAAACTTCGGTGGTCCCAGCTCCTTGAACTGTTTAGCGGTGACCGCCCGAGAGTTTCCAGTGTTTCCACCTCGTTTTGGACGAGAGCCGCTCTACTTTCTTTGTTGCATGAATTGCATAAAGCCTCTGAACATTTGATCATTCATCATTTGGTCAGTGTTGTTGTTTACATGAGGATTGTCGCCTTCCGATGCACATTATCCTTGATTATTGATATGTGGTGAATCAACGGTCGCCTGGTGCTCCATTGTTATTCTCAACATTCTCAGATGTCATTTTCAGATACTGCCACAAAACAAAAGGTTAATTGACATGTAACATATTATCCCTATATTCTGACTGACCAATAAAATAGCACATAAACTTAGGTAGGTCATACTAGCGAAGGAATTACCCGTCTTTCCCTTCCTAGTACTATTCTCACATCTTAGCCAGGGATCATATCCCTAAGCTTTGATACCAACTGTGACGCCCCCAAAATTAGGTATACATCACCCATCTTGGGTCACCAGATACATGGTACAGAATTCAAATACAACTTACTAATACAATGTTGTGCGTATGCAATACGACAAAACATAAACCGTGAGTTTGAATACAATTATTGTCTACTGAGATTATACAAACTCAAAAGGAGTCCTTATTACAATTATTATCACACTATTTCACGAATAGTGAGGACTACTAATGCTATCCTCTAGACCATTACTCCGCTCCCCGACTCGTCCCAGGCTATATTCTCATTTCTTGAAGAGAACGAAAAGAAAGGGTGAGCTCAACTAGCCCGAAGAAAAATATTTTGACTAAGATAATACGTGAGAATAAATTATCATTAGCCTTCAACAATTTAAACTCGATAAAATATAATAAACATCAAGTTTAAGCTGCGATGGAACCAAAGAATCCATTAAAAGAGTCAAGTAGAAAATAAAATCTACTATCTTTTATGATTTAAAAGGTTTTCATCATCATTATTATTTGAGACTCGACAACAAATATTCCACATCATCGAATCACCCCCTTTTCTACAACCAAGGATATTCTTTAGTATCCGACCACAATTATCCATGCACTACTGCCAAGAATATTTGTGTATTCATTAATGGTTATGATCATGCCAACAACTATCTATCAATGCACTACGGGCCAATGAGGATTTTTACCACATCATTTGTAACATTACTACTAAATGATTACAAGATAATCCTCGGTCATAATCATACCAAGTCCATCTATGCACTACAGCCACGAGATAACTTTCAACATAATATAAACATGAGGATGATGACAATGATATAAGAATTCAATAAAACAAGTTCAAGAATTAATTTATCCAGAACCAATAACATCCAAACTGTCAATATGATCTTCGCTTTGTAGAGTAAAGTTCAAGAATACTTAGAAGAATATTTCCATGAAAGGATATTTGGATGAAGCGCAAATATCAAGGATATTCCACTAATTTCACGAAGTATAGAAGTCAAAGTTTTAAACCAACCGAGTATAATAAAGAAGAAGGAATAACAAAAGAAATCACCATGCATGCGATAGACCCGCACAGTGAGTTATTCCAACAGAATAATAAATAACGGAACCAGTCCGTGAAAAGCATACGCAGCATGTGATATTCATTCCAATGAATAATAAAGAATGGAACCAGTCCAGTAGAAACACACGAGGGTGATGTTACGACAAAATAATAGAAGAATGTCACCAAGTATAGGGTAAACCACAGTATACAAAAGTTATTCCAAAAGAATAATAAGTAATGGAATAACAACAGTTCTCTTCATGAATAAGAAAGAATAACACCCCTTACTTTAGTAGGAGATTGAATCTTTGCGCAGAGTGTAGTAATGAATACTCTTCTTCTTTCTCTTATTCTCTCTATACTTTCTCTTTCCATAGCTTGAATAAATTAAGTGAAAATAATGAAGCACTAGGCCTCTATTTATAGAAGATTTCTAGCTTAGCACTTGCCATGTGAAAAGGCAAGTGGTTTGGACGATCCAGTGATGTGAAAAGAAAAGTGGTTTGACGCTTTAATGTGAAACGCATATTGGTTCGACGCTCAGTAATGTGAAACGACAAGTGGTTCGGCGCCTAATATGAAACGACAAGTGGTTTGACGATTTGGTAAAGGTAATTACTATTGACAAAGGTAATTACTATTGATTTAATGTAATTACTATTGATGAAAGTAATTACTATTGACGAAGGTAATTACTATTGACGAAGAGGCTCTTAGATGATGACATATGGGCCCCTCATAAAATAACCAAACTTACCACAAACGCCCTCGATAATGCACTCTTTATATACATCAAGGATTGAATAAATATTACCACAAATCATTTTATTTTTAATCAACACATATTTAATCTTTCAACAATTATTAATCATTTATAACTTGTTGTCTCAATTATTAACTTTAATAATATAACATATTATACAAATGATATTGCGACATAATAATTGAATTAATAATATAAGAGATATGATGCAAAGAATTATTGTAGCAATAATTGAGTATAGCTAAAAGTGACTTCTCACGTAAGCATCAATAATTAATACCGTGTGCTACTATACAACCAATTGCCGTATTACTTTACTTTTACTACTAGGATAATGCAATGCTTTTTAACGGTAACACCTCCATAGAATTATTTTTTATTGAAAGATAATTTTGTCGTTTTCTAACTACGACAATACTTGGTGCCATGGGATCCACTAATGATTGAAATGAGTCGTATGCAGATATTCCCCAAGCAAAAGAATATTCCCCAACCAAACGAATATTTTATAACAACTTGCTTACCTTGCAAAATTTATAAATATTACCCACAACTATAACATTATATCAAATTTATTCCATAATATTCAAAAATAATATTTATAGAAAATTTATCTTTATTTATAAAAGTTGGGGTCTTACGAATTACACCGTGTCGTGAAACAATTTTCTTCACGTACAGTTTTGCCAATCGATCTAGGGTAAATATGATCTTGATTGGTAAGAAGTGTGCCAACTTGGTTAATCGATCAACAATCACCCAAACGACGTCATAACCTTGCTGAGTCATTGGAAGACCTACCACAAAATCCATTGTGATGTGCTCCCATTTCCATTATGGTATCTCTAACTGTTGCAATAATCCGCTTGGTTTTTGATGTTCAGCTTTAACTCTCTGACACGTTAAGCATTTCGCCACACACTCAGCCACGTCCTTCTTCATATTCGGCCACCAAAAATGATGTCTAAGATCCTGGAACATTTTTGTACTTCCAGGGTGAATCGAATATCTTGAGTTGTGGGCTTCACTCAGAACTTCCTCTTTAACTTCTGGTACTGGCGGAACCCAAATTCTCCATTCGAATCGAAGTAACCCTTCCGAATCATTTTTGAATTTGTTTTCCTCACCTTCAGATATTTTCTATTTTATCTTTTCGCATTCTTCATCCTGAAGTTGTGCATTCTTCACTTTATCTACCAATGTTGAATTATTTTTATCTAGAACAACATTTCATCATATTATGTCAGATATTTAATATCCAACTCCATCTTAGCCATTTCTGACACTAGCTTCTCTTGAGCAGTCAACAACATTAACTTCTCTCGTCCCTTCATGCTTTCAGCATCGGCATGAACATTCGTTTTTCCGAGATGATAGAAAATCTCGCAGTCATATTCTTTGATCAACTCGAACCATCTTCTTTGCCTCATATTCAAATCTTTTTGTGTAAAGATATACTTTAGACTTTTATGGTCAGTATATATCTCACACATTTCTCCATAAAGATAATGTCTCAAAATCTTCAAGGTAAACACCACCGCAGCCAACTCTAAGTCATGATTCAGATACCCTTTTTCATAATCTTTTAATTAATCTGATGAATACGCAATAACTCTGCTGTTTTGCATAAGCACACATCCTAGTCCTTTATGCGATGCATCACTATACACTACAAAATTCCCTATATCATCAGGCAATGACAACACAAGTGCTGAGCCTAACCTCTTCTTCAATTTGTGAAAACTTTCCTCACACTTCTCCGTCCAAACAAACTTAACCGCCTTCCTGGTTAAATTCGTCAACAGGGTCACGATTTTGGAAAAATCTTGAACAAAACGCCTATAGTAACCTGCCAACCCTAAGAAACTCCTTATCTCTGATGGTGTTTTAGGTTGATCCCAGTTTACTACAGCTTCAACTTTTGATGGATCTACCGAAATTCCGTCTTTATCAATAACATGCCCGAGAAACTGTACACGTTCCGCCCAAAACTCACATTTTGAAAATTTTGCGTACAACTTCTCCTTTCTTAATGTCTCCAACGTCACTCTTAAGTGTTCAATATGTTCTTCCTTGGTCTTAGAATACACCAGGATATCATCAATAAAACCACCACAAATTTATCTAAGAATGGTTTAAACACCCTGTTCATCAAATCCATGAACGATGCAGGTGCATTGGTTAAACCAAATGATATAACTAGAAACTCGTAATGACCATACCAAGTTCTGAATGCCGTCTTCTGGCCTCACCTTCAGTTGATGAGAACCACTCCTCAAATCTATCTTTGAAAAATACCTCGCACCCTTCAGTTGATCAAATAGGTCATCAATTCTTCGTAACGGATACTTATTTTTAATCGTGACCTTATTCAATTCTCTGCAATCAATGCAGAGCAGCATCGATCCATCTTTTTTCTTAACAAATAACACTTGCGCTCCCTATGGCGATACGCTCGGCTGGATATACTTCTTGTCGAGCAATTCTTACAGTTGCACCATCAACTCTTGCATCTCCACCGGGGCCATTCTATATTGTGCCTTAGATATCGGGCATGTTCCTGGTACTAAATTAATCATGAACTCGATTTGTCGATCTAGCGGAAGACCCGACAAATCGTCTGGAAATACGTCTGCAAAATCTTTTATGATCGGTATCTCTTCTAACTTCGCACTTTTCTTCTGTGTATCAACAACGTAGGCTAAGTATCCTACACATCCTTGTCTTAATAACTTCTTGGCTTGCATCACCGTCAGACAACTTGCTTGTCGAGATGGTTTGCTGCCATAGAACAAAACCTTTGACGAAGTCATAAGGTTAACACACTTTCTTTGACAATCAATTATTGTTCCGTGATTGAATAACTAATCCATTCCCAGTATAACATCAAACTTGCCCAGTCTAATTGGTATTAAGTCTACCCTCATCTCTTGACCCTTTATAACCACTCTACAATTCTTATATATGAATCTTACAAGAATCACTTCCCTATTTGCAATCTCTAAACTTAAAGGATAATCTAATTCTTCCTGAGGCAAATCTAAGTTTTGAGAAAATTCATCGGATATAAATGAACAAGTAGCACCCGAATCAAACAGTACGTAAGCATTAATACCATTAATCGGAATGATATCTGACACCAATCCTTAGACTGAACAGCATCCTGCATAGTCATATTGAAAGTTCTCGTAGTAGGTCGGCTTGTTTGAGCTGGTCCAGTAATAGTCAATGAACCACCACCGTTGTTATTTCCCTTTCCTCCACTTACATTCCCCACTGGCTTTTTAGGGCAATCACGAGCCATGTGATCCTTTGAACCGCAGGTAAAACATGCTCCTTTCTTCAGACTAAAATAGTTCGGGTGCAATGTGTCCCTCCCCACCCACAGTTGAAACACACACGCTTTCCTTCAAACATACCCCAAAGATGGTTCTTTCCCACAAGTAGCACAAGCTTCAAACTTTTTCTTCTCGCTGACTTCCTTGTTGTCCTCCGTGAGTCGAATTCTCGTTCCACTTCCTCTTCGATTATTACTTCCAACATTACTCCCACCAGCCTTATTCTCGTTATCGTTATTCTTCTTCTTTTGTTCTTGATTGTACTTAGTCAAGGCATCGTTTCCACCTTCTGTGATGATTGCCTTTTCCAGTACAACCGCAAATGTATTCAACTGGAATATTAAAACCTTGCTATACAGCCAGGGTTTCAATCCTTGTTCAAACCTTCTCGCCTTATGCTCATCCGTATTGACTTGATAAGTGGCAAACCTTGCCAACTTATTAAACTTCGCAGCATATTCTGGCACCCTCATAGTTCCTTGTTTAAGCTCCAGGAATTGCACTTCCAACTGATTCTGAGAACTCGCTGGAAAGTTCATTTCAAAGAACATCTCCTTAAATCTATCCCACGCTACCACTCATTGTCCTCCACGAACTTTATTTGCTTGCCACCAGTAGCTAGCATCGGACTTAAGCATAAACGTCGTGAATGCAGTCTTCTGATCTTCGTTAACTCTAGCAACGTCCAACACCTTCTCCATTTCCATGATCCAGGTTTGGGTTTCCACTGGATTCATAGAACCTTGAAACTCTGGTTCATAACCAAAAGCTTTAATACCAACCTGTGACACCCCCAAATTCGGGTACTTCATTTCCACCGAATTTGGTGCTCACTATCAAAATATTTACATCTAACTACCCATAATAAAGGATAAAACGTTAAATAACTTTAAACAAAAATCTCTCTCATTAAAGGGTAACATCATCTAATAAACAATCCCAGGTAATCTAACCTTAAATTATTACATCAATTTGCGGAATACATTATAAAATAAAACTAGTCTTTTAATTTCAAGCATTTAAATAAACTTTAACTAATTCTTCATCACTTAGACATCTTGCCATTTCCCTTGCTAGAATATGGCTCATCACCTCTTTAAATTTTAGCTGCATTGTTAATTGCAAGAGTGACCAAACAATTGTTCACTTATATAAAGAATAGCAATAATAATCATATGAGAATGAACAATGAATGTTGTACAATAATGAACTTGTTCTACGAATAGGAACATAAACAAGTTTGAACTTTTAATATATCTGAGGGTCTTATGACCACGAACTATGCCCACGGGTTTTAGGTATTATTACCTTAACCTTAACAGTCATTAGAATGTACAGACTCTTCTTAACGTACTCAGGGGATCAGCCCTTTGTACCATGTATTGTGTACAAAAATCTAAACCTTACACGTACAAAGTCCCCTATGTTAGGGTTGTTCGTCTCAGTTTGAATTTAGAATTTCCGCACTAAAGAAATTTTAGTTTGGAACTAGCTTTTCAGTGTTTCTAGAATTTTAGAACACTTATTCAATTTCCATCAATAAAGGTTTAATATAATAATGTATAACTGAACAAGGCTATCAAAGTTAAAGATCGGATATTAACAATATATAACTGAATAAACATGATACACATGCAAAGTACTATGTTCAAAAGAGTTAGAACATTCTCATTTGAATCGACGTATTAGAACAATATATGCTTTGTATAATAATTAGAAAAGTGAAACTTGCTCGATGTAACGAATTAGGTTACAAGAGCTTAATCAATCGTATATAAGAATAGAATCAATAATATTTCTCAACAGCATTTAGGAACTTGCATTCATTAATAAAAGAATGAAGTTAGAAAAACTTGCTCAAATTAAGGAGATAAGGTTTAGAAACTTGCACAATTATTATAAGAGTAGGGTTAAAGAACTTGCCTTGTTTGTAAGCTACACAAATGTAATATAATCTTCAATTACCCTACATATATCATTGAAATCGCAATCACAATTATTTACATGAATATTAGCTTTTAGGGTTTAAACCATCATTTAGGTCATAACCCTAAAGTAGAACCTAACCACGTTGGTTAACACCTTAACGATTCTGAAATCACACTATAAACCTTATCATTTATATTTAACTTTTGAAAACATCACATTTGGTTCATTACATAACTTATTTAAATAATAACTTAAAATCTTCACACTTTGAAATACAACATCTTACAATGTGTTATTGTAGTTTATATTATGCCTCAACATCACAAACATCCATGCTAAACTAATACAAGTCCACTACACAAGATCTCGAATAAGCGATCAGACCTTTCCTGAGCTCGGGCACCTGCAAGAATCAAGCGATGTCCCTTGCTTAGCATATGCCCCTTACAGATGCTACCCGGTGCTCGAAACATGCTAAAACCCAGTGCGCAGCTCACGCTTGGGGCGGCATAGTCATAACAAGCACAAGACAGCTTTTTTGTTTTAGCACCAAATAGCAATTACTACTTGGTAGTACGACAGAAACATAAACTTCGGCATGAACAGTAGCCGTTTTTTAGCCCAACTAACACGAATTTCACCCACCAAACAGTGAAATTAACACGTAAAATAAATATACAACTATCATAAACATGATTGCTAACATATTCAATCAATTAGAACAATTGAACAACCACTAAAACAATTTTAATTTCTCAAAATTCATATTTTTCATATAAAACTCCATTTCTTGAACTTCTTCACAAAAATCATCACTGACATCTCAATACTTGGCCAAAACACTTAATTCAAATTACGTTATGCTTGTTTCTTAATAAGCTAGAATAAACAAGACTCAATTTACAGTTTAGCATACGAATTGGCCACTAAAATTGGTACTATTCACAAGCCATGTGGAAAAAAAATATACACTGTCATGCTTTTCTTCTTTTTTTAAACTGTAAATAGCATATGAATTCCTGTTTTCATACAAACTCAAACATTATAACTATATATAATCATCATACACAGGTTACATAACAACAATTTACAGAAACTAGAATTCACAGAGTTTACAAATTATGTCGTAAAACTCATATATATATATATATATATATATATAATCCTAAGGTTTAGAGAATACCTCCACTTTGATTGTATGCTATCAAAGGATGGTGACTAGGTTTAGAAATTCCCCTTTTTCTTCTTGCCAATCACCAAGAACTCAGTGTTTTTCTATCTTCTCTCTCAAACCCTCTCTGTATTTTCTGTACTGTCTAGCCTTAGGAAAAAAATAAGACGCGTAAGAAAATATACTAACTCCCACTTCCCCACTAACGTCATGTAAAAACCAACAGATAGCGTTAGTTGAAAAAACCAAAGGCCACAAGGCCATGTTTGGCTAACCACATAATTCCCAAACCAAATTATTATTATATTATTTATATTATATAGTTTTCATGTGTCACACTCTAGTTAATTAAATAACTTTAGCTTAATTAATTTAAATTAATAAAAATAAAAATCGTATTATCATTATTATACTTATAATTAATAAATAATTATATATCCAATTTAATTAATAAATTAGACACATCACTTTATTTATTTCCTTTAAATTAAAAAATTCATTTAATTTAATTATTTTCTTAAATATTAAGCAATTGATTTAATTTAATTATTTCCTTAAATTAAATCCTTTAGATAAATTATCAATACTTAATTTAATTAACATTAATCAATTTAGTTATTAACTCACCACAATTCATTAATTATTTATTTTCCTCAATAAATAAATTATTTTAAATATTTAAATTAAATTACAAATTTCTCGATCGTTACAGTGGCTATCTTGGAAAAATCTTAAATAAATCGTCTGTAATAACCAGCCAGTCCCAAGAAACTCCTCACCTCCGAAGGTGTTCTTGGTTGTTCCCAATTGATTACAACTTCCACTATTGATGGATCCACTGAAATTCCATCTTTGTCAATCACGTGCCTAAGAAATTGTACACGATCTAGCCAAAATTCGCACTTAGAGAATCTTGCGTACAACTTTTACTTTCTTAGTGTTTCCAATGTCAAACGTAAGTGTTCCACGTGTTCTTCTTGAGTTTTGGAATACACCAGAATGTCATCGATAAATACCACAACAAACTTGTCTAAGAATGGTTTAAACACCATGTTCATCAAATCCATGAATGCAGCAGGGGCATTGGTCAAACAAAAAGATATCACCAAAAACTCGTAATGTCTATACCGAGTTCTGAATGTCGTTCTAGGTATATCCTCCTTCTTTACATTCAATTGGTGATACGCACTTCTAAAATCTATTTTCGAGAAGTATTTAGCACACTTCAGTTGATCAAACAAGTCATCTATTCTTGGCAACAGATATTTGTTCTTAATAGCGACTTTGTTTAATTCCTTATAATCAATGATAGATGCATTGATCCATCCTTCTTCTTCACGAATAATACTGGTGCTCGCCACGGTGATACGCTTGGTTGAATATACTTCTTGTCTAGCATCTCTTGCAGTTGTTCCATCAGTTCCTTCATCTCTACCGTAGCCATTCTGTATGGGGCCTTTGATATAGGTGATGTTCCTAGAACTAAATCGATCACGAAATCAATCTCTCTGTCAGGCGGAAGTCCTGGAAAATCCTCTGGAAACACATCTTCAAATTCCTTAACCACTGGTATCTCCTCCAGTGTCACACCCTTCTTCTGAGTATCGACTATGTAAGCTAAATATCTCACACATCCTTGACTTAACAATTTCTTGGCCTGCATAATCGTCAAACATTTCATTTGTCTAGGCGATTTGCTGCCATAGAAAACTACCTTTGACGATGTCATAAGGTTTACACATTTCTTTTGGCAATCAATTACCGCTCCATACTTGAACAGCCAATCTATTCCCAAAATAACTTCAAACTCTCCAAGTCTAATCGGAGTTAAATCTACCATCATAATATTTCCCTTAATGTTCACCCTACAGTTCTTGTATACGAACCTAACAGGTATTACTTCCTTATTAGAAATTTCTATGTTTAAAGGGAAGTTCAATTCTTCTCTAGGCAGTCCTAACTTCTTAGCAAATTCATCATATATAAACGAACAAGTAGCACCCGAATCAAATATTACATAAGCATCAATATCATTTATTGGGATAATACCTGACACCACATCTTTTGATTGCATAACATCTTGCACAGTCATGTTGAAAGTTCTGGCTGTGGGTTTGTTTGATGTCGTTGGTACAGCAATGGCCCATGTACCTCCACTACTACCTCCCTTATTTGTTGTTGTCTCTACAGCCTTCTTCTTAGGGCATTCACGAGCAAAGTTATCCTTGGACCAGCACGTGAAGCAAACGTTCTTCTTAGGTTGAGTACAATTTGGGGCGATGTGACCCTCTTGGCCACAGTTGAAGCATACTCGTTTCCCCATCAAGCACACACCCTTGTGAAACTTCCCGTATGTAGAACACGCTTTGAATTTCTTATTCTGCTGGTTACCCTGCTGACTTCCTGCACCCCAATTTATGTTCCATTTCCACTATTACCACCTCCATTCTTAATCTCCACTTCATTCTTCTTCTTTTTATGTTCTTGATTGAACTCTATCACAACCTCGTCCCCACCTTCAGTGAGAATTGCCTTCTCCATTACCGATGAAAACGTCTTTAGCTGGAACAGGGAGACCCTACTATACAACAAGGGCTTCATTCCCTGTTCAAACCTCTTCGCCTTGTGTTAATCTGTACTGACTTGGTATGACGCAAACCTTGCCAACTCATTGAATTTTGCGGCATACTCAGACACCGTCATCGTTCCCTGCTTTAGTCCTAAAGACTGCACTTCTAACTGACTCTTTGAACTCTCTGGGAAATAGGTCTTGATGAATATTTCCTTAAACCTATCCCAGGTCATCACCCCTGGCCCTTCTCGAGTTTTATTAGCCTGCCACCAGTAACTAGCCTTTGCTTTCAACATGAATGTTGCAAAACTAGTCTTTTGATCATCACCTACCCAAGCGACTGAAAGTAGTATGCACACAAGCCAATCATGTTTGATGATAAAGCATATACTTTGTAACAATCTCATTCATTTATTAATAAAAAGTATTAATTTATTAAAGGCTTTAATTATCTACATGATCTTTGTTTTATAATATGTGATAAACCCATAGTTTTAAGCAATGCTTTTAGAATAATGATGATGATCATTCTAATGAGATCTAAATTCTTAAAAAGCATAAAACTAAAATAGTTCCCAATCATTGGATTACTAAATTGGGGATTAGTGAATCCAGGATAGATTGGTACATACGCTAACTTTCTCATTGGATGAGGATGAATGATCTCATGATCATTTGTGTGGAGACACTAAAGCAAGTATGTAGGTGCTTATTAGAGAATAAGTTCACCTGAACGTGGCTCGCTAAGGAATACCTAATGGAGTTTTACTTGCACTGTCAATAGGAATTCTCAGAGTGATAGTAGTACAAGTGATCCTTGGACTTGAGATCATCATAGTATCTTGTGTATGATGAGTTATACTTTGACTTATTCCTTAAGACCCTTAGGGTATATCAAAGGGTATGCTTGGGTATAATAAGTTGTATACGTGGAGATAATATATGATCAATAAAGAATCAACCACTTCTAATAAAAGAAGAGAAATGTCCTATGTGATTCGATAAATGACAACCCAAAGAGTCCTTGTTAAGGCGAATGAAATTAGAAATGAGTTTCTAATTTGCATTATTTGGAGTTGTGCATTTAAGGATCGAAATACATATAATTAAATAAAATAAGACTTGACAAGAAATTCCATGTCTTTTTTTAATTGGGACATTGTATGGTGGAAGGATTGAATTGTACGGTAACTATTTACTCAAAGGTTCTTTAATGATTAATGTTGAAATCTATATTATCTCGAAAAGTCGTTGATCGCTAGGGAGGCTTATCCTTATCAGAGAATAAATATTATTTATTTAAATAAATTAATTATTTAATTTATTTATTTAAATAAGATTAGAATTGTTCTAATTGATTTATTCACAACCGGCTTATATATGGAGAACCTAAAGGGTCACACCATAAAAGGAAGAATAATTATTTAAGAAGTTAATGGCATAATCGTAATATTATTATGTTAAGTATATTTAATTTAATCTATGGTGATTGAATAAATTAAATAGCTTAATATTTATTATTTAATATTTTAGAAATATTAAATATAAATTAATAAGAGGAGTCTTATTAATATTATTACAATTATTATTATTTTAATTTCTAAAAGAGTTTAGAATTAATTTAATATAAGTACTCTCATTTATTCCTAATAGATTAGGAGGAAAATTAATTAAAGGAGTTTAATTAATTATCCCTAATAAGATTAGGGAGCCCATTTAATTAAAAGAATTTAATTAAAAATACCTTATTTTAATAGGGTTATTTGATATCTTTATAAGAGGAGTCTTATATCGATATCAAAGATATACGTCATAATTCCAATGGTTGAGAGTACGCTCCTTTTCTATAGATATAGAAAAACTAGGGTTTAACCAACCACCCATTTTCTTGAATCTTTATTATTCCTTGGTGGATCACCTCTAGAGGCCAAACACTTGGGTGGCTAACGTTGATCAAAGGAAGGAACCAAACCCGGTGGATTCAAGTTGAACGAAAAAAAGAATTGGAGTGAACTTGCACTGAGAGGCTTCGGATCTTCAAGGTATGATTCTTGTTCTTCAATTTTTCGTTTAATTAATAATTGTGCATAAACGGTGATCCGGGTTTATGGTTTGTAAAATTTTAAAACTCTGATTTTTTACACGTTTTAGCATTATTTTTGCAATTTGATTGCGTTCTTGAATATTACAAACCTAACAGTGGCATCAGAGCCAAACCTTTATGCAAATTATTAATTATTTTAATTTGATATGTATATTGATATGTGTTTAGAACAATTTAATTGGGCATAATTTGTTGTATAAATTCTATTTAAAAAATAAATAAAAATTCGGGGATTCTGCTTTTTTTATTTTTCTCATTGAATCAAGTAATTAAACTTGGTTAATATCAAATCTCGTGAATCACCGCATACGATATGTATTATATAATATATGGATATGCATGTTGTATTAGTTATCATATATTATATAATAACCGTAAGGAAGAATCGTGAGAATGTACTTGGATTACTTTGGTGATATTATATATATAGATATATACTTCGATTAGTATATATATATATATATATATATATATATATATATATATATATATATGATAGTAAAAGTTCACAGTGTAATCCATATGAATTCGGTTTAACAAGTAATAAATATGAATTCATATGTTAGTAAAAGTTCTAGTTTATATTATATATGATATAATATTTATAAAAATCTTAATTATTTTATTATTAGAATAAAAAGTTTATTTTAATTTTAAAATAAAAGATTTATTTTAATCTTAAAATGAAAGGATTTATTTTAATTTTAAAATTGAATTTCATGCTAACTAATTAGAGTTGGAATTGGATTCCATGATAACTAATTGGAGTTGAAATTGGATTTCATGTTTCCTTAAATAAAGGAGTTTATTTAGATATGAAATAGGATTTCATATTATTCAAAATAAAAGAGTTTATTTGTGAATAGGAAAAAGAATCAGTCTTTCCTTAAATAAAGGAGTTTATTTAGATATGAAATATGATTTCATATTATTCAAAATAAAGGAGTTTATTTGTGAATGAAAAGAGAATCCGTGTTTTCTTTTAATATAGATTTTTTTATATATGGAATTGGATTCCATAATTAATTAAAATAAAGGAGTTTATTTTGATTAAAATTTTGATTAAAATAAAATAGTTTATTTTATTCAAAATTGGATAAATTAAAATAAAATAGTTTTATTTTGATTTAAATTTGGATTAAAATAAAGGAGTTTATTTTGATTCAAAATTAGATTTTATACTAACTAAATTTGCCCATTAAATGATATCAATATATATATTGAATGTTTATTATTCATAAGATGAATGTTATTTATTGATACATATGGTGATGTGTATGATAATAAATGGGATTGATTATGGACTATTGACCAATGTGATTGGATTTTATTTTAGTTGGATGCATGAATGTATGGGTTTTATTAAATGGGGTTCTGCAGACTGCGTCTTCTCTAATTTTTCTTAATGTAAATTCTATCTCCTCTTATGTACTTCCCTCGATCACGATCAAGGTTTCTATTTATTTTAAAATAGTTATGTAATAGGAATAGTTAGAATTAATTTTGAAAAATTGGAGATCAAGGAGCAAGGAGCGCTTGAAGACCCGTTTGTAATGAAGCTCGGGTTTAAATGTAATAGGTATATTTAAATATTATTTCTTGCACCCCTGGGGTTTGACCTTTTGGTTCACTTGGTGGCTCTAGTGAACCAAACTAGAATAAAAGTCCATAATCAATCCGGTAGAATATAGTATTCTATATGTGCATGCTTATACTATATATATTATATATTATGCAAACATGCTTCGCGTGTTCATTAATATATTGCGTATTTTATATATATATGCAAATGCTAAAACAAGATGAGACAAATTAATAACAAAACCCTCAATTTTTTATATTAAGTCCTAAGCGTTCAAAGATATTTGGAATATCGAACGTCAGCCTTCTAAGCATGATAAAATTAATAGAGTATTAAATATTTAATATGAGTTTGTTGTGTCACCACAAGGCAAGTATTAAGTATTTAAGATGTTAATTTATCACATTTGATGCTTATAAAGAAAATTGAACAATATTGTTTTGTTGTGTCACCGCAAGGATGATATTTTTCTTTTTGAATATATGGAGTGCTAGAGTCGGACTTAACTTGGATAATTTTGATTCGGATGTACCACCACTGATCAAAAATAATCTAAGAGGCAAAAGAAAAGGAGTTGCATAGTTGATGTAATTGACAAAAGTTGTCTACCTATTTATTTATATATAGTTTGTTGTGTCACCACAAGGCTATATACATTTGAAAAGGGATCCTTATTCTCACTAGCAAATCTTTAATTAGATTTTCTTAACTATATAAGTGAGGTAATATAGTTTGAAGAAAATAGTGGGAGATACCAATTTAAAACAAGACCTAATTTATTTTGGTAATTAATAAAAAAGAATGTATGCTAAAATGTTGTTAATTACAAATTCATTTACAAAATTTTACAATGTCTTAATTACTATCAACTGCTAAACATATTAGATGTTATTTAACTGACCGTATTAAATCGGATTGGTTAAGGAATTTGAGAATAGTTCTCATGGCTGTGAAAAGTTATCTTATGTCCTTAATCGTCTATCCTCGAATGGTTGCGCATAATGCCTCTGAGGAAGACATTGTTACTTTTAGAAAGTGGCAAGATGATGCACAGATTGGCTCGATGCATCATGCTCACATCTATGAGTAATGAGCTTGCACAAGCATGCGTGAAACTATGGATGCTTCTACTATATTCCCTTGCACATCAAGTAGTTGATGGTGAGGAGAGTAGGGTGATAGATATCGATATCTAAGGAGCTCTTCCGATCTAGAATAACCGGTGACACTACAAGATGATAAATGTCCTTAATATTATCAATTTGATTGATCAATTAGGACAACGAGCTTTGTCATGGATGGAGAGTTGAGCCAAGATTTTATCTTGCACTCACTCCCGGACTCCTTTCACAATTGTTGTGAATTTTTCATATAAACAAGCTAGATATCAGCTTCGTTGATTTGCTTAACATATAGAAAAATGATGAGAGTCACTTTCCAACCAAGAAAGACTATGTCTTACTGGTAGGGGCCAAAAGATCTTCTAAAAAGAAGAACGATTCAAAGAAGGTAAATAGAAAGGCATAAACAAAGGATAATAAGAACAAAACTGATACGGATAGCAAAGGAGCTTGCTTCCATTGCAATAAGCCTGGACACTGGAAAGAAACTGCGAGAAGTATCTTGCAGAGGCTAACCAAAGAAGCTTAGTAAAGTTTTGGTTATAAATACAAATTTGTTCATGATTTAAAATAAAATTTTCTTTAAGTCAAGGTTCTACTTGGGTATTGGATACCGACTTTGGTTATCATAAATATAGATTTATGAAGGGACCAAGCAGAAGTAAAAAGCTAAACAAATATAAGTAATCCTATGTGTGGAAATGAAGCAAAGGTTGCTGCATTAGCCATAGAAACTTATAGTTTAGCATTGCCTACGGGCAAATCTATTAAGTCAATAAGTTGTTATTGTATTACAGTTCTCGTTGGAAACATTATTTTCATTTTGTTGTTGGACAATGAAATTTGATATTATAATTAAGAACAATTGTTGTTCTATTTATAATAATAATGTTTTGTAAAGAACTGAAATATTACTTAAAGGATTTTGTATACTTGACTTACGTGAAAATAATTTTGCGAATTGAACAAACTATTATATGAAAAGGAGATAATCATTCAAGGATTTAAATCTATGTATTTGATGAAATACAAGTGTGAATTATTTGAAAAGTTCAAAGAATTCATAAGTGAAACAAATTGACAAAGTATTAAGATTCTTTGATTAGATCAAGGAATAAATACTTGAGCAATAAGTTTCTAGATCATCTCAAATGGTTTTCTCATAATGGACACCTCATGATACGTAATAATTGATTGATGTATCTGAAAGGAAAAATCATACCTTGTTGAACATGGTACGGTCCAAAATGATTTTACCGACATTCCAGTATCCTTCTAAGATCATGTCCCAAAAATGGTCGCATATCTACGAAAAGGTAACCTCAAAATCCATTTCAAGACTCCATAAAAGTTATGGATGTGGATGATTCCTAATCTTAAGTATGTTAAGATAAGGGTTGTCCAACTTATGTGAAAAAGGTTTCAAGGATAAGCTTGGGACAAGATTTGACATGTCTGATTTGTGGGACATCCTAAAGTAAGTTTAGGGTATATGTTCTATAATTCTACTTAGC
Source organism: Panax quinquefolius (assembly GCA_020205615.1). Taxonomy (NCBI): domain Eukaryota; kingdom Viridiplantae; phylum Streptophyta; class Magnoliopsida; order Apiales; family Araliaceae; genus Panax; species Panax quinquefolius. The sequence goes on from CM035172.1 coordinate 73,259,066, forward strand.
AAAAGGTGTTTGTTACGAAACACACGCCTTCTAAGATAAAGGTGTTTATCATTAAAAGGGGCTAGTGGGAGGATAATAGATATTGAAGAGTTCAAGAACCACAAAATACTATAAAGTCAAATAAGAGGAACCCGTAGATGTACCTATTATACCACAAATCAATCAGAAATCGGAATAGTACCAAAGATACACAGGAGGTATGGATTCATCATAGATGATGATGATGAGGTACATCATCATAGAAGAAGATGATCCAGATTACATACGATGAGGTAAGTGTTGTAACACTTTCGAAAGAAATGGATTGAAGCAAGTTTCTCAAATATGGAACATTCGTTTTGATGAGGCAATCAAAAGAGTTTGATTTTATCAAAAATAAGAATGAACCTAATGTGTACAAAAGGGTCAGTGGGAGCATCGTGACATTCCTAGTACTATATATTGATATACTACGGATAAGGAATGACATACCAATGCTACAATCAGTAAAGATAAAGTTGTCTAAACATTCCTCCATTAATGATTTGGAAGAGTATCTTAATTAGGGATATAAATCTATATAGATAGATTTAAGAGGATGCTCGACTTAGCCCAAGGAACGTATATTCATTTGATGCTAAAGTCGTTTAGCATGGCAAACTCCAAGAGATGTCTCATGTCGATGAGCTATGGAGTGTATCTCTCTTAATAGTCCCCACAGACTCCTGAAAGAGAGGTCGCATGAGTGACAATCATGTATGCAATGAAATGTACGAGACCTGATGTTGATCAGTCATATTATGGAGAAGTTCACTATGAGTCAGTGAAAAACATCTTAAAGTGCCTAACCGACACTAAGGATGTGATCATATTCATGGTGGGTCTAAATTAAAACTAGAGGGCTTAACAGACTCAAGTTTTTAAGACAGACCAAGATGACAGAAAAATCCACTTTAAGGTTAAGCGTTATCTTGAACAAGGTTGGTGCGGTGAATTGGAAAGGTTCCAAACAATGAAAGAGTTCTTTGGTTTAGTGATAAAGACAAAGTATATAGCTATAAATGAAGGCTGCAAGTTGATTGTTTGGATTAAAGTTCATTACGAGAACTAGGAATAGTTCCTAAGTCTCATCTTAGATCTAAACATGTGTTGTGGGACTTTTATTTGATTATTAGAATCATTGAAAGATGGGAAATCACTATAGAGATAGTGGACTCTCATTAACAACATTACATATCCATTAACTAAAGCTTATCCAACAAAGCAGGATAATCGTCACTTAGAGAAGAAGAGTATGAGATACCATGACGATTGGCTTTTAGTGCAAGTGGGAGATTGAAAGTAGTATGCACACAAGCCAATCATGTTTGATGATAAAGCATATACTTTGTAACAATCTTATTCATTTATTAATAAAAGTATTAATTTATTAAAGGCTTTTAATTATCTACATGATCTTTGTTTTATAATATGTGATAAACCCATAGTTTTAAGCAATGCTTTTAGAATAATGATGATGATCATTCTAATGAGATCTAAATTCTTAAAAAGCTTAAAACTAAAATAGTTCCCAATCATTGGATTACTAAATTGGGGATTAGTGAATCCGGATAGATTGGTACATACGTTGCTTGCTCATTGGATGAGGATGATTGATCTCATGATCATTTGTGTGGATACACTAAAGCAAGTATGTAGGTGCTTATTAGAGAATAAGTTCACTGAACGTGGCTCGCTAAGGAATACCTAATGGAGTTTTACTTGCGTGTCAATAGGATTTCCTGTAGTGATAGTAGTACAAGTGATCCTTGGACTTGAGATCATCATAGTATCTTGTGTATGATGAGTTATACTTTGACTTATTCCTTAAGACCCTTAGGGTATATCAAAGGGTATGATTGGGTATAATAAGTTGTACATGGAGATAATATATGATCAATAAAGAATCTACCACTTCTAATAAAAGAAGAGAAATGTCCTATGTGATTCGATAAATGACAACCCAGTTGTCCTTGGCCAAGGCAGAATGAAATTAGAAAGGAGTTTCTAATTTGCATTATTTGGAGTTGTGCATTTAAGGATCGAAATACATATAATTAAATAAAATAAGACTTGTGATAAAGAATTCCATGTCTTATTTTTAATTGGGACATTAATATGGTGGAATTGATTGAATTATGCAGGTAACTATTTACTCAAAGGTTCTTTAATGATTAATTTTAAAATCTATATTATCTGGAAAGTCGTTGATCGCTAGGGAGGCTTATCCCTATTGTAGAATAAATATTATTTATTTAAATAAATTAATTGTTTAATTTATTTATTTAAATAAGATTAGAATTGTTCTAATTGATTTATTCACAACCTATTTAATATTGAGAACCTAAAGGGTCACACCATAAAAAGGAAGAATAATTATTTAAGAAGTTAATGGCATAATCGTAATAATATGTTAAGTATATTTAATTTAATCTATGGTGATTGAATAAATTAAATAGCTTAATATTTATTATTTAATATTTTAGAAATATTAAATATAAATTAATAAGAGAGTCTTATTAATATTATTACAATTATTATTATTTTAATTTCTAAAGAGTTTAGAAATTAATTTAATATAAGTACTCTCATTTATTCCTAATAGGATTAGGAGGAAAATTAATTAAAGGAGTTTAATTAATTATCCCTAATAAGATTAGGGAGCCCATTTAATTAAAAGAGTTTAATTAAAAATACCCTATTTTAATAGGTTTACTTGATATCTTTATAAGAGGAGTCTTATATCAGATATCAGAGATATACGTCATAATTCCAATGGTTGGAGAGTACGCTCCTTTTTCTATAGAGATAGAAAAACTAGGGTTTAGCCAACCACCCATTTTCTTGAATCTTTATTATTCCTTGGTGGATCACCTCTAGAGACCAAACACTTGGGTGGCTAACGTTGATCAAAGGAAGGAACCAAACCCGGTGGATTCAAGTTGAACGCGAAAAGAATTGGAGGTGAAATTGTACCTGAGGTAGCTCGGATCTTTAAGGGTATGATTCTTGTTCTTCAATTTTTCTTTTAATTAATAATTGTGCATAAAGGGTGATCCGGGTTTATGGTTTGTAAAATTTTAAAACTCTAATTTTTTACACGTTTCTGCATTATTTTGGCAATTTGATTGCATTCTTGAATATTACAAACCTAACAGCGACATCAAACACCTTTTCTATCTCCATAATACAGGTCTGTGCCTCTACTGGATTCATAGACCCACAAAATTCAAGTGGTCCAACCACCTTGAAATCCTTAAACGTTGTACCTTGGTTCTGTGGTTGATTCTTCAATGCTCCTGTCAGTAACGTCACTAGTTATTGAACATGGTTAGCATCAATATTGTCGTTATTGATTCCTTTAGTGGTTCTCTATCGTGGTGGTTAACGTCTTGGAGGCATTTTCTGTTAAAATATGCACTCATTATATTATTACTCAACTTCTTTAAGTACTTTCTACTTAACTTGCCTCCAAAAAGAAATAATCACATAATACTTTGAATGAAATAATAACTTTTTTTTAGTCATAATCTCTTTGAAAATATAAAACAATAGCATCACTTCTATTTATATTACTTTCCTGAACTACAACAGTTACAGGACAACATCATCATTATCATATCCCATGGTTACATAACACAAGGGATTTATACATTATTTAACATTTTATTAATCGTATACATTCCCTATGATGTCCTACTAAGATACTCCATAGCCTTTTGACGCTCTTCTTCCAAAACCTGGAACATTGTTCGGCGATCTAACATGTACGATGGCACAGTCTCGAATTGAATTGGATAACCCATGATCCGATCTAACATGTACGGTGTTGAATACACTATTCATCTCTTCTATCTTCATTCTATTTACTTGGGCGTCTTTCACTGCTATCCCGGCTCGTTGAAAAGCCTCCTCATATGCGTCTTCAGCTCTTACCCTCTTAGTAGATTCTTCCTTTAGCTTGTTCTTTAGTTCTGCGATGTAAGACCCCAAATTTTATAAAATAAAGGTATTCAATTTTTCTAATAATTACTATTCAGTAAATGGTTAAATTGATAAAAAGCAAAGTTAAGGGTGCTATATGAATTTTTTTTTTCAAAATAAGCAAGTGGCTATAAAATACTTATTGTTGTCGGGGACTATTCGTTTGGTCGTGGAATATTCTTGTTGTCGGGGAATATTCGTACGACGGCGCAGCCATTTATGGGCCCCATAATAGAATAACTGTCGGATGAAGAAAATGACAAATTTGAGTTTTTATAAATAACGGCGTAATTGTTACCTTTAACACTGTTGGATTACCTGGTGGTGAAAATACGATGTCTGCATCATTATTGCGAGATGGCTTACGGTATTGCATAGTATTTTTGAATTATTGATTCTTACGTAAGAAGGCACTAATAATTAATTGTTACAGTAATTACTGTTCAATATTTTATTTTATTGGTTCAATAATTGTTGCGTTGATATTTTATATTATTGTTGCTTCAATAATTGTCACTGCATAGTATTTTCTATTATCAGATCAATAATTCATATTATTTGAATAATATTATTAGATAACATTATTGGCAATGTCTGGAAAGTTCTGTCAAGGAGAGGTTTCATCACCTAATTGCGCGCCAGTAAGCAGAAATCCTTATCGAAAAGCCCCCTCTTTGCTGGTAACTGCCTCGTTGTCATAATTGTGATTCTGTAATATTATTTGTGAATAATTAATTATTGATTTATATGATAAGGAAATATTTATTTGATGTGGATAACTGCCTGACCGTTGGATCGTTGTGATTTTTGGATATGTTATACATATATAAGTTGAGTATATGTTCACTAATTTTGAACCATTAAAAATGAACGAATGATTTGTTATGAATTTTAAGAGGTGACTGAATCGGAAATTAGGTTTATAAATAATTTTCTTTGGAAAATTCTAGAAATGGGTGGGCCCCACATTTGGTTGTTGGGAAGATGGCTGATTTTGGTGGGTGGAATAGTAGCGGTAAAAGCCACGTGTAGCGGTCAAGTCTATTTGATGTCTTAACATTTTCCTATAAATAAAGGAAAAGTTAGAATTGAAAACCACACCGAAATTCATAAGTTTTCTCTTTTCTCTAGATTATCAAGTGTATTTTTGAGTACTTAGATACTTGGTGAGTTGCTATTCATCGGTCTGCAAGCTTTTTTTCAAAGATCATATCAGATATCCAATCGAAGTCTTTGCTCTTTTGAGGTAAGGGATAGTAAGGGATTTTAAGGGTTGTTATGTTTTTCAGGTTTACGTAATTTTTCGACCTTCAAAATTCGGAAAAATTTGAAATGATAATTTGATGAGTTTTCTAGATTGTGTCAAAAAATGACGATTTTTAGATGTATAGATTAAAATTATAAATTTTACGAGAAAAGACTATTTTAAAAGTAACCGCTTATAACTCCTTGTGGTTAACTCCAAAATTGGTGAAATTTTTATTGGGAGTACATGTATATGATAGAAGTATACTCTGTAAATTTTGGAATTTTTGGATAAAAGTACAATTTTTGATAAATATCTAAATATTCGGCTTTTTTGGCCATATGAAAAAGAGTAAATGATTTTTAAAAATTCTGGAAAAAATATATGTTCAATATGGGACTATATTCTGCTAAATCCCAGAAAAGAAATATTTTTGGGACTGATTTGGTATTTTTCATGAAAATGGACTAGTTATGAGTAAATGAATTAAATATGTTATGTGAAGTAAGAAAATTGGAAAATAGGATTTTATGGCTTGAGAATCCTATATCAGGTATATGCAGATTTTTGATGAGGGTTTTGGTTATTGGTGACTAAATCTTATGAGGTTGGCATTTTAGGATGATTAAATGCATTATTTAGTAAAGTGTAAACAATTAAAATAAATTATTTATAAGTTTAAGAAATGTTATTTCAATATCATTATACCGAAATATTGGTATGGATTTTATTGTGGAATTTCTACCTTTTTGTGTCGGGTTTACTATTCATGAGTTACTATTCACGAGTTACTATTCATGAGTTACTATTCACGAAGTTACTATTCACGAGTTACTATTCATGACAAAATTGGTTTCTTTTTCTAACCAAATTATAGTTGATTTATGAATATTACTCTTGAGATTAAATCTAGATGTTTTGATTATTTTGATTATATTGATTTTACTATTATATATAATATTTTTATAACCCTAATGATGATATTTCTCTTTGACTTGAGTGTAAAGATGGGTAGATTTTTGGTATGATCATGACTATAGGTTCTCTTTGGCCAGTAGTGCAAAGTTGAATTGTTAACTGGTATGATCATGACTATTGAATTTATAATTGAATATTTTTAGCTTAAGTGCGAAGGTGAATTGATCAACATGGTTATAATTATTGTTTATATAAATTCGAAATGATTATATATTTCATTGAGATATTAATATTTTTGGCTGTAGTGTGAAATATGAATTGTTGAGGAATATCTTTGGCTCAGTGCAAAGATGAATTGTTAATGAATATCTTTGACCAGTGATGCAAAAGATGACTGTTGTTGAATATCTTTGGCACGTAGTGCAAAGATGGTCTGTTGATGAATATCTTTGGCCCGTAGTGCAAAAGATGAAATTGTTAGTATGATTATAAAGAGGCTGTGATTTGGTATAACCATGATCTTTGATGTTTCGGTAAAGACATGTGATGAAAATTATCTCCGCCACAGAGTGCGAAGAGGAATTTAGAATCACAATTATGATTATGATTTATTCATATAATTGTGGAAAGGAACTGCTGAGTGATGTTACAAGGATAAAATCTTTGTTGGTGGACTTTTAATGTGGAGAAGATAGTAGACTTTATGGTTCTATTTGACTCTTCTAATGTATTGCTTCGCTTCTGCTTTGCAACTATGGTTGAAAAGTTTTATCATCTACCATATATTTCTAAATCTACATTTTATTATCGATGAAGGCTATTGATAATTTAATTATCTTTAGTAATGATATTCTTTCTTGGGCTAGTTGTGCTTACCCTTTTGCTTCACATTCCTTTTCGTGTAATAAGAGAGTATATTTGGGTCGAAAGCGAGGTAATGGGAATAGAACGGTGGTCTCTAGTTGTGGAGGTTCTCCCTAAGTAGTATAGAAAGGTGTTGTATACATCATTTAGTAGTTATATTTGGTGAATCAAATAGGGTGAGGCAAACCGAACGTTGGAAGGGTGTTTTGCCACTATCATACAAGATGTGTAATAACATACAACTCGTGTCATCATAAGACAAGGTTGTGTTCATCCACTTGTCGAGTATATCTACGAGCACTACCTATATAATCTTGGTGTTTGGTTAAAGTATAACTCTCTAATTAGAGATGATGGGAGATAATGATATGTCAAGAGAAGACTCACCATTGGAAAGAATATGATAGTAATCTTCTCGTTTTTCTTTGGGGTCTATTGGGTCAACTAAGGATAATTTTGTGGACATATGATATCTATCATAACCTAGACGCATGGCCTCCCATGTACGAAGGTTTCCTTGAGCACTTCCCAAAGATTTTAATTTCTAAAACAATTTTTAACTATACCTTTATGTAAGATGTCATGGTGACGTGCTACCGAAGTTGGTGTCAAGGGTCATAGTTGATATATATATTTGTATCAAAACTCACAACACATGAGTTGTTGTATTTTGCACGACAATTATTGTAATAAAGTTGTAGTTGTTTTCTGTATCATGTATTTGGCAACTCAGAATGGGTTGGGTGGAATGGAACTATTTTTGGGTTGTAACATGCGACTTCCTCAATCAATTGTTCTTTCCCTCCTTTAGTGTGAACCAACTTCTCTTCTACTTTATTTAGATGTTCATCTCGATCTTGGATCTCATCGTCCTTATGTGCCATCAATGTTTGTTGTTCAACTACTATCTCATTGAACTCCTCGACCATCACCTCAAGTTCCACGTTAAATTCAGTGAACTACGCCATACATCTGACATTATCGAGCTCAAGTGGAATTCCCTCCTCCTTGTCCTCGTCATCCTCATTTGACTGTGGCAGCTTAACGGGAACCTCTCATCCGTATCCACGTCATCATCCTCATCTTCAACCACTGTGACCAATGGGGCTAACTCCTGTGGCAGTAGTTGTTCCCAAAAAACCTGAATGTCGCGAGGCTCCTCCTCTATAGGCATCTGAGATCCTTCCTCCCTAGCCTGACTGGATTCTCCGACATTAGTCATCCTGACAACAAAATTTTAAGTTTTAATTATTAATCATTACTACTCAACACTCACGAGCACATAAGTTATAAGCACATAAGCACACAAGGGTTTTATTAATTATTCCTTAAAACTCGATAAGAGTTTATCACCACTATCTTTTCAAAGGTTACTTCCTAAGGTTTTTCCCCCCACCTAAGGTTCATAACCTAAGGCTTTGATACCAACTTGTGACACCCCCAAATCTCGGTACTTCATTACCTCAAGATTTGGTGTTCATTTAATCAAAACATTCATATCTAACTACCCAATCATAATAAAAATTGAATAATAAACCTTCCCTTAAGGGATTACATTAATAAAAATCTCCCAGGTTATCTAACCTTTAAATACAATCATTCAAATGCGAAAATTAAATACTTCATTACAATCATTAAAATAAGTCTATTAAAACATCAACATATTATAAGTTTTCAATACTTGTTCATCTTTCCTTTTCCCTTACTGGTGCTAGGTACATCGACCTTCTCATCTTTAGCTGTAAGAGTTATATAAGTAAGGGTGAACAAACAAAGTTCACTTGAAATAATAATGGATAAACTTTACAATAGTCTCCAAATAATAGGCTCAATAGAACTTAATGATATGTTCTATTAACATTCTGAAATATACAACTGAAAGGTCTAATGACCACGAACCATGTCCACAGTTATGAGTACTCTTTCAACTTAAATTTTAACAGTCATAAGACTATAAGGACTCCACGTACTTAGCGGGGTCAGCCCTTAGTACAATGTATTGTGCACAAACATTTCAACGTTAAGCGTAAATTATCCCCTAATATAAGGGTTGTTCATCTCAATATTTAGAGTACAAGTCCGCACCAAAGTAAGTTTGGTTTGGATACATTTCAAGGTAATTTGGAATTCAACGAACATCAACTAAGGATTAGTTGAATAAAAATTTATAACGTTATACTATTGAATAATTATAACTGAATCGACGTTGTAAATTAAAGTCATGCTTTAGGAATAATCTAATAGCATACATATTGAGTAATATGATCTACCTTGATTGAACAACATTAAGCTAAGGTTAAAAATCTTATTTAGAATTGAGCATTGAGCATGCATAAAAAATAGTAAATTGAACGATAAACTTACTTAACGAAACAAGTTAAAAACAAGAATAACTTTCTCAATATAATTGAAATAGGATAAGTAAACTTGCCCAATGTAATAATAACACTAATTCAATGAAAGTATAGATTTAGAAAAATTTTATCATCCCAAACAAACTAGATACAAGAACTTGCTCAATAATAAACAAATAGCTCACCAAAAGTGTAGAGTTAGAAAACTTGTGTAAGGTAATCGAATTAGAAATAATAATTTGCTTAACGAAACAATAGATTTAGAGAACTTGCTCAATTTAAAAAGATAGGTTTAGAAACTTGCCTTGAGTGTAAGCTAAAGCGTAACAACTCGAATCACAATACCCTATATATATATATATATATATATATATGTCATCATGACATAATTAGTCACTACCACATTATATATATAACTAAGTACATACATCATGTAATATTTGATTTTTAATCACATAATCAAATTACATTAGTAATAAAACTAGTTAATCGTTACTAACATGCTCATTCTTAATATAGAAATACTGAAATCATAACTTAACAGTCCTACTATTAACACATAACACATTTTCAGACTTTGTGTAAATAAATCACACTTTATCGACCATTACGCTAACTCATGACTGCTGCATTTCCCACAATTTACATCAGGGGGTATTGGTCATGCTGGCAAACAATAAGCTTGACATTTGGTATTGCAACGTAGTCTTGGCAATGCAGCAATATAAACTTCTTCTTTGGGCCATCTTGAGGCCGAACTCTGAACTTCGACGACCACTTCTACAACAAAGATGAACAAAAGCCAATTTAGCCTACAAGCTACTTTCTAACAACCTAATTAACATGTAATACTTACAAAGACTTCATATAAACATAATTTAAAGACTTTTAACATGATTTTACCCATATAACAACATAAACATCAAATTTAAAATAACTAATTTCATTATAAACACAACTTATAACAAATAATTATCACATAAAAGCTATATACAACAATCAATTCAACCTCTTATACAAAGATTTTTAAAGAGAAATTTTGGAAGAGAAGACCACTAAAGCTTTTGAAAAATAAAAGAGTTTAGATGATACCTTATATGTTAGAAGATGAAAATTTTCTTCTTTTGATCAACAAGACTTCTATTCCCTAATTCCTTTCTCAAAACCACTTTAGGATTTTCTCAAGTTTTCTCTCAACTTCTTCTTCTCTTTTTTTTCTTCTTCTTCTAAGTCTTTCTTCTCCTAACTATATCTTACGTACTAACATATAATGTATGGTAAGAATATATATTAATTATATAATATAAATATAGATATAATCGATATCAATTATTTAAGTTTTTGAAAATCAAAAGCCAAAAGGCTTTTTGGCTAACATAATTAAAATTAATCAATTAATCTTTATACCTTGTTTGGTAAAACACATTAAAATAAAAGACTTAATATGCCTTAAGCCTTGCTTGGAAAAACTAAATTAAACTCCTTTAATTTATTTTAATAACTCCATTATAGTAAGGTTATTTGTCACACTTCCATTTAATTGAATTTTAATACTCAATTTAATTAAGTCTAATAACAATTTATTAAATTACTTTAACACATAAATCAATACAACATAATTATAATTTTCTTTATAATTATAATTTTATTTAACTAACTAACACATCATTTTAATTACAAATTCAAATTAAAATATAATAATTCATTTAATCATTATAAACTCTCTAACTTAATTATTAAATTAAATCAATATATTATCTCATAACAATTAATTTTCTTAACTCCTTAATTATTTAATTAATAAATAATTAATCAATCAAATCAAATCAAATCAAATTAAATATTTATTAAATATTCATTCAACAATAAACACATCCATTAAATATTTATATAATTCAATAAATATTTAAAATTACAATTTAAAATTCTTAATTGTTACATCTACTCAGATATTTGATATCATCACGTGGGTACTTGGAGCCTTTACCTCTATCTCCATCCTATGCAAGTCATACAAAATAGGTCTTTGCATTGATAATATTGCACTTGTACCCGCATATGATCTTCTACTCAATGTGTCAGCTACTACGTTCGCTTTTCTAGGATGGTATTGGATGGTATGATCATAATCTTTCAATAGCTCGAGCCACGTCATTGCCGCATGTTGAGTTCCTTTTGGGTGAAGAAATATTCAAGGCTTTTATGATCTGTATAGATCTCCACTTTTTCCCAATACAGGTAGTGTCTCCAGATCTTCAACGCGCAAATGACTGCTCTCAACTCCAGATTATGAGTAGGATAATTCCTCTCATTTTCTTTGCCTGAAGCATCACTGTAGATAACAAATCCATCCGAACCAGAAGGTATTGTCAGAACAGGTGCCGAAATGAGTCTTCTCTTGAGTTCTTGGAAACTCTTTTCGCATTCCACGCTCTATACGAATTTTGTATCTTTACGAGTCAGCTAAGTTAACGGAGTAGCGATTTGAGAAAATCCTTCCATGAATCTCCAATAATAACCAGCTAAGCCCATAAAGCTACGTACTTTGGTCACCGACTTTGGTTGCTCCCAACTTTGTATTACTTAAATCTTCACCGGTTCAACATATACTCCATGTTTTGACACCACGTGCCCAAGTAATGCTACTTCCTCAAGCCAGAACTCACATTTCTTTAGCTTGGCATATAGCTTGTTATCACGAAGCCTTTGAAGGACCATCTTCAAATGGTGCTCATGATCTTCACGGCTTTTGGAATAGATGAGGATGTCATCAATGTGAGGTAGCGGATACCTATTGTTGATGGTGAAACGGTTCAATTCCCGATAGACAATACAAAGTCTTATACTCCTGTCTTTCTTCTTTACGAATAAAATAGGAGCACCCCAAGGAGATGTACTAGGACGAATGAAATCGATGTCTAAAAACTCCTGTAGTTCGACCTTTAACTCCTAACGTTCAATAGGAGCCATTCGATATGAGGTTTTAGAAATGGGTTTTGTACCCGGTTTAAGGTCAATAAAGAATTCAACTTCACGTTCTGGGGTAGACCGGGAAGTTCTTCAGGAAATTCGCTAACAATCGAAACATTATTCAAATCTGACGTATTTTTGTTCAAGTCCATGACATGGGCAAAAAAAGCTTGGCAACTGTTTTTCAATAAACGAATGGCTTTATAGCTTAATATAACAGTGATTGACTTTATAGGTTTGGTTGCTTGAATTCGCATAACAGGTTTGTTAGGAATATGAAAACTTACAACCTTATGAAAATAATCAATTTTAGCATGATGGCCTCTACTTGAATCAAGCAAGATCTATAAATAGTGGATGTAATGAAAGTTTTTCCTAACGGAGTCTCAACAGATAAGTCCAAGTCTAATTTCTCCGGAGTCAAGTTTAAACGTTGAGCACAAACAGGAGAGATAAAAGAATGGGTAGAACCGGTATCTAGTAAGGTATAAACTTTGCAAGAGTTTATGATTAGCTTACCCGTGATCACCTCATTTGGGTTCCTCGCATTTTGGGCAGTCATGACAAATGCTCTTCTAGGAACCACTGACTTTGTCTTGTCTGGGACAACCTTTGGAGTCACCATCTTCGTTGGACTTGGTTTCGTTATAAGAAAATCTCTAGCTATATGACCTACGTTTCCTCAGTTATACCACACCTTGGATTTTTGTGGGCAATTTAGGTTGTTGTGTCCCTATTTCCCACATTTATAACATACTACCAGTGATCGTTCTCCTCCCTTAGAAACAATTGATGATGGTGTTGACGTATTCACGTTATCATTGTTGTACCTTCTCTTTTTGAAATCTCCCTCAGACTCGCTTCTTCTACTATCATGGCCACGATTACCACCAGAGTGGTTACCGCTTTTGTCCGAATGTTTTCCTCCCCGCTGGTTGTCATTGCTTCGATGACTGATGCTACAGGTATGACCCTAGTTTTGGTCCCTCAGTTGAACATACTCATTATCTCGCTCTAATAGTTGAGCCTTGTTCACAGCATTTGAATATAGAGAAAATTTATGAGAAATAAGATATTACCGAATTTCATGTTTCAGACCTCTCAGAAACATTCGCGTCATACGTTCCTCATTCTCTGCCAAATGATATGCAAACCTGGATAACTCTGCGAACTTAGCCTCATACTGGGACACAGTCATGTAGTTATGTTCCAGTCTAATAAACTCTACCTACTTCATATGACGAATACTTTCAGGAAAGTACTTGTAATTGAATAGTTTCTGAAATGTTTCTCAAGGCATATTAAATGTGGCTGGCTAGGTATGCTTCACAAACTCCCACCAGTAGTCTGCCTCACCACGGAACATAAAGGTGGCGAATGGAACCTTCTGTTCCTCCGTGCATCCCAAGACATCAAATATCTTGGTAATTTGTCTAACCCACGTTTCCGCCTTGATCAGATCCGGCTTTCCCACAAATTCTGGTGGTCCCAACTCTTTGAACTTCTTTGTAAGACCCCAACTTTTTATAAATAAAATCGAATTTCCGCTATTTATTATTGTGAATAATAAGGTGTAAATTTAATATAATGTTTTGGTTATGGGTGAAATGTGCAAATTTTGTAAAATAAGCAAGTGGTTATAAAATATTCATTGTTGTCGGGGAATATTCGTTTGGTCGTGGAATATTCTTACTGTCGGAGAATATTCTTACGGCGGCGCAGCCATTTAAGGGCCCCATAATGGAAAACGGTCGGATGAAGATAACGACAAGTTTGAGTTTTTGTAAATAACGGCGTAGTTGTCGTTAACACTGTTGGAATACCTGGTGGTTAAACTATAGTAATACGCGTGGTTGCACAGTAGCACACGGTATTGCACATTATTTTTGAATTATTGATTCTTACGTAAGAAGACACTACTCAATAATTATTACAGTAATTACTGTTCAATATTTTATTTTATTGATTCAATAATTGCTACGTTGATATTTTATATTATTGGTGCTCCAATAATTGTCACTTCAAAGTATCTCCATTATCAGATCAATAATTCATATTATTTGAATAATATTGTTAGATAGCATTATTGGCAATGTTTAAGGATGTTCTGTCTAGGAAAGGGGCTTGGTCACCTAATTACGCGCCAATAAGGAGAAATCCTTATCGGAAAACCCCCTCTTTCCTAGGAACGACATGGTTGTCATAATTGTGACTCTGTAATTTTATTTTTGAATAATTAATTATTGATTTATATGATAAGGAAATATTTATTTTATGTGGATATAAATGATGGATATATTTATTGTGGTTATAAATGAAGGAATTAATGCTGAGGTGTTTTATCAGTATTTTTGTCAGAATAGAGGTGTTGAAAATCGTCCGTATGTGGATTTCGGTTATTTTTCGTTTAGAATTTGAAAAAACATAAATCTATAAAGTTGTAGAGAATTTAATTTCCTAGGGAATAGACATAAAATTCGTATTTTTCTGATAAAAGGGCTATTTATTATGAATTATTGAATTTTTGAAATTAAATGTTTTTATTAAAAATATGGTGGGCCCCACTTTTGGTTGGTGAGAAATGAAATGTGCTGAAATTTTATTTCAAAAGTGGTGGGCGTGAATAGTAGCAGGTAAAGTCATCGGGTAGCAAGTCAGTCTACTATGGCGTTCTAAGCATTTTCCTATAAATAGGGTGCTTAGTTAGAATTGAAAATCACACCCATCACACAAGAATCATAAGCTTTCTCTCTCTATATTATCGAGCATATTTTGTGAGTATTTAGATACTTTGTGAGTTGCTATTCAGTGAAAGTTTTCTTCAACCTTATACCTAATATTTCAGCCAGAAGTACTATTCTTTTGAGGTAAGAGATGTTATTTTCTTCATAATGATGTTATTCTTTGATCAATATCATTATACCAAAATATTGGTATGGATTTTATTGTGGAATTTCTATCTTTTTCATGTCGGGGTTACTATTCACGTATACGACACTATTCACAAATACAACTCTATTCACAGAAAAATAATTTTTTCTTTCTTTGTCCAAGTTGTCTATTGTGGTTACTATCTTTGATTGTATCCATGTTTTGATCTTTATTCTTGAATTTTGCTCCGCAATTGATTATTATAAGGTATTTTTGAACTTGGATAAACTAAAGTATGAATCCCTAATCTTTGTTCTTTTATCTCATTGGATTCATTTTTTTTAAGATATTTTTCATCATCCTCAGTCCTAAATGATGATACTAAATATCTTTAGCTTGTAGTGCAAAGATGAATGATTAACTGATGAATAGCTTTGGCTCGTAGCGCAAAGATGAATAGGTGTTGAGATGAACATGACCAACTGGTGATTCAAATAAATATCTTTGGCCTGTAGTGCAAAGATATATATTGATTGATGTTATAGGGATAAAATATTGATGATGGACTTTTAAATCTTAGAAGATAGTAGAATTCATTCTCTATTTGACTCTTCTAATGGATTGTTGTTTCCGCTGCAGTTATTGATCTAAAACTTGTTGTCTATAATATTCTATCAAATTTTTCCCTGTTGAAGACTAATGATAATTTGTTGTGTATTATCTTAATCATAATATTCTTTATTGGGCTAGTTGAGCTCACCATTTTACTTTTTGTTCCATTTTTCTTTTGAGGAGGTGAGAATTTAGCAGGAACTAGCCGGGATATGTAGTGATGATTCTAGAAAGTTGTTTTAGCATTTCTCACTATTTTTGTAAATTAGTGTATCAATAATTGTAATGAGGACTACTTTTGAGTTTGAATACTGTCTATTAGACAATATTTGTATTTAAACTCAAAGTATGGGTTGTCGTATTTGTCACAAAATTTGTATTAATAAAGTTGTATTTGTTTCTGTACCATGTATTTGGCGACTCAGAATGGTTGATGTATACCTATTTTGGAGGCATCACAGTTGGTATCAAAGCTTAGGGATATGATCTCTGGCGGAGATGAGGAATAAAACTAGGAGGGAAGAGACGGGTAATCCTTCGCTAGTATGTCATACCTAAGCTTATTTGGTTGGTTAGTCGGAGCATATGGTTAATATGTGATATGTTAATTTGTTAATTAACCCTTGTTTTGGGGCAGTATTTGAGAATAACAGCTGGAAATATTAACAATTGAGTGAATGAGACCGTGGAAGCACCTTTAATTACCACCCAAGGGAACGTGCAACAAGAAGGCAATATTCCTCCTGTAAAAAACACTATCGAACAAATGATGAATGATGGGATGTTTAGAAGCTTTTTGTAGTTCATGTAAAATTAGACCAGGGAGACTCGTGTACAAAATACGGGTGGAAATGATAGCAACGCACAGCTTGTCATAACCAAGTAGTTCAAAGAGTTGGGACAACTAGAATTTGTGAGAAAGCCATATCCGATCAAGGAGGAGACGTGGGTTAAACAAATTACCAAGATATTTGATGTCTTGGGATGCACAGAGGAACAGAAGGTTCCATTCGCCACCTTTATGTTCCGTGGTGAGGCAGACTATTGGTGGGAGTCTGTGAAGCATACCCAGCCAGCCGCTCTCAATATGTCTTGGGAAACATTTCAGAAACTGTTCAATGACAAGTACTTTCCTAAAAGTATTAAATATATATGAAGGAGGTAGAGTTTATTAGATCGAACAAAACAATATGATTAATGTCCCAAGATGAGGCGAAGTTGGCAGCGGTCATTGGAGCAATGACAACCAGCGGGGAGGAAAAAATTCAAACAAAACCGGTAACCACTCTGGTGGTAATCGTGGCCATGATAATAGAAGGAGTGAGTCGGGAGGAGATTTCAAATAGAGAAGGTACAACAATGATAACGTGAAGACGTCAGCACCAACATTAACTGTTTACAGGGGAAGAGAACGATCATCGGTCGTTTATTATAAATACGGGAAAGAGGGACACATCAGCCCAAACTGCCCACAAAAATCCAAGGTGTGTTATAACTGTAGAAAGGAAGGTCATATAGCTAGAGATTTTCTTGTAGAAAAACCAAGTCCAACGGGGATGGTGACTCAAAAGGTTTTCTCGGACAAGTCAAAGTCAATGGTTCCTGGAAGGGCTTTGGTCTTGGTTGCCCAAAATGCAAGGAACCCGAACAAGGTGATCACGGGTAAGCTAATCATAAACTCTTGCGAAGTTTATACCTTATTAGATACCGGTTCTACCCATTCTTTAATCTCTCCTGCTTGTGCTCAACGTTTGAACTTGACTCCGGAGAAATTAGACCTTGACTTATCTATTGGGACTCCGTTAGAAAAAACTTTCATTACATCTACTGTTTATAAATCTTGCTTGATTCAAGTTAGAACCATCATATTACCTGCCGATCTTATTTTGTTGAAAATACTTGCATTTGATGTTATTTTAGGGATTGATTGGTTAACCGCTCATCATGCTAAAATTGATTATTTTCGTAAGGTTGTTAGTTTTCATATTCCTAACCAACCTATTATGCGAATTCAAACAACCAAACCACTAAAGTCAATCACTATCATATCAAGCCATAAATCTATTCATTTATTGAGAAACGGATGTTAAGCTTTCTTAGCCCATGTCACGGACTTGAACAAAAACATGTCAGATTTGAATAATATTTCTATTGTTAGTGAATTTCCTGACGTATTTCCTGAAGAACTTCTCGGTCTACCCCGTAACGTGAAGTTGAATTCTTTATTGACCTTGAACACAGATGCACAAAGCCCATTTCTAAAACCCCATATCGAATGGCTCCTATTGAACTTCAGGAGTTAAAGGTCCAACTACAGGAGTTGTTGGACATCGGTTTCATTCGTCCTAGTACATCACCTTGGGGTGCTCCTGTCTTATTTTTAAAGAAGAAATACATGAGTATGCGACTTTGTATTGACTACCGGGAATTAAACCATGTCACCATCAAGAATAGGTATCCGCTACCTCGCATTGATGACCTATTTGACCAGTTGCAAGGAGCATAATTCATTTCAAAGATCGATCTTCATTCTAGATATCATCAACTGAAGATTAAAACCGAGGATATTTCGAAGACTGCCTACAGAACTCGGTACGGGCATTATGAATTCCTAGTTATATCTTTTGGATTAACTAATGCTCTTGCTGCTTTCATTGATATGATGAACCGTGTGTTCAAAGAATATTTGGATCAATTCGTTGTTGTCTTTATTGATGACATCCTCATCTATTCCAAAAGTCGTGAAGATCATGAGCACCATTTGAAGCTGGTACTTCAAAGTCTTCGTGATAACAAGCTATATGCTAAGCTGAAGAAATGCGAGTTCTGGCTTGAGGAAATAGCATTCCTTGGGCACGTGGTGTCAAAACATGGAGTATCTGTTGACCCGTTGAAGATTGAAGTAGTACAAAGTCGGGAGCAACCGAAGTCGATGACTGAAGTACGTTGCTTTCTAGGCTTAGTTGGTTATTATCGGAGATTTGTGGAATTATTTTCTCGAATCGCTACTCTGTTAACTCAGCTGACTCAGAAAGACACAAAATTTGTATGGAGCGTGGAATGCGAGAAGAGTTTCCAAGAGCTCAAGAGGAGACTCATTTCGGACTGTTACGACAATACCATCCGGTTCGGATGGATTTGTTATCTCTGGCGATGCTTGTGCAAAGGGTTAGGATGTGTTCTCATGCAACATGGGAAAGTCATAGCCTATGCCTCACGACAACTCAAATAATATGAGAGGAATTATCCTACTCATGATCTGGAGTTGGCAGTAGTTGTTTTCGCATTAAAGATTTGGAGACACTACCTGCCTCAAATATTTCTTCACCCAAAACAAACTCAACATGTGGAAACGGCGTTGGCTCGAGCTGTTGAAAGATTACGATCATACCATCCAATATCATCTTGGAAAAGTAAACGTGGTAGCTAACGCATTGAGTAGAAGATCATATGTAGGTACAAGTGCAATGTTGATAACACAAAGGTCCATTTTGTATGACTTGCAAAGGATGGAGATATAGGTAAAGGCTCCAAGTACCCACGTTATGATATAAAACATACGAGTTAAACCAACTTTAATCGATAAAGTTAAAAGTTTGCTCAAGCTACTGGACACGGAGTGATGTCGTATGTATGAAAAAGAAAGTGCAAGAAGGTTTTATTCTAGAATCAAGAATCGACAAAGAAGGAATACTTTGAGTCAACTCCAGACTTTGTGTTCCTAACGATTCTGACTTGAAGCATAGAATCATGATGGAGGCATACAACACACTGTTTGCAATCCATCCTGGGAGTACCAAAATTTATCATGATCTTCGACATACATTTTGGTGGAGCAATATGAAGAGAGAGATCGCAGAGTTTATCTCGAGGTGTTTTACTTGTCAACGTGTAAAGGCGGAGCATCAAGTGCCAAAGGGTCCACTGCAACCACTTGAGATTCCAAAAATGGAAGTGGGAACACATTACTATGGATTTCGTTATGGGTCTTCCCAAGGTTTCTTAAGGCATAGATGCGCTTTGGGTTATTATTGATAGATTAACCAAGTCTGCTCATTTCTTGCCTATACAGGAGACTTATTCCCTTGAACGTCTCGCTCGTATGTACGTGAATGAGATTGTTAGATTGCATGGCATGCCAGTATCCATAGTTTCAGATCGTGACCCAAGATTTACTTCACGATTTTAGGTTAGCTTGCAAAAGATATGGGCACGGATTTACGATTCAGTTCGGCATACTATCCTCAAATGGACAGGTAATCAGAAATAACTATTCAAACTTTTGAAGATCTATTAAGACTATGTGTCCAAGATTTCAAAGGAAGTTGGGATAAATACTTACCATTGGTGGAATTCTCATACAACAATAGTTATCAAGGAAGTATAGGCATGGCTCCATTCGAGGTGTTGTATGGAAGAAAATGTCATTCTCTAGTATACTGGGACGAGGTGGGTGAAGCAATGTTATTGGGACCAGAATTGGTACGCATAACTACAGAAAAGATCCAAACGATTCGACAACGTATAGAAATGGCACATGATCGACAAAAGAGTTATGCAGGTCTTCATCGAAAGGACATGGAATTTAATATTGGGGATCATGTATTGTTACGTATTGCTCCATGGAAGGGAGTTACAAGATTTGGAAAGAGAGGAAATCTTAATCCACGATTTGTTGGTTCATTTGATATTCTTGACTGAATAGGAAATGTGGCCTATAGACTCGAATTACCTCCAAGCATGTCTCGTGTTCATAATGTTTTTCACATATCTATGCTTCGTAAATATAACAAGATTTAACGTACGAGGAGATACCTGTTAAGATCTTGGATAGAAAATAACATGTCCTACGCACCAAGGTTATACCACAGGTTAAGGTTTTGTGGAGGAACCATGCTATTAAAGAAATGACACGGGAGTTGGAATCAGAAATGAAAACGACGTATCCTCACCTTTTCAAAATAGCAGGTACGTACGTCAATTTCATAAGAAGGGAAGGTTGTAAGACCCCAACTTTTTATAAATAAAATTAAATTTCCTCTATTTATTATTGTGAATAATAATGTGTTAATTTGATATAATGCTTTGGTTATGGGTGAAATGTGCAAATTTTACAAAATAAGCAAATGGTTATAAAATATGCATTGTTGTCGGGGAATATTCGTTTGGTCGTGGAATATTCTTCTTTGCATTGGGAATATTAAATGCGATCGGCATGACCATTTGTGGGCCCCATAACGAGAAAAACGGTCGGATAAAGATAGCGACAAGTTTGAGTTTTTATAAATAACGAATGATGTTTTTACATTAACACCGTTGGAATACACGGTGGTTAAAATACGTGTCTGCGTGATTGCATAAAGTGATGTACACCAGTATTGCATTTTTTTAATTATTGATTCTTACGTGAAGGCACTACTCAATAATTGTTACGATAATTCTTGCTCAATATTTTATTTTATTGATTGATAATTTCTACGTTGATATTTTATATTATTGTTGTTCTAATAATTGTCACTGCACAGTATCTCCATTATCAGATCAATAATTCATATTATTTGAATAATATTGTTAGATAGCATTATTGGCAATGTCTAAGGACGTTCTGTCTAGGAAAGGGGTTTGGTCACCTAATTGCGTGTCAATAAGGAGAAATCCTTATCGGAAAGGCCCCTGTTTCTTGGGAACGACATGATTGTCATAATTGTGATTCTGTAATATTATTTATGAATAATTAATTATTGATTTATATGATAAGGAAATATTTATTTTATGTGGATATAAATGATGGATATATTTATTGTGGTTATAAATAAAGGAATTAATGCTAATGTGTTTTATCAGTATTTTTGTCAGAATAGAGGTGTTGAAAATCGTCCGTATTTGGATTTCGGTCAATTTTCGCTTGGAATTTGGAAAACCTTAAATCTTCAAAGTTGTAGAGAATTTAATTTCCTATGGAATGGAGATAAAATTCGTATATTTCTGATAAAAAGCTATTTATTATGAATTATTTAAGTTTCGTATGTGTTGAAATTTTATTTCAAAAGTAGTGGGCGTGAATAGTAGCAGGTTAAGCCATCAGGTAGCAGGTCTGACTGCTATGGCGTTCTAAGCATTTTTCTATAAATAGGGTGCTTAGTTAGAATTGAAAATCACACTAGAATCATAAGATTTCTCTCTCTATATTATTGAGCGTATTTTTTTGAGTATTTAGATTTTTTGTGAGTTATTATTCAGTGCAAGTTTCCTTCAGCCTTATTCCTGATATTTCAGTCGGAAGTACTATTCTTTTGAGGTAAGGGATATAATTTTCTTCATAATGATGTTATTCTTTCAATATCATTATACCGATATAATGGTATGAATTTTATTGTGGAATTTCTATCTTTTTCATGTCGGGGTTACTATTCACGTATACGGCACTATTCACGTATACGTTATTATTCACGAATACGGCATTATTCATAGAAAAATAATTTTTTTCCTTTATTTGTCCAAGTTGTCTATTATGGTTACTATCTTTTATTGTATCAATGTTTTGATCTTTATTCTTGAATTTTTCTCTACAATTGATTATTATAAGGTATTTTTGAACTTGGATAAACTAAAGTACGAATCCCTAATATTTGATCTTTTATCTCATTGGATTCGTTTTCTTTAAGATATTTTTCATCATCCTCAGTCCTAAATGATGATATTACTGAATATCTTTGGCCTGTAGTGCAAAGATGAATGATTAACTGATGAATATCTTTGTCTCGTAGTGTAAAGATGAACAGGTGTTGAGATGAACATGACCAACTGGTGATACAAATAAATATCTTTGGCCTGTAGTGCAAAGATGAATATTTGATTCAAGATGTATATTGATTGTTGTTACAGGAATAAAATATTGATGATGGGCTTTTAAATCTTAGAAGATAGTAAAATTCATTATCTACTTAACTCTTCTAATGGATTGTTGTTTCCGTTGCAGTTATTGATCTAAAACTTGTTGTCTATTATATTCTATCAGATTTTTCCCTGTTGAAGACTAATGATAATTTGTTGTATATTATCTGTAAGACCCCGAATTTTATGAAATAAAAGTATTCAATTTTTTTTTAATTACTATTCATGAGTTACTATTCATGAGTTACTATTCACGATTCTTACTATTCACGAAAGTTACTATTCATGAGTTACTATTCACGAAGTACTATTCATGAGTTACTATTCACGAGTTACTATTCACGAGTACTATTCATGAAGCATGATAATTTTTTTTTCGTAAGAAGGCATTACTCGATAATTGTTACAGTAATTACTTTATTCAATATTTTATTTTATTGATTCAATAATTGCTACGTTGATATTTTATATTATTATTGTTTCAATAATTGTCACAAAGACAAGATTTTTCCATTATCTGAGACAATAATTCATATTATCTGAATAATATTATTGGATAACATTATTGGCAATGCCTAGAAAGTTCTGTCTAAGGAGAGGTTTGGTCACCTAATTGCAGCAAGCCCGAAGAGAGAAATTCTTATTGGAAAGCCCCCTCTTTCCTGGGAACAGCCTGATTGTCAATATTGTGATTATGTAATATTATTTGTGAATAATTAATTATTGATTTTTATGATGAGGAAAATATCTATTTTATATGGACATAGATGGAGAAAATTTTTAATGTGACAATTATTGAAAATTGAAATTTTATCTTTTTCGATAAAATAATTCATTTAAATATATTATTATATTTTAATAATATAATAATGGTGATATTTTACAACGAATGTGGGATATATGAGTATCTGAGGAGGAAGAGTATTTTATTGCAATAAATGTTTAAAACATGTTAAACATGCTCAAGGTGGACCCCATTTATTAGTTTGAAAATTTGATTATAAGCTTGTAAAATCGCTTGGTTTGTGGATTTCATCAATTTACTGTTTGGAATTCGGAAAAACTTTCTTCGCAAAGTTGTAGAAATTAAATTTCCTATAAAAGCTCATGTGATTCAATTTTTTCCACAAAAGGGCTATTTATTATGAATTATTGAAGTTCCTGATTAATTAATTATTAATTTTTGGAGTTTTAAATTAATTAATTATGAAAAACGTTTTTGTAAGTTTTGTAAGGTGAGATACTCGTGTTCTTGAAGTTTGAACAAAAGAAAAAAGTAAGGCGTGAGAATTCAAATTTATTATATTAATAATTTATTACATTTTACGCTTTGGTGTTCAAAGTATTTTCCTATAAATAGGGTGCTTAGGTTAGAATTGAAAATCACACGAAATCAAGTTTTCTCTCTCTATATTATCGAGCGTATTCTTGTGAGTATTTTGAGTATACTTTGAGTATTGCTATACTATGCAAGTTAGTTCAGTCGTTATTCCAATGAATCTTTGTTCTTTTGAGGTAAGGGATAGTAAAGGATTTTTAAGGGTGATTATGTTTTTCGGTTTTGTATTTTTCGGACCTTAAAAATTCGGGAAAATTTAAAATGATATTTTGATGAGTTTTGTAGATTGTTTCCAAAATGGCGATTTTTGGATGTATAGATTAGGAGTTATGGATTTTTGAGAAAAGACTATTTTAAAAGTAACCGCTTATAACTCCTTGTGATTAACTTCAAAATTGATGAAATTTTTATTGGGAGTACATCTATATAATATCAAGATACCGTGTAAATTTCAAAATTTTTGGACAAAAGTACAATTTATGATAAATGTTTAAATATTCGAATTGGTTACGCCATTATGAAAAATAGTAAATGAATTTTTAAAATTTTGAGAAAATATATGTTCAATATGGGACTATGTTATGCTAAATCCCGGAAAAGAAATATTTTTGGGCGATTTGGTATTTTTCATGAAAATATTCTAGTTATGAGTAAATGAATTAAATATGTTATGTGAAGTAAGAAAATTGGAAAATATGATTTATTGGCTTGAGATTCATATATGAGGTATATGCAGATTTTTATGAGGGTTTTGGTTAATGATGATGAAATCTTATGAGTTTGGCATTTTTAGATGATTAAATGCATTAATTATTAAAGTGTAAATAATTGGATTAAATTATTTATAAGTTTAAAAATGATTAAAATATTATTATAATATTAATAATATTAGATTATAAGATTTCTATGTGATTTATAACATTTGGATTAAGGTGTTATAAATATGGATATGAATTTTATTATGAAACTTTATTTTTAGGTTATCGAGGTTACTATACACGTATACGGTACTATGTACGAATCACGGGTATAATTCACGACAAATTGGTTTCTTCTTTGACCAAATTATCGTTGATTTATGAATTTTACTCTTGAAATTAAAACTATGTTTTTGATTATATTGTTTTATATAACATTCTTATAACCCTAATGATAATATTTCTCTTTGACTTGAGTGTAAAGATGGGTAGATTATTGGTATGATCGTGACTATAGGTTCTCTTTGGCCAAGATGGTGCAAAAGTTGAATTGTTGAATCGGTATGATCATGACCATTGAATTTACAATTGAATATTTTAGCTTAAGTGCAAAGGTGAATTGATCAACATGGTTATAATTATTGTTATATAACTTCGAAATAATTATGTATTTCTTTGATATATGAATATCTTTGGCTCGTTGTGCAAAGATGACTTGTTGATGAATTATTGATGAATATCTTTTGCTCGTAATGCAAAGATGACCGTTGTTGAATATCTTTGCTTTTGTAGTACAAAGATGAATTATTGATGAATATCTTTGGCTCGTGAATGCTGAAGATGACTGTTGTTGAATATCTTTAGCTTTGTAGTGTAAAGATGAATCTGTTGATGAATATCTTTGGTAGTGGTGCAAAGATGAATTTATTAAGTATGATTATGAACAGGCGTGATTTGGTATAACCATGATATTTGATGTTTCGAGGTAAAGACGGTGATGAAAATTATCTTCGTCCTGGATGAGAAGAGAATTTAGAATCACAATTATGATTATGAGTTATTCATATGATTGTGGAAAGGAACTGTTGATTGATGTTACGAGGATAAAATATTGGTTGTGGACTTTTAACGTGGAGAAGACAATAGACTTTATAGTCTATTTGACTCTTTTAATGGATTGCTTCGTTCGCTTCAACTATGGTTGAAAAGTTTTATCATCTACTATATGTTCTAAATCTACGATTTATTACCGATGAAGACTATTGATAATTTATTTATCTTTAGTCATAATATTCTTCTTCGAGCTAGTTGTGCTCACCCTTTTGTTTCACAATTCCTTCGTAATAAAAGTATAAATTTGGGTCGGCGATGGATATAGAGGGAATAGAATGGTGGTCTATAGATGTTGAGGGTGAGGTGAATTTAACTTGGAAGGTGTTTTGCCACTATCATACAAGATGTCTAATGACATACAACCTCGTGTCATCATAAGACATGGTTGTGCTCATCCACTTCTTTGAGTATATTTACAAGCACTACCTTTATAATCTTGGTGTTTGTTTGGAGTATAATACTCAATTAGAGACAAATGGAGATAATGATATGTCAAGAGAAGACTCACCATTGGGAAGAATATGATAGTAATCTTCTCGTTTTTCTTTGGGGTCTATTGGGTCAACCATGGATAATTACTGTGGGCCATATGATATCTACCATAACCTAAAAGCATGGCCTCCCATATACGAAGGTTTCCTTGAGCACTTCCCAAAGATTCTAATTTCTAAAACAGGTTTTGACTATACCTTTATGTAAGGTGTCATTGTGACGTCTTTACTGATTGGTATATATTTGTATCCAAACTCACAAAGATATGTGTTGTTGTATTTTGCACGACAATTGTTATAATAAAGTTGTAGTTATTTTCCGTACCATATATTTGGCGACTCAGAATGGGTTGGATGGAATGGACCTATTTTGGGGTCGTTAGATTATCTTAGTCATAATATTCTTTACTGGGCTAGTTGAGCTCGCCATTTTCCTTTTTGTTCCATTTTTCTTCTCAGGAGGTGAGAATTTAGCAGGAACTAGCTGGGGTATGGAGTAATGATTCTAGAAAGTTGTTTTAGCAGTCCTCACTATTTTTGTAAAATAGTGTATTAATAATTGTAATGAGGACTCCTTTTCAGGTTGAATACTGTCTATTAGACAATATTTGTATTTAAAATCACAATATATGTGTTGTCGTATTTTGCACGACAATTGTATTAAAGAAGTTGTATTTGTTTTTGTACCACGTATTTGGCGACTCAGAATGGGTGATGTATATGTATACCTATTTTGGAGGCGTCACATGTTTGGTTGTGACAAGCCGTGCGTTGCTATCATTTCCACCCATATTTTGTACACGAGTCTCCCTCGTCTGATTTTGCATGAACTATAAAAAACTTATAAACATTCCATCAGTCATTGTTTGATAAGTGGTGTTGTTTACAGGAGGAACATTGTCGTCCTGTTGCACGTTCTCCTGGTTGGTAATTAAATGTGTCTCCACGGTCTCATTCACTTTATTGTTAACATTCTCAGTTGTCATTCTCAAATACTGCCATAAAATAAGGGTTAATTAAAGAAATTCACATGCCACATAATGGCCCTATATTATGACCTACCAACAATAAGCTTAGGTATGACACACTAGCAAATGATTTACTCGTCTCTCCCCTCCTAGTTCTATTCTCCGATCTCCGCCAGAGATTGTGACACCCCCAAATCCCTGTACTTCATTACCTCAAGATTTGGTGTTCACGTAATCAAAACATTCATATTTAACTACCTAATTATAATAAATTGAATAATAAAAACACGCTTACATACTGATTACTTAAATAAAAACATTATCTCCCAGGTTCTCTAACCTTTAATACAATCATTCAAGTGCGGAAATAAAATTATTACATCACATCATTATTAAAAGTCTATCATCAATGATAAAACAAAATTACAAGTCTTCATCACTTGTACATTTTTTCCTTTCCTTTGCTAGTTGTAGGTTTATCTACCTTCTCATTCATAGCTGCAATAAATGTATAAATATGCAAGAGTTAGCAAACAAAGCTCGCTTGAGATAAGAATAAATATCTTTACAACATTTGCCCAATAATAGGCTCAATAGAACTGAATGATATGTTCTATTAACTTTACAACATTTGCCAAATAATAGGCTCAATAGAACTGAATGATATGTTCTATTAACTTTACAACATTTGCCAAATAATAGGCTCAATGGAACTGAATGATATGTTCTATTAACTTTTCAACATTTGCCAACTCATAGGCTTAATAGAACTGAATAATTTGTTCTATTAACATTCTTAAATAAACTACTGAGGCTCAAGTGACCATGAACCATGTCCACGGTTATAAGTAATCTTTCAACTTTAACTTTAATAGTCATATGACTATAAGGACTCCACGTACTTAGGGGGGTCGATCCTTCGTACAATGTATTGTGCACAACCATTTCAACGCTAAGCGTAAACCCCTAAACATAGGGTTGTTCATCTCAGTATTTAGAGTACAAGTCCACACCAAAGAAAGTTTGGTTTGGATAAGCTTTTAAGGGTAATTGAAGTTTAATGATGATCAACTAGGGAACTAGTTGAATCCATAATGTTTGATAATACAACAGTTGTTTAATAACAACATAACTTAGAACATTTGAGAATCATAAATGAATTGATTCTATACAACTAACTCATGCTTGAAATAACTATAGAGCATACGTATTCAATTGAATGAATAAAATGGTTAACCTTTGCTTGAACAGTAAAATAAGCTAGGTTCAAGATTTATAATATTTAGAAATGAATTCCTGAACTTTAAGAAACTTGTTTAACTATAAACAAGTAGAATGAATCAATCAATTGAGAATTTTCAATAATACTAGAGTTAGAGTTTGCTCAAATGAATTTTGGAAACAATAACATTTGATATAAAAAGCTTGCTCAATCAAACGCATGAAGTAATTATAAATGAACTAACTCAACGAAAGTGTAGAGTTACAAAACTTGCATCAACATAACAAACTAACCCAATGAAAGTATGGAGTTAGAAAACTTGCCTCGAGCGTAAGCTAAAATATTAAACTCATGTTCACCTAAACACAGTATTATAACCATAACATCCATTAGACATACTAATATTCACGTTTCAATATAAAACGCATTACTAGCTAAACTTGTTATTTTAACACAAGTCTTGTGCTACGCTTTACATTTCAGAATTCCCAAGTGTTAATCATCATAACACTTAACTATCTCTCATTGTGTAAACTATGTTATCACATAACGCATTTTCGATTTAATAATCATTTTTGCAACTTTGATCATACTAACCACAACTCACTATGTTATGTTAACCTTAACATTATATATTTAACATGTTAACAAAATCTCAGATCATGTTATGACATTTTCCAAAATTCCGCAGAATTAGCGTAAAGTCAAGATCTCAAATCTCAAATTTTAGCCATTTTTTTTGCCTTGGCACTTGAAAGACAAATTTCCTTGTGAGAATTCAGAACAGAGCCTAGAGAGAAGGCTATGAACGATGAGTCGACTTTAGCCCAACAAATACAAATTTCACCCAGTAGACGGTAATATTAACACGTATAATAAATACAACAATATCATAAACATGATTGCTCACATTTACAACCAACTGCACAATTTAACACTAACTACAACTATTTTAATTTTTCAAAACTCATGTTTTTCAAACAAAAACTCCATTTTCGAGTTCCTTCACAAAATTGAACACTGTGATTTCAATTCTTGTCCAAATTACCTCATTCTAATTACGTTATACTCATACCTCATTGAACTAACATATGCAAACCTCAATTTACAGTTTAATATAAGAATTGACCATCTAAATTGGTACTTTTAATGAACACAGGAAAATATATATATAAACATACACTGTCAAAACTTTTTCTTCCACCGTCAAACGAATTTAGCATACAATTGTTGTTTAAACATAATCTCTAGTCACTATATACTCATATAATCACAAGTAATCCATTGTTAAGCAATAATTCAAAATATGAAATTCACATAACATGAAATTTTGCCGTAAAAGCCATATATATATATATATATTTATATATATCTAATACTAATGTTGTGTAAAAATACCTTGAAGTTGCTTGCAATCCTTGTTAACTCACTGAAATTGTTGTAAAATTCCTAGGTTTCTCTCCAATTCTCTCTCAATTCTTTGTATGTTCTTAGCAATCCACCAAAGCTCAACACTCAACCTGAAAACTTTAAGCGTAAAAACAAATATAAAAACCGATATGACCTTAATTCACCTATTAAGTATATCACTTAATACATATAACGATATATATATTATAATTATATTATACTTATTATTTTATATATATTATATTTATTTTAAAAATCTAGAAATTCCAAAAGCCATAAGGCTTTGTTTGGCAAACCCTTTTATTTTAATAAAGAATTAATATATTAAGCCTTGTTTGGTAAACACTAAAATAAATTACTTTAATTTATTTTAATAACTCCTTATAATATAGTTATTTGTCACACTATATTTAATCAAGCTTTCATATTTATTTTAATTAACTAAAATCACAATTAATTAAATAAATCCTTTAATCACATAACACAATACAAATAATAAATCATTTAATTGAAATATCAATATAATAATCATTTCCTTAATTCATCAATTATTTATTTAACAAATAATTCTCCAAATAATATTAAATCAATAAAACAAATATTCATTTACCGATAATCACATCCATTAAATATTTATATAACTCAATAAATATTTAAAATTACATTTAAAATTCTGGAATGTTACATCATTCCCTCCTTAAAAGGATTTTGTCCTCAGAATTATAATTCAAACAACCAAATCGTCACATTTTTCCCTATTTACAAAGATTTTGTCCCCAGAATCAAAGACATAGATTAAACAAATAACTCAGGGTAACTTTTCATCATTTCAGTTTTGAGTTCCCACGTTGCCTCTTCGACATTGTGGTTTCTCCATATCACCTTCACAGATGGTATCACTTTATTTCTGAGCACTTGTTCTTTCCTGTCTACTATCTAGATAGGAACTTCTTTATAAGACAAATCTTTATCGAATTGCAATGGTTCATACTCGATCAAGTGTTTGTAATCGGGTTTATACGGTCGTAACACCAAAATATGAAAAACATTATGAATGTTTTCCAATTCTGGAGGTAGAGCTACCTCGTAAGCCACTTCCCCCACTCTTCGTAGTATTTCAAACGGTCCAATAAATCTTGGGCTGAGCTTTCCTTTCTTGCCAAAATGAATTTTCCCCTTCCAAGGAGAAACTTTTAGGAAAACGAAATTTCCTACTTCAAATTCGCGATTCTGCCTATTTTGATCGGCATACTTTTTTCTGCTTGGCCTTGGTCGCTACTAATCTTGTCTCGATGAGTTTGACAACTTCAGCAGTTTGTTGTACCAGTTCTGGTCCTAACAGTTGGCGTTCATCGACTTCATCCCAGCATAGTGGAGTTCTGCACTTTCTACCGTACAATGCCTCATAAGGTGGCATACCGATGCTCGCGTGGTAACCTGTTGTTGTAAGCAAATTCCACCAACGGTAAATGTTCGTCCCAGCTTCCTTTGAAATCCGTGATGCATGCTCTCAGCATATCTTCCAACATTTGGATTGTTCGTTCACTCTACTCGTCGGTTTGCGGGTGATATGCTATACTCATTCGCAACTGTGTTCCCATACATTCTTGTAGTCTCTTCCAGAAGTTTGATGTGAACCTTGGATCTCTATCTGACACAATTGACATCGAACTCCATGTCTTGACATCGATCTCTTTAACGCATACCGGGCTTAGCTGGTGATCAAGATTAAATCTAATCTTTATTGGCAAAAAGTGTGCAGATTTTGTTAATCTGTCCACTATCACCCATATCGCATCGTATCCTTTCTGAGTCGTTGGAAGTCCTATCACAAAATCCATTGTGATATGCTCCCACTTCCATTCTGGTATTTCCCACGGTTGAAGTAACCGCTTGGTCGTTGATGTTCAGCTTTCACTTTCTAACACGTCAAACATTTTGTAACGCATTCTGCAATGTCTCTTTTCATATTCGGCCACCAAAAATGGCGCCGCAAATCTTGATACATCTTTGTACTTCCTAGATGAATCGAATATCTTGTGCTGTGTGCTTCAGTCAAGATTTCTTCTTTAAGCTCTGGTACTGTTGGAACCCAAATTCTTTCCTCGAATCGTAGTAGTCCTTCGGTGTCGATCTTATATTTTACATCGCTACCCTCAATCACTTTCTCTTTTTCGTTTCGCATTCTTTATCTTGTAGTTGAGCAATCTTCACTTTGTCCACCAAAGTTGGACTAGCATCTATCTAGAATAGTCATTCATCGGATTCATTTGGAAATTTGATTTCCAATTCTAGCTTTGCCATTGCTGAAATAAGCTCCTCCTGAGTAGTTATCAGCATCAACTTCTCCAAACCTTTCCTACTCAAAGCATCTGCAACAACATTTTCTTTGCATGGGTGATAAAAGATCTCACAATCGTAATCCTTTATCAATTCCATCCATCTCCTTTGTCGCATATTCAGGTCCTTACGTGTGAAAATATATTTCACAATTTTATGATCTGTGTAGATTTCACATTTCTCTCCATAGAGATAGTGTCTCATAATCCTTCAGTTGTCTTGATGCATACGCAATTACTTTGTCGTTCTGCATAAGAACACATTCCAACCCTTTATGTGAGACATCACTATACACCACAAAGTTACCTGT